>CABFPE010000372.1:411519-424128 GCA_900660155.1 Hofstenia miamia
ATTATTATTATTATTATTATTATTATTATTATTGTTAGAAGTTTATCTCCAATAATATTGCTAAATTGTAATGCACACTATAAACCCATAATTTTGTATGCTGTAAAAATTGCATGTACATCTAGAATCTCACTTGCAGGAACAAAAAGAATAATTTTTTAATTCAAAGGTTATTTCATTTATTCATATTTATGACACACTCAGCATTATAAATTCAAAAAATGTAATTGTACTCATAATGAAGTGAGAAGTTTTCCTATGTATAACACCTACAGAATTTGCTCAAATGCAGTAATATTATTATACATTCTATATTCAGGGTTTTCTAAAGACAAAGTACCAGAATAACCAATTAAGTTAAAATAGACACAAATGATTCAAGATAAAGGACTTGACCAATTTACACCATGCCCAATATTCACTCCGTTCTACCTTATTGTAAATGAAGCCAAATATGGTATTGTTATATCTATGACGTCGACGCTATTATACAACTATTTAAGAATGGCGAATGCTATTGCAGCATTAATTCATATTTAGCCACACAAACTGTTTCATTTATCATATTTAAATGCAATCTAACTTGTATGTATTCTTAGTTGATTTCGCTTTCAATTTTAGTTGTATTTGTTTTAATTCTGCATATTGCAAAACATAAAAAACTTGTTCTCGAATGCATATTTAAATTCCCACTTTTCTTAACAATGTTTAATCAGCACAACGTCATTCTTATTCTTAGCATAATAGCTCTGATCATTTCTAGTATTGGAATAATTTCCAACATTCTTCTATTCATTGTCATTAAAAAAATACCTGTTTTCAATGTAATGACAATTGAAATCTTCAGGTCTTTAGCTTTGGCAAACATCATAAATATTATTGTTGACACAGTCATTTATCCAATTTGCAGCACGAACTTAGTGCCTTGTCACTTTATCAATTCGTTTTATTTTGTGGTTGTGGATCACGTAACAACGTACTTTATGGTTACTTTCATTTCACTAGTGGCCATCAATAAAGTTCTTGCTTTGAATTGGCCAATAAAGTACTATCATTTCAATGATGAAATGTATCTTCGACAAACCAGGCTTATTATTAGTGTATTATTGTGCATCATTACACTGCTGACAACCTTATGCGGATCAATCCATTTTGGAGAAAATTCATTTGGACTGAAAATGTGGGCTCTAGTTTTCGATGCATTTGTAGCTGGATTAACTATTTTTTGCTGCATAAATCTCGTTATCAAAATTTACAGTTCTAATATAGAATTTAAGGATTCCGTCAAAATGATAGTTTTTGTTAATAGCTTGTACGTTGTCACCATCATTGTGGCAGTTACCTTGTACATTCTTGAAGAGAAAACAACTACGTTAGTTCCAATCTTTGTACTTGTTAGGAAGTGTATCATTGGTGGTTATAGCTCATTTAATATTTGGCTGTATTTCATGTTTTTTCGAAATTTAATTTGGCGACATTTCCCGTCAATTTCATAATTTTATGAATTTAATTTTGATACTTATAGTAGTCAAAACAATAACAGTGATAAAGACTACAATGCATCGACAATCATCTGCTCATGTGATGAATTTATATCTTCACTTAATCGTGCAAGAGATGAGAGGGTGGAAGTTAAAGGAACACAGCCTTACCAAGTACATTAAAATTATCAAAACTTCAATTTTCAAATAAAGATGGTCAATCCAATTATTGTCTCTTTGAGGTGTAATAAATAAGAGTGAGACTTGTTTTTTGGAAGACAATAGTTTTCTTGCAATAAATGAACCAATTTGAAACATTGACGCCATGTCAACCGAAAATATATTATCTTACATTAGAATTATACTATGCAATTTGGAAATAATTTAAATTATATATTTTATAATTTGGAACTAACAATTATTTATTTTACACGTCATCAAAAAATAATTATTGATTGTACGTGACAAAACTACAATTTTATTGTAGGCATTTTTGTCAATCCCTAGGTAACCTGCACATCTGCCCGAGAAAGCAAATAGAAAAGTTGCACGATCCCAATTACTAAAAGATCTCAACAAATTCTTCTAAAGTGCAAGAGGAGAAGTACTTTTTAAAATTGCAGATTGACCAAGCACCTTGACCCGACCCAAACCTGCAGCTAGACCAGATCCGACCCACTTTCACTTACGTCCCAGCTTCCTGGGCTCAAGATATATGTTTTAGGGTAGTGCGCAAACGATACAACTTTCGTTGCAATGTGATAGGATAATTTTGAATTCCTTCAATGTGGTTTCTTATCTTAATTGGTTTTGCAAGAAAAGTTGTATCGTTTGCGCGCGGCCTAAAGTATGGTGATAAAATTGTTGAACGGTGGTCTTGCTGATCACATCAATGAATTTAAAATTAAAATTTCGACCCAATTTATATGAAATATATGTAAACGATATTAGTAAATGTGTACATCCATGGTACATCATAGTGAAACATGTCAATTTGCTAACGATACTTGCCTTATAAATGCAGATAATGATGCATTTGGGGCCTCTAAAATTTAGAAAGTGATATTGATAATCTTTCATCAAATCAATTAAAAATGAATATTGAAAATTCTTTATATTTCACCCGATTCCGTAAAAGAAATAACAAACAAGATCGAATTAATTGTTAACAGTGTTCCAAAGAAACGAAGTGATCATGTTACATATTTAGGTGCTGATATTGACAAAGTTTTAAAATTTGTTAAATCTGATAAAATTCTTTCTGGCGTTAGATACTATACCACTTTAAAAACTTAGGAAGAGATTATGCCGTTCAACTATTGCATGCATTTTTTATCGTATCCATGCAGTTTCAATTTTATTGCATCATAAATATGTCCTAAAATCAATGTCTTTCCTTGATAATTATTTAAAAGTAAATCCAAGATCACATAAATGTACTTGCAGCAATATTTCCTATCCTTGTTTTCATTGAGCAGCTTCTAATATAAACAAATATTAAAAAATTTTTTTCATCATTTCATTGCTTAAGATAATATATGATACAGACTGAAATTTACTTAAGTTATTTGATGGGTTGAATGTCGTTAAGATGATAAATTACAAACAAAAGAGTGCATTTCAGGTCAAAGAAATCTCCTGTACTCATAATATTATTTTGTTACTTAAGAGCTATTCCTTATTCATTTTATGATAGTTAACTGAATTGTTAGTCTGTATTATTTTTATTTCATTTATTAAATGTGTATTTGTTGTAATTGAAACAAATAGACCATTAAATATTTTTATTATTATTACTACAGAATGTGCCAAATGTGTCACATCCATTGATGACACATTGAATAATTGAATAACAAATGGAACTAAAAAAGGTTCAAGCATTAAACAGCAGTGGATTTGGGAATGCTCTTTTAAACGATTCTGTCCTTATCTTAGATAGATAATAGACAGATATTTTGGCCCTTGCACGTCGGCTATTCGGCTCTCTTCGGGATGGCAACAAGTCTAAAAGAAGATGATCGACATTAGAGCTCATTTGCCTGAGGACCCTTTGGTCAGATTCTGCAACTATCTCCTCCAGACAGCCAATTTTCTAATATCCATTCTTTCAGCTGGCTTAAAAAATCGTTCCATGCCTTTGCTTTCATCGTTGTTGAAATTCCCATACACAGATATGCAGTATCTTACTATACTCATTATCAACGAATCGAAAAGCAATTAAAGACCATCGACACCGAGATTTGAGTGCTTGAGTTGGTTAATCAGGTATAGGCGCTTCGAACATGCGCTAATCAGCGTGATAATATGATTTCGAGGACGAAGGTTTTTCTGGAAAGTAACAACAAGTATAGTTGCGGTACAAACTTGCTCAATGCTAGAGATTCTTGTTTTCGAGATATTGAGAAGCATCTTATTATCTGTACACCATTGCTGAATATTGGAAATTTCTATTTAAGAAAGGTCATTTTTGTTTTTGAAGACAGGCACAGTTAATATTGCATCATCTGCATATTTAAAAATATTGTTGCAAGGATAAATAGTCTGTAAGTCATCAACAAAAAGGGAGAATAAGATGGGGCCTAACACTGTCCCTTGTGCATAAAGAGTGGAATCATTGCTGGTAATAACACAGAGTTGTCTTTTATTAAAAAAGTCAAAGAGCCAGTTATAGACAAAATGAGGGAGATCAAGCCTGTGAATCTTTTCGAAATAGGNAATATTGGAAATTTCTATTTGAGAAAGGTCATTTTTATTTTTGAAGACAGGCACAGTTAATGTTGCATCATCTGCATATTTAAAAATATTGTTGCAAGGATAAATAGTCTGTAAGTCATCAACAAAAAGGGAGAATAAGATGGGGCCTAACACTGTCCCTTGAGGTATGCCGCGATTCTGCACTGCATAAGGAATGGAATCATTGCTGGTAATAACACAGAGTTTTATTTTATTAAAAAAGTCAAGGAACCAGTTATAGACAAAATGAGGGAGATCAAGCCTGTAAATCTTTTCGAAAAGGAGATGGTGATTAACTAAGTCAAAAGCTTTGCGAAAGTCCATTTGGAAGGTTAACCTGACATTAAGTTTTGTCTAAAATTCTAATAATTTCATACTGCATTCTGAGCGAGGCAGTTTCAGTAGAACTGTTCTTTCTGAAAGCAAATTGATTCTGATTTATTTTTCTATCAAACGAAATGCCAAGAAAACGTTTCACGATCAATCTCTCAAAAACGCTAGCAATCACCGGGGTGGTGGAGATTGAGCGAAAATCAGAAACTTTTTTCGGGTGTTGAACTTTTGGCAGTGGCTTAACATCGGCATATTTGAGAAACAGAGGCATCTCTCCTTTCTTCAGGGACGCATTCAGAATCTCAGTAACGATAGGACTAAGTTCTGGAGCAAATTCTTTGAACAGCCAGTTTGGGAGACCATCAGGATCGGTAGATGTCTTTTTTAATGTGCTCAAGGCTTTATAATTCTCCAGTACACTAAAGGAATTAAAATCATGAGAAAGGGGTTTGAGTTCGGGCTTCACATAATTCTCATCTGTATTCATTCTTACAAAATGTTGATGATGGTCTTTAGCCGAAAATAAAGTCCTTCTCTTATGATTGGATGGCGAAAACGTTTAATGTTATTCCACCAGAATTTGGATCCCTTGCAACTCTCGTTCAGCATTTGAGCCTTTCGCTTTTCAATCATCAGCCCTATGTCTCTTGACAACAATGATGCCTCGCGAAGACGTCTTCTTTTGAGATAATACGACCGCTTCTTCAGCATACTCTTGATAAGAGGAGAAACATAATAAGGATCTCTATCTGAAACTTGCACCTTTTTCAGCGGTATACACTCATTCATTTTATCAGTAACTGTCTGAACAAAGTTATTATAAAGATCGTTTACGTCATCTATCTTGCAACATTGGGTCCAATCACAATCATTTAGGGCAAGCCTGAGGGCTTCTTTACCGAACATTGCAGTCGCGAATGTACTTATATGATCGTACATGTTTCGATCCGGGCTCATTGGGGCTGTTAATTAAAATGGTGCGATGATCGCTGGAAACAAGTGAGTCCATGGTATTAGATTCGAAGTACATTGGTTTATCAACAATTCAAACATTTAGAATTTTACCGCTTCTAGTCGGTTCTCTAACAACTTGCAAGTCATTAAACCAATCGCGAAGGTTGAGTCCATTTTTATCGCCAGCCAAGACAACCATGCTGGGCTTACCAATAATGTTGCTACAATAACGGAGAACGGCATTGGAAATCAAGTCGATGAGGTCGATTCAGGGTTCGGAGGATGATAAAATTTTACTATGATGTATGCAAAGCGCTTGGTATCACACAGAAATAGTTGATATTCCATTTTCGAAACAACAGTTGACTCTTCTAACTATGTAACTTTCAAGCCATTTTTGGAAAATGTCATGATTCCACCACCATTCTTAAAATATCGATCACGTCGAAAAACTGAATAGCCATTTATGGTGAAGAGATCAGTGCCGTGTGAGTCATTCAGTCAAGTTTCATTCAAAATGACGACCTAAGGATCCTACGTGTATACTTCTGTTCTCAAGCAGTCCACGGCATTGGGCTTAGAAATCGATCTACAATTCAGAATGAAAAATGACAGAATATTTACATTATCTAGTCAGAACTTTATTTCATCATTGTTATGAAACAGCTTGAGACCTCTCACTTTCAGTTCCTTGCTGTCCGTTCCGTTTTAATTGATATAAAACCTTTAGATAAGTCTATAAAGCTTGAATGAATTCCTTATATTCATGAATAAATATAGTATTGAAAAGTTGCTAAGAGATCAATTGTTAACATTGATCGCCAATAGGTAAGCTGAAATGGATCACCAAATGATTCAATTTGAGGTGCGATGAAAAGGTGATGTACAGCTTTCTCAAATATGCATGAGGCTATTGGTGTAATGCTAATTCCGCGTGTCATTTACAGTACGAGCAAGCTCATATTTTGGTATTGGTACAATGTTTGATCAATGACCCGCAGGTTGGGCCAAAGAAAAGTTGGGTCAGGTTGTGGGTCAAACTTGCTTGAGTCGTGGCGGGTCGTAGGTCAAAATTAGGTTGTGGGTCAAACTTGCTTGAGTCGTGGCGGGTCGTAGGTCAAAATTTTGAAAATTGCCAAGTCATAGAAATGTATTGTTTTAAGGATTTCCCTAAAATATTGGTGGAAAACTAACCATGTATTTGAATTTAGTATGCAATCTACTATGCTATATAAAACCTACTCTAAAATTAATGTTAAGAAAAATGACCCGTTTGCCACTCTGATATAAACACACATACACACTAACAATAATTATAGTATGTATTTTCCTAATCAAATTTCCCACAATTACAAAATGTATTAAATTTTACATTTAAATGTTTGATCAACAGTCAATTATTTTATTTTTAAGAATATCAACCATCGTAAGTGGACTGTTAGGAATATCTTTAAATGTCGCCATTCTTAAAACAATTGGCAAAATTCCGGTTTTCGATGTAGTAACTATGGAGATCTTCCGTTTTCTCGCTTTAGCAAATATTGTTGATATATTGATTGATGGAATTATTTTTCCATCTTGTAAGATAGACATTATTGAATGCGAATTCATAAATACTTTGGAATTTGAAATGTTGGATCATACTACTAGTTATATAATGGTGGTTTTTGTCACTTTACTGGCTTTGCATAAGGTTTTCGCTTTGAATTTTCCTATAAAATATTTTGTCTTTAATGGTAAGGAACATGTTCAAAGAATCAGAACTAGTATAATTGCATTGATCTCAATGATCATTCTTCTAACATGTGCTTTTGAAAAGAGATTAACTATTGATATCCAAAGTCGAAGGCTACACATTTGGGGAGTGGTGTATGGAGTATCAATCCAAACGATAAGTACAATATGTTGTACTCAACTCATTATAAAAATATGTACATCACAACAAAAATTCATGCATTCTTTGAAAATGTTAACAACTGTGACGTTAGTTTACATTGTCATGGGAGTCATTTCAATGACCCTATACGTAATTTGTCAGATCGATTTTAAATTCTTGCCCACAGTTGTAATGGTGAAAAAGTTATTTATTACCTTTTATGCTGGAGTAAATATTATACTATATTTTATTTTCTCTACAAAAATAAGAAACATGTTCTGGGATGCTTTGCTCAATAGGAAAATTTCTAACAGATGAACTATTTCTTCATGGATTGCTTATATATGACTCAACAAAGAAGTTATTGAAAATTTGACAAAATATTCATCCACTTTACATAACAATGATAACTTCAACTTTGCTTAGCATTGAAAAATGAACTTCCCCATTTGTAATATTGTGACTTAATATTCTCTTGAATATAAATTGTTCACAAATCGTTAACATTATACAGACATAATAATAAATAAAAAATGATAAATTTTAATATTCTAATGAGAATTTATATAAATATATAGAATATTCATATGCATTAATAAAAAACATTTCGACTATATTATTGTCATAGTCAATTTACAATATTTTTGCGGTAATAAAAATTTACAAACACTACACTTTATAATTGTATTGTATTGTAAATTTTATTAATAATGGATACACATTTACCACCTCAGTCTAAAAACGAAGGAATCTATTAGGAAATATAGATAGCACCCTGTTTCAGGGATCCAACATGATTAATCGTCAACGCGATTAATCGAGATTAATCAGATGGATTAATCTATCGTGTTGGTCAAGTAGATTAGATTAATCGTAAACGGCGTGCTCGATTAATCTAGATTGTTCTAATTAAGTTGATGCTTATGCATTCAGTTACGTGTTGTCATTTTATTTCAATGCCACTATTCTTGTGTCATATGTTTTACAAAAGAAAACCTTAACACCGGACATAGAAGATGAGCGTGATGATTATTCATCTAACATACTTAGGAAGCGTCGGATGTCGCCTAATTCTATATATAAGGATCCTCGATTTTATCACGCCAACTTCTAATCAGGTTGAGAAACTGTTCAGCAAAGCTGGTTATGCTCTGTGTGATACCAAAATCGTTTATTAACCCTCAACTTAGAAATCCAAATATTTCTTCACCCTAACAAGCACATTTGGAGTAAAATGACTTCAGGAAATATAATCTCAAAAAAGTAATAGTTGATATTTTCTATTTTGAATATCTTTCAATTGATATATTGTATTTTGAATATTTTTAATCAGAAGTAGATTAATCGACGATTAATCGCGATTATTAATCTCCTGGCAGCAGCGATTACGATTAATCTATCGCCAAAATTTTTTTTCATATGATTAATCGCGATTAAAATCTAAGGATCCCTGCAATGTTTGTCTTAGCTTTTGATACTCCTGGAAGCCGATTGCGGAGTCTATTTGAAGAGCAGGGTGTGCGTTCCGGTATGTATATCGATAGAGGGTGGATTAAGTGATCTTCTTGTATAATTTTCGGTCCGCTTCTCGTATCTCGTCAGCAATAGGCATAAACTCTTCGATGAAACCATGCCTGACCGCTGGAAGTCATCAATTTTCTTCAATAAAGTTTCATTGGCACCTCCCCAGACGCTTACTCCATACATAATCTTAGATTTAACACAGGCATTATATAAAATTATTAATTCTGAAGTTGAATAATTAAGTCTACGTAAACGCATTAGCATATACAAATCTCTGTTAGCACGTTTCACAATTCTATTGACATGACTTTCAAATGTTAGCCTATGGTGGAAGATAATACCCAGAATTGACACCTCTTCAACTCTTTCAATATCTGTCATGAAAGGAATATCGCCGCGAGATGCGTGGGAACACACAACCATTTCTTTTGACTTTGTAGCATTCAAATTAAGATTGCACAGCGCAAATTGAGATTTCAAATTTGCAATAATTGAAGCAGGTTTATCGGGGCAATCCGTTTTACCAGGAATCATGGGGTTGTTGTCATCTGCGTATGTTGTAATTGCAAAGCCTTTATCTGTAACTGACATGGAATTTGTCGCCACACAATACTATTTCGAGCCTCCAACGCTGCCCTGAGTAACACCCTGGTTAGTTTCAAGGTAGCCTAATGTCTCTCCCTTAAAGTTTACGCAGTGCCGATGATGAGAAAGGAAATTGCTAACCCAGTTAACAACAAACGGGTGGATGCCTTCAATTTGTGAAAATACCATATTCGAAGGCCTTCGTCATATCTAAGGCCACTAAATGTACATACGGTACGAATAAATGTCATTCAGAATTTTAATACCTGCGCAAGTTGTTGATCCCAATGTGTCATCCATTGAATAACAAATGGAACTAAAAAGGTTCAAGCATTAAACAGCAGTCGATGTGGGAATGCTCTTTTAAACGAATCTGTCCTTATCTTAGGTAGATAATAGAAAGATTTTTCGGCACTAGTACGTCGGCTGTTCGGCTCTCTTCGGGGTGGCAACAAGTCAACATTAGAGCTCATTTGCCTGAGGACCCTTTGGTCAGATTCTGCAACTATCTCCTCCAGACAGCCAATTTTTCTAATATCCATTCTTTCAACTTGTGTGAAAAATCGTACCACACCTTTGCTTTCATCGTTGTTGAAATTCCCATACACAGATATGCAGTATCTTACTTTACTCATTATCAACGAATCGAAAAGCAATTTAAGACCCTCAACACCGAGTTTTGAGTGCTTGAGTTGGTTAATCAGGTATAGGCGCTTCGAACATGCGCTAATCAGCGTGATAATATGATTTCGAGGACGAAGGTTTTTCTGGAAAGTAACAACAAGTATAGTTGAGGTACAAACTTGCTCAATGCTAGAGATTGGAGCAGGAGGGCTTTTAATAGAAGAGAAACTGCAAACAATCTCTTTTGTCTTCAAGATATTGTTAGCTGTACACCATTGCTGAATATTGGAAATTTCTATATAAGAAAGGTCATTTTTGTTTTTGAAGACAGGCACAGTTAATATTGCATCATCTGCATATTTGAAAATATCGTAGCGAGGATAAATGGTCCTTAAGTCATCAACAAAAAAGGAAAATAAGATGGGGCCTAACACTTTCCCTTGAGGTATGCCGCGATTCACTTTTGCATAAAGAGTGGAATCATTGCTGGTAATAACACAGAGTTGTCTTTTATTAAAAAAGTCAAAGAGCCAGTTATAGACAAAATGAGGGAGATCAAGCCTGTGAATCTTTTCGAAATAGGAGATGGTGATTAACTAAGTCAAAGGCCTTATGAAAGTCAATTTGGAAGGTTCACCACAAGCTGACAGTTAGTTTTGTCTAAAATTCTAATAATTTCATACTGCATTCTGAGCGAGGCAGTTTCAGTAGAACTGTTCTTTCTGAAAGCAAATTGATTCTGATTTATTTTTCTATCAAACGAAATGCCAAGAAAACGTTTCACGATCAATCTCTCAAAAACGCTAGCAATCACCGGGGTGGTGGAGATTGAGCGAAAATCAGAAACTTTCTTCGGGTGTTGAAATTTTGGCAGTGGTTTAACATCGGCATATTTGAGAAACAGAGGCAGCTCTCCTTTCTTCAGGGACGCATTCAGAATCTCAGTAATGATCATTGAAGTTTCAATTTTAATTCATGATAAATATGTCCTAAAATCAATCTCTTTCCTTGATAATTATTTAAAAGTAAATCCAAGATCACATAAATTTATTTGCAGCAATATTTCCTATCCTAGTTTTCACTCAGCAACCTCTAATATAAACAAATATTAAAAAATTTTTTTCATCATTTCATTGCTTAAGATAATATATGATACAGACTGAAATTTACTTAAGTTATTTGATGGGTTGAATGTCGTTAAGATGATAAATTACAAACAAAAGAGTGCATTTCAAGTCAAAGAAATCTCCTGTACTCATAATATTATTTTGTTACTTAAGCTATAACTTATTCATTTCATGATAGTTAACTGAATTGCTAGTCTGTATTATTTTTATTTCATTTATTAAATGTGTATTTGTTGTAATTGAAAAAAATGGACCATTAAATATTATTATTTTTATTATTACTACAGAATGTGCCAATTTTGTTCTGGTAATCACCTCTAGCACTGCGATTGTTACGATTCTCCATGACTACTGAATGTAATGGATGAAGATTATTTCTATTGATTTTATTTAACAATCTTCGGTCTTCTTCATCTCTTATTATGAAGGCATCATTAAGTTGGTCACAGTATGTTTTCTTTAAGCATGAACAAAAAAATTTATTTACTAATTTACTTTAGATATAACAATAGCTTCGAATACTTTTGTTCTGTCTTCATTTGAAAAATCATTATATTAACATGACCTGAAAAGTTAATGTTTTTCTGAAAATTATACCAAGTAGACTATCTTCATTTACCATTTCAAATTCTGTAGGGACAGTAAAACTACACTTTAATAATGAACTTAGTGAAAATCTACTTAGATTTGATTTTAAATTATTGATCTTTAGGTTATAATCTTTGGTCCAGTTTGCCACATTATTAACTTCTTATATAAAAATTGATTGTTCTTGCAGATTCAGGCGATCAAAACAAAAACTAGATGGGATCATATCATCTGAATACTTAGGTAATAATAATGTTTCATGATTTTTGCGAAGTTTGTCTCCTGCAATGCTATATATATTTGGACCTCCTACAGTTCCTAGAGATGATCCAAGATCAATGGGAAGATCAATTTCATTACCACCTTCCCACAGTAATGGTTTTTTTCTCCCTACACTTAAATCATATCACCATGCACATACTTGAGAATACTTTATAAAATCTGAAAAACTGCTAGCAGCTCGTTCTTGACTTAATTGATCAAAACCTTTAGATAAGTCTATAAAGCTTGAATGAATTCCTTATATTTTTTGCTATCTAATTTTGATAAAATATAGTATTGAAAAGTTGCTAAGTGATCAATTGTTAACATTTATCGCCGATAGGTAAACTGAAATGGATCATCAAATGATTCAATTTGAGGTGCGATGAAAAGGTGATGTACAGCTTTCTCAAATATGCATGAGGCTATTGGTGTAATGCTAATTCCGCGTGTCATTTACAGTACGAGCAAGCTCATATTTTGGTATTGGTACAATGTTTGATCAACAGGTTGGGCGAAAGAA
>CABFPE010000372.1:446027-456830 GCA_900660155.1 Hofstenia miamia
ATGTATTGGGTAATATTGGGTAATATTGTGGTTTTCGATAAACAGGAGAACCGTCACAATTTTACCTTAAGTTGTCGGTACAGCCATCAATAAACGTAGATTAGAATAGAACTGCAAAAAGGAACAGATTAAACAAAAATTAATATTTTTTTGTTATCCAAACCTAACTACAGTCGGTCAGTAAACCTAGACTATTATTACAGTGACCAGGAGAAATCTACTTGAGATTCTTTTCTGATAATACTAATTCTCACGGTCATTTTTCACTATCAAAAAGTTACTTTACCAGACGTGCCAAGAGTACATTTTAAAACTTTTAAAAATCCATTGGGTGCGGCCCTGAAGTCAATTAATGTTCGACAAATAGTGGTAGACAAACATTGGGTATTGATTTTATAATATTGGGCATTGTGTCTAGGTTATTGGGGGTTACCCTCAATATATTGGTTGGGTATACCCAAGCCAATATTTTTGCCCAACCTTGAGCAACTACGTTTAATTTTTCATTAACATTTGTACATTGGCTTAAAATAATAACTTACTGCTCATTTATATGACATTTAGCATGTCATTGATAATTGACCACAGTTTCTTACAGTCTTTGCTCTTAACACTAGAAAGACTAAGTGTGTCAAAATTGACCCAGATTAGAATTTTGTTTACTTGTGTATGCATTCATTAAAAACAACAGCAGGTATATGCACCACCAAATAAACTGATAATCCATTTGAATTTGCATGTATAATTTTTTTTTCATTTTTTACATAATGTTCTGCTTTGAAATGCTGCATGAAAAAGAATCACAAGGAGCAACCGTCTTTCTAGTGTTAATTAGTTTACTCTTAAATTTTCGTCTTTCAACATTACATTTTCGTATGAGTTCCAATTCCTTTTTCGGAAACATCTTGTTTCACGCAAATAAAGACCACGATAAGAGGTGTAATCCATATAGGGTCTTTCTTTTCTATTGGACCCAGCACTTTAGTGAGTAAACATAAAACCTCATTCAAGTTATCACATAGACAGGCGTGTATCTAGAATTTCTAAAGGGAGGCAATTCTTATCCAAGACATATAGGCCTAGGTAGTTTCGCCCTTCCATATATGATAAATAAACCAAAAAGACAGACAGAAGTAATAAGAATAAAATGAAATACTACTTTTTGCACTTTATATCAAACAAAAAAACTGATTATCAATATATCAATCAGATCATATGAGAATTAGTTAGGAGGGACCCAAGCACAAGCCCCCCCTTAAATACGCCCCTGCGCTTAGAGCATCCACATTCTTGTCGAACTCTGTTTCATACATATCAAACTGATATCCGTGGTTCTAATTAGTCTTAGGCATTTATTACGAAAATTCGGTCACTTAGCAGCTGTACATACATTTAATTTAGTTGCAAGACATTAGACGAAATATTTTTTGTTGAAAAATCTTTATCCCGACAGATGGCGCTCGAAAGTGCTAAATATAGTCTATCTTAATACATTAGGAAATATTATTTTGTGCAATTTCTTCTAAAGTATGCAACATTTTTAAAAACAACTCTGAGAATATGAGTGTTAATGTCCTTAAGATTCCATAGAACCATCAAAGCACTCATTGACTTTGCTAGTTTTTTGGTCAATTTATGGCAGCTTTTTGTCAAAAATCAACGATTTTTGAGGTAAATTTCAATATTTCGGGCTGTGAGGGAACATTTTCAAAGAACAACTCTCGGAATTTGATTGGCTGCCGCATGACGAATCAATTTCACGTTATTCGGTAGTAATCCNTATATTTACTGGTTGAATTTGCATATTTTACTGTGAAGATTTGAAATATAGTTAAAGATAAAAAGATAAAACTATAAACGAAGCTGTTTCGAAGATTATTCTATATAAAACCTTATTAGTTAAAATATATTTAGCGAGAGAGCTGATGGCATGGTGTGTTGCTGGAGTCTTAAGAACCTAGAATACCCTGAAAGAATTTATAGAACAGAAGCGGGAGTAGTGTCAGTTGATTTCTCCGGCTTATATCCAAGTTTGCTTTCAGTAGGTTGTCATGATGGTGCAATATTCATTTACGATGTCAAAGTTCCTAAAAACAAGAGCCCAATTTTAGATACACTAGAAAGCACTGGAAAACACTCTGGACCTGTAAATTTTCTTCCATTAATTGTGAGAAGAATAATAGATTTATCATTAAATTTTTGTGTTTACCAATAAATATGATTACTAAGTGTTAATTAGGAGCATCATTGATCATCACAAACCAGAACAGAAATATTATTTACTAAATTGCTCCAAGTGTATACATATATTTTTTTTCCAAACAAACATTGGTCTCACAAAATTATGACGAGCTTTAGTATAAAAATCAATTTAAAATACATAATTTTAAGGTTTGGCAAGTTGCATGGGTTGAACGTGAAAGAGTGCAGGGTGAAGATAAAGGTGAAATGATGGTATCAATTGCTGCAGATGGTCGTGTAACTCAGTGGTCTATTAGAAAAGGCTTTGAACACGCCGATCTTATGCGTTTAAAAAAAACAATTAGAAGAACTGGAATTGGATCAGTGAAGAAGGCTTCGGACTCGTTTATCAATCGATATTCTTCTGGTTTAGGTAACTTGTCCACAAACAGTATAGCGTATGAATATTATTATATCAATGTATTCACTTATATGTTAAATTTTCCTTAGTAGTCATTCAGAAAATTACTATAATCCCTTTTCGCACATGTTCCAATTGAATACATTTAGATCGTCCCAGGTGACAGAAACGATCAACATGCAATAGAAGTGTTCTCAGTTTTTCTGCTTAAGAACTATTTAATGATCAATCAATACTATTCAATTAAAACGTGGTAGGCGAAGAAACAAGTTTTGAACGAAAATATATTCTTAGTTATTTTTCTTTTCATCAAGTCATCATTGTATTTTACGACTTGTCTAATTCCCTATTTATAGAAATAATTTTACATTTTTTATCATTTTAGTCTTAAGGTATGTTGAATGTCGAATCGAATAGTCACATTAGCGTTATTTTTCTGTTTATGAAAAAAAGTTCTTTATTTACTTTTAGTTTGTGAATTTTCTAGAAAAAATACGTTTGTTTTTCCTTTTGTATTAATACTGCTAGTGAAATGAAGTGCATATTGCTTCGTTCTTAAATGTGCTAATTATATTATTGCCAATAAGTTGTGCCGAAGAAAATTGATTTAACACGTTTTTCTATGTTTCTATACATAGCATTGAAAACAGTTGACGATGTTTAGGAATTGATTTTAAACCAGATGACAAGAATGTGTACATAGCTGGAGGGGAAGATGGTTATATTCATCGGTGCTCCTGTTCTTATAACGAACAAGTACTAAATTCATATGATGGTCACACTGCACCTGTTTACAGAGTGTCCTGGTCTCCATTTTGCGATGATATTTTTATTAGTGCTGGAGCAGACTGGACTGTACGCTTGTGGCATATTCACAATCCGAAACCTATTTTGACTCTGCAGCCTTCAACCAAGGTATGATTGTTCTTCGCAACTTTATTTTTGTTGGAATTGTATTGGAGTAGATACTGTAGAATTTCTACTTATTCGAAAGGAATATCTTTTCAGTTAACACTGTTACTATAAAATGACATAAATATATATATATATATATATATATATATATATATATTGAGAATACGATAATACATATAAAATAGAATGCTTAACCAAAGCATAAAATTCATAGAATATCCTTTAAAAACCTCGAAAAAAATCATATCCCAGAGACAGGTACATTCAGAGACGTGACCAAGGGGGACTGCGGGGGACAAGTTTTAATTCATGTAAAGAAACTGTTTAGTTTACAGAAATAGAAACAGCAATTTCCTTCTGACAGCACACAATAGCAATTAAATGATTACATCACAGTAATTGACAAATAAAATGGAGTGATGAAATCAAACGCGCCTTTCGAGTTAGTTGTTTACACTCTACATTAAATTCACAAGCATACTGCCTAGCATGCTATGAAGTGTAACAAAATAGATCCAGGACAATTGTAAAACTCAGTGTTAGAGTAGTGTCACACGCTATTATATATAATATATTATTGATACAATTGCTATTGAACATATATGTATTTACGTGATAATAACTCTCATTGACAATGTATAATGCTTTATGTTTTGTTTATGTTGTGTAAAATAATGAATACTAAAAGTTGACCTGAAAACAAAAGGTGTAGAAAAGTGGTATCTTATAATCGAAATCCGTCTTAAAAGACATCGAGTAAGATCACTTGTTATAATGCTGCGCAGATAAGATAAGTCGGACTGTGCCTCCGGAAAATGATAACTGCTAAAATAAATTTAGTATAATAATTCTTCAAATAAACTGTAAAAATTCTCATTGTGCAAATTTCATCTCTTGAATTGTTATTTTTTATTAATTATTTTCAATACTCTATATTGTGTATTTACCATTTGGATCAGAGTTAGCTTACATAAAGTTGTGAGTTTGTGTACATTAATTACCGTTTTTGTTCAAGTTTGTTAGAAAAATATTGAAATGTTTTCTACTGAGACATTCAATTTTTCTCAAAATTTTAGTGTATTATTTGTCTCATATAGCTTAAAGGATTTTAGTTTAATATAGTGACCTACTCATTACGCTACCATATATAATGGAACTATATTTCAGCAGCAAGAGTTGGAATTGGCATAAAGCATGAATCAAACTATAGAACAACAAATTTAGAGAACTTATTTTTAAAAAAAACTTCTCATATAAATCAATACCTTAATAAAGAAGTAGTGCAGTATCTCCTAGGTTCCCACGAAGGCTCTGCATCTGCATCTTGCCATGCAACCAAATATTCTTCATTCTAAGAAATATATAATAATCATAATTGCATAAATCTTTTATAGGGTTTATGTTTGCAAATATTGCTTTATTGGTAGTGTAGATGTATAATTTAACTACAATAATAACTTACCCCTTTACAAGTCCTAGAAGATAAAATTTTAAGAGCTGGGAAATAAGATGAATTTTCATCGGGAGGGTCTAACACCAGGCGTCCTGGATGACGGTTAATGCAAGTCCTTAAATTCATTGCAAAATCTCAAATGTGAACTCACTCAATGTTGATTATTATTGAGTAGCCAATCAATTCGATTAACCAGATATTAGCAATTGCAGTCACTACTCTACATTGATTTTAGGTTACTCTGATGAATTAATTAGAGGTGGACTGATTATTACTTCAAGAAATTTGGTTGACACTACTTTCACTTATTTCTTATTCTTGAGTGTAAACCATGATAAAATGCTTGAAATAATATCAAATAAAATTCAAATTCACACTACAAATGTTCTACAAAATATTCATTGTGTTAATGCATGCTTTTATAAAGATCATCAGAGCAATATTTTGAGCATTATCACTAGTACATGTAATGTTTTTGAAATAATTTGAAAAGAAAAACCAATTATGCTATTGTTGCAAAAATGCTTAAAAGTTATAACAGAATATAATTTTTGCTGTTTTTTTCTGCTGAATTATCAACTTTTGCATATGAATTACTATGATTTTTTTTGACAGAGTCATTACAATATTACAACTATTAAAACTTACATTTCTGTATCTGAATCATACAGACTGGCCTTCTTTTATAAAGCTCTTGGGGTTCCAGGCCATGTTTTTAACAAGTCATCCTGTGAGTTAACACTGTTCAACTACTGTAGATTGTCATCACCATTTGTATTGGTGATGGGAACAGAGCCATTATTAATTGGTGGATGTTTTCTTTTCCCATTGTGCTAAGCTCTACACTTTTCTTTTACAGATGCAGACAGGACCTAGAGGAAAATAGTTCAATGGTGGGGTGGCATATTGTTCATCAAACCAAATGCTGATTGAGCCAGTTACCAAAAATGCCACAGAAATTTTACTGGTATAGGAACAAATTTGTGGGTAAGAAAAATTAAAAATTTATCTAGTGACTTGTAGTGAATTTATGGATAGGCTTACCAATAGAAATGCATAGTAAAATCAATAGATGTATGAACAGTAACATTACACATATATTTTTGGTAATCTGTAGGCATTACATAACTAATAGATGATGCATATAAAAATGTTTCTCTGTAGAATGCTTTATTGAGTTCATAATAAATTTCATTTAGATGCTTTAATGTTAAAACATTTACTGTGTTTACTGATTTTTATTCAATTATAAATGTTTATCTATATAGTGTTTTAAAATATTCATTTATAATTTTGATTTATAAGCTTTTGTTTTAAAGCATTTTTTGAGTTTATGATTTTTATTCTATGCATTGTGTAATCCTTTAAGCAAATAGCAAAGCTTATCTTTTAATCTATATAATGTAACTTGTGGAATGATTTGGAATTTGCATTTACATGTGATATAATAAATATACACAAATAAAACAACCCTATGATATGCTAAAAACATGTAGTAATGTATACAAACTCATGAAATTTTCACATTTGGCCTATGTCTATGATGAAAATATAGCCTCATTACAAGTTGCATAAAAACAAAACCATAACATACTAAAGCCAAGTGGAATGTGTACAAGCACAAAACAATTACAATAATACATAAAAATGAAACCATAACACTAAAAAACATGTAGTAATGTGCACAAACTCATAAAATTTTCAATTTGGTCAATGTCTATGATGAAAATATATCTTCATTTTAGCACATTATTCAGTTAATTCAATGATTGAAGTGGTAATCATTGAATTTAATGTCTTTCCTAACAAAAGTTTGCATTATATTTAGTAAAAATCAATTTTAAATGATGACCTTAATGAAAAAAAATGCTATGTAAATTGGAAAGGCATATAAATTCAAAAACTCTCCTCAAATCAGAAAGGAAAGTGTGAAATGCTTTAAAACCTGTAGCAATGTATCATAAAATGGGGCTAAATCAAGCAATAAAAATATATATCTCAGGCTGTCTCAGTGGAAGAATGTAGGTATATCTAAGACATACTAAATGTGAAGAGAGACATTCTCTTGATTGCAATGATTATAATTCAAAAAATTTCAATCTCTAACTATGATTTTGAAATGTTTCAGGGAAAATAAGTTTAAAATCTGTTTTCCTATTTGCAATTTTAAGAAAAATATTTTAATCTTGAATTCATGCAGAAAACCATTTGGAAGAAATATGTATTTCAGTTGATCCTTTGTCCCAAATTGATGATTAATAAATCATGTTATTTTACTAGCCTTTTAGGTTTATAGCATCTATCATTTATGCAAGTGTATAAAATAGAAAAATACATTTACATTGTACAGCAACTGTTGTGATAATAGTCGAGATTTTTCAAATTCAGGAATAAATTTTTTGTTCCACAGAGAATTCTGGCTTCATTTAATATATTAAATATTTCAAATTATGTATGTAAATTTCTAATGTGATTTGAATTCAATCTTTAAATATTGAGATTTTTGTAAAAAATGTAAATTTTATATTTGTTTAGAACTAATTAAGGGCTACTTTTTAAGGAATTAAAGACTAGCAATGAAATATGATGAATAAAATGATCTATTGTAGTACGCCAAGATTGAAACATTTTTATGATATTAATAATAAGTGGATAAGTGATATATGGTAAAAAATGGCTGTTTGCAATAATAATGCATTTTTTTCCTAAATAGCTTTAAAAGTTTTTAGGATGCAATAAAGGTCAAGGAATCATGGGATGCAATAAATGATCTTGGTCCTAAATATGAATGCTTCCCACATCCTGACAATGTTGGCTTGTTGATACAATACAATTAAACCTTCAAATTGCATGATAACTCTTTCCAAATTTCAACATCAGTTTAAAAGGACAAAGATATCTTGGCACTTCTATTGGATCAGAACATTTTCTAAAGCAATATGTTGAAAAGAGAATTTAAAAATGGTGCTTAGAAATTGATAAAAATACTGAAATAGCAAATACTGAACCCCTTCTAGCTACAATGTAAGTATAAATTTTTAGTGAGAACAATTCCTGAGATCAACATTGATTGAATTATGAAAACTGGAACATAGAATACATAAGTTCTTGGAGTTTCTATTGGGAAGAGTTCCAAGTAAACAGCAATGAGATATTATGGCCTTTCCATGTTTTCAAGGCAGAATGGGAATTATAGATCCAACACATAACGAAAATGGTAACTCAAAAATTTTAGTTGCTAATTTGAAACAAGCAATTATTGATGAAAAGGATGAGTTCTGCAAAGACAACAAACAATCAAAGGTGTTTATAAAAGAACATAAAAGCAACTTCAATACCACAAAGAAATTGTCTATTTTAAATACCTGCTCCTCTGAAAACAAAAATAAGTCTTCATCTGTTGGAGCCAAAAGATATATCTTCATGGCTAACTACCACAACATCATAAAATCTTGGCTTCTACTTAAACATTGATGAATTTCAAAATGTAATCAGTCTTCAGTATATTTGGCCAATAATGTGATTATCATGAAACATGCCAGTGTGGTGCATTAATAGCATTGATCGAGCATTGATATATAAAATTGGACACTTTATTATCATGAGATGTAATACAGTAATAGACCGAAACTAATTATGCTCTATAGTTTGTAAGGATATTTCTATAAAGTCTTCATTAATAGAACTTACTGAAGAAGAGAAAATTGAAATAAATGGAAACATTGAAAATATTACTTGACTTAATAGATCATTTTGGAACAATTACAAAAATTATTGATTGATGTACAGATTACACATCCCATTGCACCATCAAATCACAAGGCTTCCAAAAAAGAACATACAAAGATCATATGCAGTACATTGCATATGCTTCATTCACCCCCTCATATTTCCAACCAATGGTGCTATGGATGAAGAAGGTACTTAATATCATTCATTACTTGCTGAAAAGTAAAGCAATAAAATGAATTGCAGTTATACAAAAGCTATTAGTTACAAATGAAAGAGAATTTTTTTATACTTTTAAGAAAAGTACTAATTGCTCTACATGGTAATAGAAAGAAAATTTATAAAAATTTTTACTCCTCTAAATGAAATTGATTTCAATTGAATTTAAGTTTTTATTACT
This sequence comes from Hofstenia miamia, assembly GCA_900660155.1. NCBI lineage: Eukaryota > Metazoa > Xenacoelomorpha > Acoela > Hofsteniidae > Hofstenia > Hofstenia miamia. The sequence goes on from CABFPE010000372.1 coordinate 455,127, forward strand.
AATTAATGTCTAATATACTTGGAACATCAACTGTTAAATGAAAATGTTTAATATTTGTAAAGGAGAAATTGTAAATTACATAAATATTTCGTTATAATTTATTAATAGAAATCATTGTAGTGTTAAATTTAAATTCATATATATTTATTTTCTTTCTTTGCTCAAAAAATATTGTAAATTTCGTGATTTTATAATATTTTGCTTTGTATTGTTCATTTTTTGTATGAAAATTTTAGTCTTAGTTATAATGATTACAAAGTCTAAAAAATTTTGTTTTTCAAATCTTTCAATATTTATTCAATATTCATTAATTGAGTAGATAATAGTCTTAATGTTTTGACATTCATGCAGTGCACTATCAAATAAAAAATTATGTAATTTTAAACTTGTTTGTGAAAAAGTGCAACACTTTGTACACTTATGAATTTACAGCCAGTACAGTGGAGTTTGACATTCCTAAAAGAATGAAAACCATGCTGAAAATGATTAATGTACTTTGTGAATTTTTTATGAATAAGTCTCCCACATTTCGAATGCTTGGGCATTCCATCAAAGACCACTAACGTACTTCAACTTACTTACTCGGGTTATTTCGTTATCATTATTTATTTATCTTGTCTATTTAGTTAGTTTGATATGCTAAATCAAGCCTAGAGCCCATACGGCTTCAGGAGGAGTGCCTTGTGAGAGTCGCTTTGCTTAGACCACACTCCGAATGAGACTAGATAGAAATTAAGTTTGTGAGAGTTCCATTGTATTAAACTGTGAGCAAAAAGAAGCAAAAGGCAGTAGGGTTTTGTCTTGTGATTATTTATTTATATTAGGTGACATAACAACCTTTTTTGTGAGGTGAGGTCGAAATTAAGCATTGTGTATTAAAAACTCTTTTATACAGGAAACGTTATTATTGATCACTTGTATGGCGTCGGCCGGAAGCCACTACGTCATTGTACTGGTGTTATATGAAATGGAGTCAGCAGTCACGAGTCTTTTCGTTCCTTAGCTCTTGTAACGTAAATTAGATTAGATTTGCCACTAGGTTATAGGGCAGTTTGTTGAAATGCAACCACCGTTGATATTTGTTTAAAAGCGTCGGTCCCCTAAGATTGTTGTTACATGTAAATTAGGAGCCCTTCTCAAGGAAAAGCGAATATTACACTATCATTTCTGAAGGAGTTTTTAGAGTGAAACAAATGAAAGTTGTTCTTTGCTATCTTAATTTTTTTCAAGACATCATCAATATGATGGAAAATAATGGCATGATTTGGTGGGCCATTTAGTATTACACACACTAGTACAAATACAGACTTTTTAGATGCAATATCACTGCTAAGAATGTTAAAATACTTGCAACAATTGACTTCAGAATCATTAGCTACCAAGTAGTCTTTTTTGTCATTCAGAACACAAGTTTCTTAATTGACTGCAGTTTTCTCAACTTTGACCAGGGAATTGTTTCACTGAGCAATGTTCATTGAATATCTAGGAATAACTTACATTTGGCGGGAAGCGGTCCAAAATTTTTAAGGGACTTTTTTCCCCAAAAACCCTATTTTTTCGCCATTCATCCCGCAGTATTCACTCGAACTTAAATATATTTACTACGGGGTAGGTAAATTAAAGAAACACTACCCTGCGAAATTTCAAAGATTTATGTCTGGAAACGCGGTCATGATGAGGTTTTTAAAAACATTTAGCAGGAGA
>CABFPE010000372.1:506534-528176 GCA_900660155.1 Hofstenia miamia
TTATTATAACCAAAGATGTATTGATCAGCTAGTAAATTTTCTCTTAGTAATTTTTTAAATTTCCTTATAGTTGGAGCCTTCCGTGTTTCCAGTTTCAATTTGTTCCACATACGACAGACGTTTGTGATATATGATGAATCCCAGTATTTGCATTTTATTAATGTTTTATTTATTAAGCAAAGTGACCTTTTATTTATATTTATGTATTTCTTTAGAAAACTATTTCCATGGTTTAAGTCATGTATGCATTTGTAGATGTACATTAAACAGTCGTATTTATTTATAAATATAGGTGACAATGTGGACGAGCTACATACAAATTTACTAGTTTCTAGTAAATTAATGTTAAACATTGTATTTATTGACCTATTAAAAATTCTATTTAATCTTGGTTTTTGTTCAAAGTTTATGTTATTTAGCAAAATACATAAATATCTGTAAGGGCTCATTACCAGTGCATCCACTACTAATTTACTCTGTGTTAAACTTTTAATTTTTTTTAGGTATTGAATTCCAGCAGACATTCCTGTTATTTTTGATTGCAAGAATTTTTTGAATGTCAGCTGATTACCAATTTCAACACCCAAATACTTCACTGTTTCAGAAGATTCAATCGATTCATTTTCATTAACTCTTAATTTTAGATTTCTTTGAAGATTGTTTAGCTTCTTATTTAATACAAAATTTATGAATTGTGTTTTACTTTCATTCATTTTCATTTTATTTTGCTTAAAAAATTTACTTATAATATGGATAGTTGTTTCTACCTTTTTTATTGCTTCTACAGGATTTTTGTCTCTACTTATAATGCAAACATCATCTGCAAATTGTATCACTTCACAGCTTTTGGAGTATTTACCTATGTCATTGACGTACAAATTGAAAACTATCGGGCCTAACACTGTTCCTTGAGGAACTCCTTTCTTTGTTAATAAGAAAGATGAGAAAATAACATCAATTTTTACCCGTTGTTTTCTTTCTGTTAAAGAGCTGTTTAACAAAGTCCGCGAATCGCTGCTAAAACCATATTTTCTAATTTTTTTCCCAGAATTGAAAATTCTAAGGAATCAAATGCTTTACTCAAGTCTAAAAGAGCGACAGTACTACTTATACCTTTGTTTAAATGGAATCGAGCATCATCAGTAAAAAGTAGTACATCCTTTTCTATTTGCAAATTTTCGTGGTGACAGTATGTTATTTACACTGACATACATCTTCATCTGGTTGGCTAAAGCTTTTTCAAAACTTTTCACAAACGGATTAGTGATGGATATTGGCCTGTAATTTTTGCATTCCTTGGGGTCACCTTTTTTATATACAGGTGTTACATCCGCCTGCTTCAAAATTTTCGGAAATAGGTTAGTATGAATAGCATAGTTGAAAGCAAAAAGGAGAGGTTCACAAAAGATTGAGGCATACTTTTTAATGATGGATATTGGTATCTCAGTGCTTCCACATGTTGTGTTAGTATCTAAATCATACATAGGGGAAACTAAGCGACATCTGGGAACAAGGATGAAAGAACATATTAGAGGACATTTAAATTCCGAAATTTATTTACATCAACCTGAAATTAAGGAAGAAAATTTTAAAATTTTACTAAGATCACAACATCATAAAATCTGTGAACAAATTTTGATTAAAGCTGCAAACAACGAACAATTACTTAACAAACAAAGAAAAACATCAATAATTTTAGACTTATAGTGCATGCAATATTTCCTGGGGAAGAACACACACTTTGCATTGAGTCCACTTAACTAATTTAAAAGGGTGTAAATTAAATTTAAAAGTTCGCAGGGCATAAATTAAACGCTAGTCAATTCACGCAGAGTAGAGGCAATAAATTTAATAATTTCTGTCGATATTAACACGTGAAATGAATGATAAGAATCGAGAATTCCATACGATACTTAGGCGTTGGCGGGATATTCTTTGCTTCAATATAGCAAGAATTAAAACCCATGTATAGTATTGATACATGTACAAATAAAATTTCATATATCCAATTAAGCAATCAAATCCATCATTCAAAAATCATTAATCGAAAATACTCAATTTAAAGGCATTAAAGTGTAAATTCAATGGTAATAAAATCTGGCCCACTGATTGCAAATTTGAAATAAAGTAGCTGCAATTCATGAATTTTATATACTTGAACACATCTCTAAAATACATAGTTTCACATAGAAAGCCGGTAGACATAATATATTAATATACTCATAGACAAGGATAGACAAGGATGTTGGCCAGACTTGGCCGCAATCCACATTGGTTTTAAATTTGACACGCAAATCGTAATACAATGATCAGTATGTCTCCAAAAAACAGGAAAAAATGACAGTAACAATGACCAGAGGCAAATGCATAGATGGAGATGGTTTGAGGACGAGCAGTGGGGATATGATACAGTGGTGGAATAAGAATAAACTAAGGGAGTTAGACAAGGAGACAAGGAAAATTGTAGTAGCAAAGAGAGCATTCAACCTTAATGGAGATTAGATTGGCTGCACATGGCAAGGCATAAAAGAGTGACTGTTGAGTGTAGAGGAAACAGTGGAAGCACAAGCACTAGGGCTAAAGGAATATGTAGAAGAGAAAGCTAGAGGGTCCCTACTAGAGTTCACTAAGAAGTTAGAAGATAAGAACTGAGAGTGAACGAAAAACAGCATACCAGAGTAGGATGGAACCAGAGAGCCAAACAAGATATAGGCAGAAGGTGATGCATGGAGAATACTGGAGGAACACAGAAAAATGTGACAGAGAAGAAAGCAACAAAGGGTTAAAGAAGGCAGAACTCAAAAGAGAAACAGAAGCACTAATAATGGCAGCACACGAGCAAGCAATAAAAACAAACTGGGTAAAGAAGCACATAGACAGAAAAGTAAGTGATAATTATAGGCAATGTACGAAAGAGGCGGAGACAGTAGACCATCTGATAGCAGGTTGTGAGAAGTTGGCACAGAATGAGTATAAGTTCAGGCATGACAAGGTGGGAAGAATTGTACATTCGAGCTTGAGCAGGTAACATAGGTTAAAAGCAGGAGATAATTGGTATATAATAGAGAAGGTTAAGATACTGTGGGACTTCAACACACATACAAGCAAGGTAATAGAAGCACGGAGCCCATAGTAGTCGTAGACAAAGAGAAAAGATTGGGAACAGTGATAGATATAGCAGTACCAAAGGACAGGAATCTAGAAAGCAAGGAGAAAGAGAAGATAGACAGTACAGGGAGTTGGCAGAGGAAATAGAAAGGCTGTGGAAGTTAAACAACGTTGGAGTAGTTCTGATAGTAGTAGTATGAGCAGTAAGTAAGACGCATACGAGGTACTTGAAGGAGTTGGGAGTTCCAAAGTGGGGAGGGGCAGTAGCACAGAAGGCAGCATTGTTAGGAACAGCTAGAGTCCTGAGGAAAGCTCTCAGACTCCCCCCCCCCTCCAGCTGAGAGGGATACCAGCATGAAGTTAAAAATAATAGACTTTATTTCCAATAAGAAATACAAATTTAAGGAATATAAATAAAAATTGTATATGTATGCATAACAAATTCGGTTCTTTAATAAATTGACACCACTGATTATACATGAAATCTTTGGCAGGGACATAATAAATGATATGATCAGGGATATTCCACTTTATAAAAGGAAATAAATCGAGTCCAAAACAGCTCCTTCAAATAGTGTTTAACAGCATTAGGCTTTCTAAAAAGGCATATATCACTCTGAAGATGGATACTATTTGCCAGCTTTACCACTCTGTGAAAGTAGTTTCTTTTTGTTTTTTCATTAATGGTAGGCTTTGAACGGAAAAGAAGTGATGAAGAAGATCTTAATTTAATTCGACTTTGATTGATAAGACAATGATATGTAAGAAATATACTTAAAATGATACGCTCCATTAAGCAATTTGTTAAAAAAGATTAAGTCCAAAAACTTTAAATATGTAGAAATAGGTAGTAAACGTAATTTTAAGGTGAGTTATGTAACCTTCAATAGAATTAATCCACTTGGTGCACCTTTTTTTGATACTTCTCAAGTTTTTTCATGTCCATTATTGAGGGATACCAAACCTTTATCACAGAATGAAATTTTTTATTCTCCGTCAAATCTATGACTAAAAAGCTTAATTCAGCTAGGCAAGCCTAAATATTAGAAGATCTGCATACTAACATGATTCTTATTGAACAATAAAATGTGTAGATGTAACAGATTACATATCTAAGAAACTTTAGTAACCGAGATTACCTTTAGGATAAGAAATTAACAATTTTGTGAGTTATTCACTGAAGCATTCATGTATAAATATAAATTCTATAATCGGTCATATAACCATGATTATACCAGTCATTGTTTGATGACATATTATAGGCCACTGCCATTTTGATTGTCCATTACCTCCATCGGGTCACTCTAATGCTCGGTGCTCACCCGCCCTTGTGTCCGCTGAGCACGGGGACTTGATGGTTCCGTGAAGGTCCGCAAATGACTAAAAAAAGCGTAATTCTGGAAACTACTGAAAGAAATTTTGTAACCAAAAGATTGTTTTTTACGAATGTATTGAATAAAGTACTGTAGCAAAATTTTCTTTGCAATATTTAACGTCAAAAATAAATAAACTAAGTCCCCTTAAATTTTTTTTCTACGTGGTCCTTACGAATCTCGTCGATTAAAACTTTGCAGGTTGCGTGTTGCTGGAAGTAGGACACTGTCACCGATTGAATTTTTACTTCCATAAACTTTGTTTAAATCTCCATGTCAGAAAATCGTTTCCATTTCTATCCCCATTCCATATACAACATTTAAGGTCCAAATAGCTCTTAATCTAGAAATATCAGCAACTTTTCAAATTGGACTATTCTACAACACTTATCAAACTTTTCGCTTCCGAAAGGCACGAAGCAATGATTTAGTTTGTCAAGCTCTACCTCCTTGACACGTTTTGTGCGTTTGGTAACATAGTTTGCTGTTGGTAATTATAGCGACTTCGACTCTTTAATATCTATTAAGGCATTGAAAACTAAGAAAAACTTCATGTAGAATACATCATCTTATGAGAAATATGTATTTTATGCCCATTGTTTGAAATACTATGCCCTGACCTGACCTGACCAAGGCCTGTTTCATTGCTATATTTTCCACCGACCCTTTCCTATTTAAGACACGATCCGGCTAAAACTCTTTCCAAAAAGCTTGTTATAAACTTATAAATATCATTCAGGGATGTGAAAAACATGATTTTTCATTAATTAACAAATGTCCTCATATTGAAAACATAATACTATCAGATAAGTTGTATTTCACTACTTGCATATACATATTAGTAGTAATAAGTGGGTATTCGCAGAAATTGAAGACAATTTTTTGTCATCCCACTTACTAAAATTTGTAATTGATAGATTCCAGAATAATTTAAAAACATCAAAACATTTTTTAGAGATATTTGCTACAGTAAGAGGGTACGGCAAAAATGCCTTTAATATAAATGTATGTTGATATTTTTTTTTATGCCTATAAGTATATTCCTTTACAGGAAATCAAGCATATTACTATTAGTTATTTTCGTATATTTTTTCATTGTGTTTATCATATGTACCTATTGACGATGTATGTGATTTGTTTTGTGCATAACATTACAGATTAAAAACTGAGAAAATTTTTTGACTGCAGATGCCCAGCATCTTTGTGTTTGTTAGTTTGACACTGTTTTAATGTAATTCATTCAAGAACCAACCTGAATATTTTTTCTACGTTTGATTACACTTAATATATACTAAAATAAGCTTGGAATTTTCAGGAGCAAGAACTTAAATCATTTAAGAGTTTCAGTGGGTGATATATCCATTGACAATTTTAAATTCTAGATAACAGAGTGTAACCATGCTGTTCTATTCAGTGGCATAGTGTGAAGGCCTCGCTTACTTGCAAACTTTTTACGTCTCCTAACCACAAAATATTTTGGATGAACACTGCTGATTATCATTTTTCAAAAGAGAATGGTTGGAACAGAAAGGAATAGATTTACTTATCTGATGCAATGTTGTAAATAACCACAGTTTTCCCCAGTAGCATACATGGAAATATGTTTGACTTACATATATGATCACAGAATTACTGAAATTCCTTGTATAAAGTGAATTTTGAAAACATATTGGTATTAATTATAAAGAAACAATATTGATGTTTTCTTATTTTGCTACGTTATTAAATGCTCTACAAATTCCACTGTGATCATTTTTCTATCATGGCAACACATCAAGAAATGCAAAACCTCTCCAACAGTTTCATTTTTTGCTACATGATTTGTGATGAACATTACAAATGACAAATATATATATATATATATATATATATATATATATATCCATTACAAATGACCAATATATATATATATATATTAGCTTGGCAAATAAAATTCTGTTGTGATTTTAAATAATTGGATTGAGTATTTCAATGACTATAATTTCAAGATCTGTTATCAAAAAACACAATTAATTTTTAATACTGATTTCTAGACTGCACTTCCAAGTATGGCTGTCGTTCTGCTGCTAGGGTGGAGGGGACGCCTGAAATTTTTTATACATCTATAGAACAATTTTCAAAGCCTCATATCATAAGCAAATAGATAGTTTCGATTAAGTTCAAGATTCATATATACTTAAATCGATAACACTTCTAATTTTTACCAGAACCTATTTTGCGACAAATCTATTTCTGTTATGTTGCGTTATGTTTTGATATTTGGCCTAAAGATCACAAATACCCAAAAAGTTAATACCAAAAGTACATGGTTTACATAAGTCTACAATTCTGAGGAAGTAGTGTGTTTATTTAAATAGTTTGAAATATTTAGTTTATGATTCTAAAGACGTTTTTTGCTTTTATATATACATATTTCAAGTCTGCGCGATTATGGGCAGAAACAGATTAAAACTTTGAGCGACCTTCTGCCATTAAGAAAATTATTTTTTAAAATAATTATGCAATGATTACATCTATCCACATAATTATAGAAAATGAATATATAATCATCGCATTAGATAAAATGATTTCATATGTCATTAATTTATATTAAACAACCAATAAAGAATGCAACAACAGTTTTTTATTTATTAATTGCAATTAAAAATATTTATTATTAGAACACTTTTTTCCAACATTGCGATTTGACAAGTTATCTATGACTTCATTAAGGTCAAGATAAATCTACACTAAATATTTTTTACTCTTTTTAAACAGAAAAAAAATCGTTCTCCTTCAGTATTAGCAACAGGTAGCGTTAAGTGAATTTCGCATGAAAGATCAATATTTCGAAAGCTTGTCAGCAACTACTTGGCATTTGTGCACCAAAAATAACGCAAAATAAAAACCTGACAAGCCAAATCATCAAGATTTGATAAATACTTTGAAAACTGAACTAAAGCAGTAGTAAGTAAATTCATTTTCATAATCGAGATTTAAAGGATGCTTTCATTTAAACATTTTACTGATCTGCAATTTGAACATCTTTTACAAATGCCATTTTATACACAACTCTAAACTTGGTATATAGATTACAGTCTTTTCGCTACTTTCTAATTTAACACTTAAAGAATCCAGCAATACCAAAAAATGCTTTCAGCTCTAAATTGCTATTTTTGTGAATATACATAATCATTCTCATTTTCTAATAATTTTTTCGTTTGTTGGCTTTTTTAATTGAATAGAAGGCTATGCAGGATCGTAGGCACGGAGGGGATAGGGGGCTGAACCCCTTGGAACGTAAAGCAACCCGTCCTGTAAACAAAAAGCTAAAAGCAAAATCAGCATGTAAAAACAAAATTTGTTAATTCAAAAGTGGTAAAATTAATCTCAAAAAGGTCTAATTTTCTATATTTTCAAAAAATTTTCGCGGGGTTTTGGCCCGCTTTTGGTTACTTACTTGATCATTACTAGATGACTTCACTTTTCAGAAAATCCCGTCCATGTATGCAACATAAATTTTAAATGGCTTACAGTCTTGGTAAAATTTTAGTTTAAATAATGTCGGAATTCCCTTCAACCCCTCCTGAATGCGTGTCGGACCCCTTTAGGTGATAATGCTGGCTACGGGCCTGAGGCTATGACCAATCACTAGTGTTTTGGCTTACTCCTCAAAATCTTCAAATTTGTCTCTTGTTGAATTAATCACGTAGTCTAAGCTGTCGTACAAAGAAATGCATGTTGTAAGATCAATATTTGTTGATTGAAAAGATTTGGCCTGTTGCAATAAATCTCAGAGAATGCAAGGAATGCTACTTCAAAGTTTTTTTTTTAGAATCCAGTAAAAAACTCCTTTCTTGAGAATTTAAAAAAATTTCATTTTGACAATGCTAAGCATATTTCTTAGTAGTTCTCACATGTAATGTGCGTGTTGTATGGCATTTTGATTTGTGTCTATTATTTCACTTTCGCCTTTAAGAAGTGGGCATTTGAGAAGAAATTGATTCAAGCATAATGATTACATCAAAACCTTTCAAACTATTTACTACAACCTCAAATAGAGATCAAATCATAGATAGACCGGCCCTGCTCAGCGTATTAAATTTAGCAAAGACTCGGTCCAATTTTTGGACTAGTTATTCAGTGCTGACCATAAGTATTGAACCACTCATATTCACAATTTATTTCTGCAATGAAGAATACAATATCTTTGATTTTTATCACTAAGCTCAATTTTGGCATTGTGAATTCAAATTTTTATGTAATTTTTTAATGAAAAATATATGCTCCTGTGAAAGGGCACTCTAAAAACTATCTCCATAAATAATCATGTTATATAAATTATAGTGAGAAATCGAATTCAGTGTAAAAAAATTAGTATGATCCATGACAAAAACTTCAATTTTACGATTTTAACGTTTGCTAGACTAGTCCTGGAAATATAAAACTAAATAACTCTAAAGTGTAATATTGCAGAGATGATTTCAGAAAGAAATTCGTTTTTAATATTTATTGAACAACAATCGAAAATGAACAATCATTTAGATATAGGCTATACGATTGTTAACTATTCAACCCTTTTCACCCTCCAATAATTTTTAAACAAGATGAAATGATATTGTCTCCTCCGAATTTTATTGTAATATAGCATTAAAGAATATTGCAATAATATTGCCAATTACTTGCACCCTTCTACTATGCACAGTCGTTCATGGTTGCTACTCATATCTTGAAAATATTGTGTATCTTCAAACCAATTTTTCTGAAAAGTAAGAAAATCAAAACGGACAAGAGTTGTATTTCAACTAGACGACCATGATAATGATAAAATTCAAGTGGCAAGACGCCCATTCTGTTTCAGGTGGGCTAGCAAATATCAAGTATGGTATATTATGTAGCAAAGCTTCAATTTCAGGAGACACTTCAATTTATTATTGAATTATTCGAATAGGCTGATATAATGTCACTTGTAGATTAGGAAAATTTCCAATTTCCCAGCAACGCATCTCTTTCTTATAGTCAGGTAGTTGACTGAACTCTGGGACATTTGTCTAGTCTATGAGCACATCAATCGTTCAAATTGCTTCATCCTAAAAATCTAGGTTGAATATTGTCAAATAATCTTGGCAGAAATTATTAGATCTTTGTACGTTTCAAGAACTTGAAATCAGATTACTGTTTCCAATTAATTGAAAACGTCTTGTTGGGGATTCACAAATACTTTAGTTGACTGAAGCAATTATTAATGATAGAAAGATCTCTAAGATTTTCAGTTGTGGTCTAGAGGACTTTCTATGTATAATGGTTTGTTGCAATAATGAATCAATCAAATGGTGATTCACCTAAATGTTGGACAAGTTCCGGAAATTTTGTACAGATTGCTCAATTATTCTGTATGTTGAGTCGAGAAAATTTTTCTTATTTTAAGAAATTTATTACCCAAAACTTTCAAAATGTTATTTATAAGTGGTCAAAACGACCACCCCTGGATATTTTTTAAAATTCCAACAAAACTATTTATCCTCTGATGTTTTCACTCCGTGACTTTGTCAACCGGGTCATTTGACACGTCATACATGTGTGTGTTCACTCTCTATTGACTTCTTTGATTTTGTAGTGACGCAGACATGACGTTAACAGTACATTTCTTTTGCTTGTCTCTGCCTACATATAAGATTCTCCGATCAATCAAGCTTTCTCTGTAGTCGCTTATTCACCTTGTTTGTCATTCGTTCGCGTCGCATGGTTGAGGACTCTATCAACATTCCTTCGCTATCATAAAATCAAGTGAAAATTTAGAAACTTGTGTAATGGCGTCAGGTGACAGTAGACCAAGAAGAGCGGCTATGCTTGATGCTCTAAGACAATTAGAAATCGAAGATGAGAATGATGAGGCCTCAGAAGGAAGTGAATCAGAAGATGAAGTTGCTGACATTGAGGAGCTTCATGATATCCAAATGGAACAGGAAAGTTCACCACCTGAACCACAGACTTCTTTTGGAAGAGGGCGGGGCGCTGCCTTCTCTGATAGACGTCTGCATGAAGTAGGTCAACAAAACAAAGCGCTGTGATGTCTGCAAAGTATCCAAGACTGCGAGGCAAGCAAATAGAGCCCAGGGATTTTGCCGTCATTGTCATAGGTATGTTTGCAAGCAGCATGCCATTGATGTAGTTGCCGAGTGCGTTGGATGCACAGGTCAGTGAATTCACATGTGTTTTTCTAAGCGAAAGAATCGTTAGTTTTTGATATTAGGAATGTTATTGCTTGTTAATCTCAATAAATATTTAATTATATTTGTTATTTTTACTCAATATTGGGTTCAAAATGCGGGAATTAGAAGATAGGTAAAAAATGTGTGGGGTGGCCATTTTGACCACCCTTGGTATTATTAAGAGTATTTAGAGCTTGGTATTCAAAGGGTTAAAACTGTAAAACAACATTAACGCTGTTTCAAGTAATCGTTGAGTAGTGGAACACTGCCGCGTTTTTAAATTGTGACTACCAAAGCTCACCAACACCACTGCTTCGAACCCTATGTACAGATGTGCGCCACTTAGCAAAGAATTTTTTTTGAGGTAAGCCACGGCGAATGGCAATATTTAAGGACGTTCAAACTATAGTTCTCAATGCAACTTTCCTCCTGCGATTCCAATTTTTAGATTTCTAAGTAATTTTCTCGAGGAAGCGAATGGCTCAAGCCTACAGTAATTTACAGTATAGGACATGACAGCTTGGAAAACAATGTTGACTCATCAATTATGATTGACGGTGTCTGGCTGCTTTCTTTTATCTTGCAGAAGAGGCGCTTTCAGATTAAAGTCAGTGGCTTGTCCTACTGCGGAATTTTTGTGCGGAAGGTGACTCCAAGTGAGGACCATCAATGCTATGAACATTTAAGCTAGGGTTCAAATCATTTTCATTTATTCTGGTGAGTTTCTCATTTTGTAGGACGATATCAGTTATTTGCTCTTAATAACAAGCTAATATAAGTTACGTCTACGCCTAGTTTGTGTAGAAAACGATTAATTCTACGTAACGAAGTAACCAAATTTTGGCTTTTACTTACAATACGATGTATACTATACATAAGCAGATAGCATGATTCATTCCCTATTGGGAAGTTAGGCTGTATTATTTATGATATTTTCCACTAAATCACTAAACTTCTATAAATTGAAAAAAGTACATGAATACTTTCGCAAACAATGTAATATTGTGTAGAAAATACAATTTCGCTTGAAAAAAGTTGAATATCCGATGTAACGGAACACAATATCTGAACGCAGCGGACCCACATATCAAATTATGGAAGTCAAAACCCAATCAATAATAATCTATGCACAAGTGCAGTGCTCATATTAAATTATTTTAATTGCGAAAATCAAACTTAGCTCATTATGGAAGCCAAAAAGCACAAATGTTAGATGCTAAATTTTTATAAAAATAATAATTCTAAGAATATTTCAATAATATAAAAAAACTAAAACCATTAACCTTATATCTGGAAATTGTCCGATGAATTCAAATGTTTTCTTACTAAAAAAGATTTTTTATGCAATTGCCAAAAAATATTTATATTAAAATAAAAATAATTTCTATTTCAAGCCTACAGTACAGGAATCTACAATTTATATTTAAGATATTTGATTATAAATATTTATGTCAAAAACTAGCATTAATTGTGTTCAACCACAAATATCATCTACAAGTTTGTATCGGATTTAATTTACAAAGCATTGGTTACTGTCTATACCTTATAAAATGTGCAAAATATATATGTTATATTCGAAAAATATTTATGTTAGGAATTCTAGACAATTTATAAAGAACAAAAGGGGACATAAGATAGGAAGTAATTATGATTCAAAAAATATTTTTCACTAACGTTCACCAAAAAATTAGACAATCAATCAAGCAACATGAAACAATGATATCAGTGACTAATCAAATATCAACTCATAATTTCAATAAACCACTGAAAGCTAAATATAAGGCTGCGAACTAAGGCATCTACTCTGATGTACATGCAATGTTAATCAATGAGCTCACGTCAAACAATGGCCTTATTTCAGAATTGTAACCGATCGGATCAGATTTTGGGCAGTACAACTAAGAATAAAGCCGGCCTGTATAAAAAATTCTGCACAACAAGCCTAGAATTGTTCAAAATTGTGTTAATAAATATACATCCTTTCTCTTAGATTACAATGTTACATCAACTATATATTCAATAGACTAATTATACATCATAAAGTAAATCCATGACTACAAGAATTGCAATTATATAAAAAATTACCTTAGTAATAACGAGTGCAAATCAATTTCATTTATCTACAAAAAATCTTATAATGGTTTTGGTTATGACGGGTCCGGGCCGGGAGTGTGTCTGAATTTCACCAATAGCTAATAGCCGGGCTTGAAGTCGCGGCCCAGTTACAACTCTGGTTTATTCCTCCCACTTTTGGTAATTTTCATTTTAATTCGCATATTTTAGAAGGCCATAGGCTTAACTCCAATCCCACTCGCTTAGTTCAAATTAATGCCAATTCGGCCTATTTTATAATCCTTACCAAAACTTTCTTAAAATTTTTAAGTTTTTAATACGAGCGTTGTTTATTTTAGTCAAAAGAAAAACTGAATTTTAGATAGAGTAAATTATGCCAATACAAAATTTTCAACACATTGCATAGAAATCACTCTAATAGGAAATAATATTGAAATGTCGGTCAATTCTTTCCAATTCATCCAGCGAAGCCCAGCATGCTCCAAGTCCATCTCTATCTTGTAAGTAAACAAAGTAAACTCAGTTTATTTTAAAATAAATAACTATACATACAGGTTTATATGCTAAATGTTTGAGGAGACAACACGGTTTGACAGTACTTATATAATTATTATAAAACCAGACTAGATGAGCCAATATTTATCTTCGAAAGAAAAATAAAATTAGGCCATCACGCATTAACAAAGACTAGTGGCTCTACTAAGTCGAATTGCGCTTATTCTGCCTCGTTTGGCGCTAAATAGTTACGCTTGCGTGCAAACATCAAATCTGCCAAATCTACGGTTTACGGAATTGAACGAGGTGTGACGTGCTAATACATTGGCTTTGTATAGACTGATTATATCTTAATCTATCTGCTGGCAATATATGAATGAGTGGGTTGATTTTCAGGAAAATAACACCTTCTCATTTCTTCAAAACACTCGCAGTAGACAAAATATACATTAAAATTTTTACGTAATGTCTATATGTGAAATAGACCAATCCCAGAAGAGGTGGTGTGTCACTTTTCTAAACAGTTTGAAACTAAAATCTGTAAATATCACATTATATATAACTACCTCTTATTTTGATTATACATATTTTAAAAGTGGAATTCTGTTGGATATTTTACTTCGAAGACCATTTTATCGTATTTAAAGTTTTAAGTGAAAATTAATACCTACAGGACCTTTTTGATATTTAACCTTAAACAGCCTAGCGTCCATTTTAAAGGACAAACCATTTTTCCTTATTTACAATCCTATTTCCAAATTTGAATATCTTGGGTAATGAGTAGGTCTATATTGGGGAACATTCATTAATGCAATGTTGAAAATTTCTATTAAAGCTTATTGCTGTGGCAGAGATTACTGAATAGATTAACAAGTTTTTTTTAGAAATTTTCGTTCATGTATTTAGAAGGTTTTGAGCCCCTGGAGGCAACAAAGAATTTTGACTGTTTCCTGATATGTGCAAAGACATTCCAAGCCCATAGAGGTATGCCGTGCGCAAAGTCAGAGGTGGCGTGGCGTCGATAGGACACAGCTGGGTGGCGGAGTTGCAACAAAGAAGAAAGAGAAGACTCTCTTCTATTATGTGGTGCTTTCAGATGGGGCACATCATTAGTAGTTTTTGAGCTATGAGTGTTTAAAATTTATTTATAGTATAATGACAATTTTTTAAAAATCACCAGGCTGCTTAAGGTTAATAAATAATATTCATTCAAATATTAGAAATGTTGTTTTTATTATTAGGGGAAAAAAAGCAAACGTCTTCAAAAAGATTTTAAACACTTATATAAGTCATGAACAAAGCAATGTTGTAAAATATCTGGAAGATGGAATAGAAGAGTTTTTCTCAAACAATAATAGCGGCTTGGGGGTATGTCTAAAATATATATAGAACAAGTTATTTGTTGTTCGTATGGATTTTAGCTCTTCTGGTTATCTGAACATGAGGCATTTGTGAAATTAGTGATTTTTAAAAATTGGAATTTCAATTTCAAAATTTTTACTTTTATTCTTTTAGTGCCTTTGTCACAGGAATAAATTGTAGAAGCAAATTCACCGATTGATGTGTCAATATCCTGACATTTCCAAATATCTTCTAAGCTTGAAAAAAATTGTTCAAAATGTGGACAATTGCTTATATCTGTAAAACCAATTTCGCAGTTGTCGCTTAAATTGAATTATCATCAAGTAACTCAAAACTTTTAAATGAATACTTTTCGAAAAATGCACCCAGTATTTTTATGAATAGTAATGAAGCCTTGGGTATTTCTATCTAAACGCAAGCCCATTCAAACAATTTCAGCCCCATTTTATGAATCTTGGCAAAGAAAATTTTTTAAATTTTTCGATTGCTAGACAATAGGAATTTTAAAAAGTTACAATAAAGTCCCCACTCTGAAATTTATCATCTAGGTTTGAGTTTCAGAAGATTATAGGATGCTAATGTAAAACTTCAAACTACTTTTTAACACAATATAATATATAATATTGCAATGTTGCATAATAGTAACATATTTTTGCAATACTAAATCCAGGCATGATCAAAGCTCGATTTGATCTTCCCCTAGTCCTGCTTGCCATTTAAATCACAGCGTGCGGACCATCATATTCATAAGGTTGAAAGATGTCTTTTTGGATAATATGTTTGAATTATAATATGACTATGTGATAAAACATAAATTATATATATCCACATATGATTATGATAGCAATTCTGAATTAAATTGGACTTGTGTTAACTAAAATAGCGGCTGTTTTCACAGTGACCTTCACACTATATCAACATCTATTCCTCCTATAAAGTATGTGAAAAGACAAATCTCAAGGTAGAATCATTTGCAAGACATCACCAAGAGCAAATCACCAGAAGTTGTTTATGATGTGAAGCTGTATGAAAAAGCACAAAGCATTTTTATGAAAAATTCGCATTGCTAATGATCAAAGACAAAATATAAAACTATTGCTTAGCTATAAATTGTCAGATCATCAGAAAAGACTCATTTAATAGATCAAGTCTTTCAAGATTTAATATTGTTTAAGCACACATCTCGCCAGAATAATGCAGAAACCTTATCAACATCTTTTGCGACAACGTGTAGAGATGGGATGTACGTAAACACTTTTGGTAGTTTAAGGCTTAGTGTAAGCAATACACATATTTAAGCTATTTGGCCAAAAATCTTTTGTAAGTTAATTTAAATGAAAATAATGTTGTAAAAATTCTGTATATAATAATTCAGAGTTCCATCTCAGGCATTTTTCTTCAACACAATGTGTGCATCCAGGGCTGGAGTAAGGCGGAGGCAGAGGAGGCAACTGCCTCAGGGCCCCCCGCTTTTAGGGGCCCCCCAAACTTACAAAACGCTAAATGAATGAGTCTCAAAAAAGTTAAAAATCACTTGAATTATCGAATCACCGCAGAAACAAAAGTAGCATTGTTAATTCTGTGCTTGTGATAAATTATACTCCAGTAATTATATTCTCTATGATAGAGCTCTCCTAATCAAAGGAAATTAAGAAACTTGATAAGAATTTGGTAAGATCTTGGCAAATTCTTACAACTCCGTTGCAAAATTTACCAAGATTTAGTAAAATTTTGCTATATTTTTTTACCAATTTTTGCAAAATTTTACTATTTAATAAAAGCATTGCTAGACTATAAAATTTTTTAAAATGTAAAATGTTAATGGTTAACCTATTCAGGCAAGCTCTCCCTAACATGCATTAATTTTAGTACATAGCTTTAAAAGCAACAAGCAAAATTTTTTGCGCAGAAATCATAGCATTACATGCACTACACCAAT
This sequence comes from Hofstenia miamia, assembly GCA_900660155.1. Taxonomy (NCBI): domain Eukaryota; kingdom Metazoa; phylum Xenacoelomorpha; order Acoela; family Hofsteniidae; genus Hofstenia; species Hofstenia miamia. The sequence continues at coordinate 523,076 of CABFPE010000372.1, forward strand.
AAGGAACATGTTTTGGCTAATATCAGTAAAGAAATTTCAATTATCAACTGTTCGTACTGATTTTCCATCACATTACTAAGAACAATCACAACCGAAATCTTAAAAACATAAATTAGCTCAAAATGCCTTTGTATATATACTTAACAATGTTGTAATAATTTTGCTCATTCGAAATTTAAACTATATATTCGAATTTTAATTAAATTTCAAAATAATTTTTTCGAAATAACAAATATGAATAAAGATGATGCGATTTTTCTTAGTTTTTAAGCACCCAGTAATTAATGCGGCAATTGTGCATAAATTAGCTTACGCAGTACAAAAAGATTTTTTGATGATAACGACAGTGACAATGGGCAAGCTCTCCCTAACATGCATTAATTTTAGTACATAGCTTTAAAAGCAACAAGCAAAATTTTTTGCGCAGAAATCATAGCATTACATGCACTACACCAATAAGGAACATGTTTTGGCTAATATCAGTAAAGAAATTTCAATTATCAACTGTTCGTACTGATTTTCCATCACATTACTAAGAACAATCACAACCGAAATCTTAAAAACATAAATTAGCTCAAAATGCCTTTGTATATATACTTAACAATGTTGTAATAATTTTGCTCATTCGAAATTTAAACTATATATTCGAATTTTAATTAAATTTCAAAATAATGTTTTTGAAATAACATAAATATGAATTAAGATGATGCGATTTTTCTTAGTTTTTAAGCACCCAGCAATTAATGCGGCAATTGTGCATAAATTAGCTTACGCAGTACAAAAAGATTTTTTGATGATAACGACAGTGACAATGTTGTTCTATCAGGTAATGACAGACTCTGGTTGAAACATAAAATGTGATACAAGACAAGCTGTATCAAGAAATACAGGCGCGAATGGAATCTTATAAGATTGTTACAGACTTCAAGGTGGTCATTGATTTTTCTAACCCAGAATAATCTACAAATGTTGTTGACATTAATAGATTATTGAGACGCTACCCTGCTGATTTAGATCAGAATTGTCAGGATGAATTTTCTTTAAGAGTGACTTTTTGCCAACAATTGAAGGTTCGTTAAAAAGTCAATAATGCAATATTTAATTTCAACACCCATGGCACTTACTACCCTCCCAAACATTGCTGTTTCTTAGGCTATTTCTAACACTACCAGTATGTACACGAGAACGTTCTTTTGAACGGATCAAAAACAACATGAAGACATCAATGAATCATCAGCAACGCTTAGATGCTTTGAGCGTGATGTTTGCTGAAAATATGATTTTAGTAAAACAGTCCTATACGCACGAAAAAGGAAATTTTTAACCATCTTGATATTTTGAAGAATTTCAGTGAAAAAATGATAAAATTTATTTTGGTATCTGTCTATTTTGGTCCATTATATATATATATATATATATATATATATATATATATATATACATACATACATACATCAGTAGAGAGTCTTAGTACATTTTAAATCCATTCTATCCTTTTGTTCAAATTATTATATTTATTATATTGTAGAACTAGATGAAAAGTTGACAATCTATAAATACATGTAAATATTTAGAATTCAATTAATAACAATCTTCAGTCGAATTAAACTTATTCCAATCAACGTTACAAATTTTTCTGAAAATTTAGCTGAGATTGGAGAGTTCTTGAAACTTTAGTATGTAATGATCAATCAAAAGTATCCGACATATTTTCAACCTTATAATATTAAGTTGTCTGGGCCCCCACAACTGGATTGCCTCAGGGCCCCCATGATGTTAATCCGGCTCTGTGTGCATCGAAATATATTTAGTTGACTGAAAAGAGTCCTACAAGGCTCTTAAACTAGGCTTTTTGTGTGGAAACTTCTAAAATATTAGCAGAAAGTGAAAATTTTCGTAGCCTAATAAAATAGTTTTAAACACCTCTGTTGTTAATTCCCTTGATATTTATAAAATATTTCTACTACCGACTTACATACTGTAGGAATTGAATAGAATAATTTCTATTGTTAGAGCAACCAAGACTATAATATTTAGAAGTTACACAGTCAGTGTTGATATACACGTCTTAATGTCTGCATAATTATTGTTTTTTCTTTAAATAGTTTAACTTAATTTACCACACGAGATTTAACTGTTGATTCCTGCCTTGATACGACGTCCTATCATCGCACAATCTTAAGCCACTTTATTAATACTCGGCGTCAATTGATTAGTTTCATAGGCTCTTGAATTCAATTGGTCAGGGTGTTAAACATTACATTCAAACGAGACTTTACGGTTCCTTCACAAGCCGCTTCACTTTTCATTTATCGTCTGCCTAAGATGGTGTCTGGTCAATTTGTCGTTTTCGCGATGCTTTTGTTCGCCACCACTCACGTAAGTTTCAAATCATATTGATGCACTATTAATGCCTATAAAGGATTTTTGTTACAACTCTATTATGAAGACTATCTTACTATGCCTTCTTCTAACTTTTATATTTGAGCAGATTTAAAATTGTACTAGAAATAAAAACACACCATGGCTATTAGTTGTGCACTAAAACCCGTACAAAATTACACATTTGATCTGAGGCTAAATGAAATTATTTCAATACCCAATGTTAAGATTAATGGGCGGTATAATTCCAATGGGAACAACTTCTACCCTAAAATATTTTGCTTTTTGAAGAAAATGCGTGCGAGCCACGTCAAGGTGCCCCGTGTGCAGGGTTGAGATTGTCATTAGTTCGTAAGTTATAAGCATTTAAATATTTTTTGTTGAGGTCATCACAGTTGAAAAATTCATAGTGGAAATAGAGCTAATTTATTCAGATGGTTCTATTTCACCTTCAAATTTTACACAGAAAAAATTTTCAAAACCTCCATAAGAGGATAATAGTATGTTCCGATTTTTAGAGTTACGGAGAATCAAAGTTAAAAGTGGTCCGTTTTTTCCTGGAAGGACAAATATTAATTACGTTTTACTCCATTTATCGTAATTTACTTTAGTCAATTATTGCCACTTTGCAAAGTTTTGAATTTCAAGAAAAAATCATTAATATGTTACTAGTGAATTAAGATCAACAAGAATGAGTTGGAACATAGAAGCCTCTTGATTGTTATGCAGATGTCCTCCCTAGAGGAAAGAAATTTCAATAAGTGTCCTAGACAAAGAACGGTTCTGAGAAAAGATTTCTAATACCAAGACATATTTACTAGGTAAAAATGTCAACCGGCTATTCAAATTTAGAATGATTCCTTATTATTATTATTATAAATTTACTATAGAGGTCAAAATATCATACCACATCGTTAAATTGATTAATAGCGTACTTAAATTTTCTCAGCAATCTAAACTACTTCAAAATGCATACCAGCACATCGTAAAATTGATTAATAGCGTATTTTAAATTTTCTCAGCAATCTAAACATACTTCAAAAGTTGGAGAAAATTTGCTAATCACTAACAAATGATGGGATAATGTAGGAAAATGCTACACGTTGTCAAACTGACAAGTGAAAACGTTCTTCAAACTATGTAAATTATCTTTTAACGCAGACCTAATGGTAGTTTTAGTGCCATTTTTAAAATATCCAGCATGAATTTTAAGCAAAATAAATTCCAAGTTTTGGAGAATCTATTACAACTTTGAAAATTGGTGTGTGCAAATAAAAGATAGAATTCTGGAATTTAGTGTGGCTGTTCACACTAGGTGCTAATTCAATAATGAAATAAGCCTTAATTGAGTAATATATTAAAATTATAATTAATTAGGCTATTTAGAAGTTACTCCTCGAATGAATTTATGTCTGACAAAATCAAATTAATTTTGAGGAATGTTTTAGTTAATTAGATTATGCAAGTAGAAATGAATGTTTTGACTTTGATAGTTAATTAATGCGTCAAATGAATTGGGTGTTTTTTTAATATCAATTATTTATTGCACACATTTTTATAAAAATATTTGTAACATTTATTTCCACAGCATCTTACATATAAATTTCGATTGAATTGAAATAATAACGAATGATAAATTACTTAATTTGGCATATAGTATTGGGAGAAACTCGAACCGACAAGACGGCAATGCTTGACGACCGGAGATGATTTGGGTCCGGATTGGACTACTTCCGCTTTTGAAGGATATCATGGACAGTACATAAACCTACAATATAACAGACTCTTATTTATTTCATTTAGTTGTGAAAATTTTAAATTACTAAAAGACCACAATACGATGTTTATTGAGAAAACGACAAAAAAATCGAGCATAGACCTACTGTTCCATAAGAATGATGAATTAAGTAAAACTGGAACTATTAAGGATGAATAATTCGCTTTTGTTAATAAACTATATATAGTAAACATCGAGTGCAACAACACTGCAAATTTGCATGCAAATATAGTAATATACCAGTTTTTTTAAAATATATCTGATTGCATTATAAATTTATATTTTGGAAAAAATGGAAGTCATAGACAAAAAAAGTATGCACTCCTTTAATAAAAATCGTAAAAAACCAGATAGACATTCTGTGAGTGTGAACAATAAAGTCATGAGTAATGGATTTAAATTTAATTCATTGAATAGCTTTTATTAATATCCCACGTCTTATCAAAACTTACTCATTAATTTATAAAATGCAGTTACCAAATTGTAATTCTCATGAATGGCAAGTTCTTATCACCAACAGAGATTATATCAAGGAATTAGGTTTAACAAATTCCAAAATAGTTAGAAAAAACTAAATATTTGCCATGGATGTTTCTTCACGTCTTCCATTTAAGATGTAAGCGTTTGGAAATGTTTCTATGATAAAAAATTCTCATCCTATAAATATTCTAATTTGGAGCATTATGCAAATATTTATTTACCACTCAGACACAATTGAGTTTACTACTCATGTACGTTTAGAATTTTTTCCTAAATTGATTATATCAGATTTAATGCACATGTATATAACACTTGCCCAACATTTTATCGTCAAGGCATTTCCAATCACTAAGAATTCACGAAAAACTTAGATTTGTTGAAATTTTCATTAACTAATATAGATCAACTCTATAAAACGGTTCTTTAATCAATAAATTGGATATCACTTATATGTATATATAT
>CABFPE010000372.1:529176-542349 GCA_900660155.1 Hofstenia miamia
TATATATATATATATATATGATAATTCTTATTAGAGTTTTTTTTGATCTCAAATTTTAAACATAAGAAAATTCTCTATAAATTTTATGAGTGAGCTACCTATAATAAGTATAAGAATAGTAAGTAGTTCTGAAAAACTTTTGGTTTTGAGCTGTACCAGTATTGAGCACATGAGAACTGTGTTGAGTGGGAATAGCTAGAATCTGTACTCAAAATGAACAAACAAAGCAATTTTTGGAAATTGGAAATCATGTTATTTCGTAAGAACCAAAAATTAAATCCCTCAGATAACTTAATCGTATTGCAAGTACATTTTTAAAAACTCTTAATCTTTTTAAAGTTTCAACTCAGATGTGGTAATATGTCAATATATTTCAGTGAAAAAAAGTTAGAATACATGTAATTTGTATTTCAATACACTGCAAATTGCAATAAACAATTATAATTATCACCAATGCAAATGAGGCAATCTGAGTATTTCTAGGAAATTACTGGGCCTGTTAGTGTCAATATACATACTTTACTAAAGGCCATTTTCCCATACTGGTTGTGTGTTTGTATGTGGTCTTCCTTTTTCTGCTTGAGATACTCTACTTGTCCACGGAAGGGCTAGTGGTTCTCTATTCCTTGCAAAATGCATACAGCAGGCAACTGATAAAAATTCCAGTAGTTTTACACACATAACTTTGTCGCTTATTATTGTAATTATTTTAGTTTACTAAAACTTATATTCATATGGATAGAAATATACATATTTTGTAGTTAATAAAAATGCATCTAATTTTAGAACTAGCGTAAATCAAACGAAATGGTATCTTTAATAGTAACGTTACCAGTCAACTCTTTGAACTAAACGTAATGCATAGTATGTCCAACAACTTTTTAAGAAATTTCCTATCAGATGTGTTAATTTCATCGAAAACGGTCAAATATGTACGGAGATATAAACATTTAAAGATAACGCTGTTAAAAGTGACACACAAAATTACAAACAGGCTATCGTATTAATATATAGATAATCAATCTTGATTCTTACTGTCTTTGAAGCTATCATCCATTGTATCACAGTTGGGTTTTGCACCATTGGTATAGGAATCGGGAATATGAGTTCCATTTCGATGAACACAAAAACAGTATTTGAATTCATTAGATTTAAAACACTGCGTACGTTCTGGAATTCCATTTCTGCAGCGAAGCAAACCCTGAGGCTCACAAGTGAAATCACGTTTTGACGGTCTTCCTAAATGCAACGCAGAGTTCATTTATTCATCTATAAATATTTTAAAATTTTTATCACTAAATAATAGCTCAATGAAAAGTGGACAACTTTTTTTGATTTACCAGTGAAATTACATAATTGTTATTTTAAGAATTACATTAAGAGACCTTTAAAAAATTACAATTAGTGAGTAATTACTTTATGATACCTGTGTTTGTTTTGCAATATATATATATATATATATATATATATATATATTACTATATAAAATATATATAACATATATATTCTTTCATTTCATATTTGATTATATTTTAGAAATATAAAATCTATATTTAAAACTAACCGTTAAATATGTCGAATTGATCTCCTCCAGAAGTCATGATCCCTAAAAAACTTATATATTTATATTCCTAGATATAACTTACTATAATTTTGAAATGCAATCTTTATGTTGATATATAATTGGGAAGCTACATTAGAAAACTAATAAAATATAGAAAATTGAAAAAACGAATTTCCATATTTTTAGAGAATGTAAAAGGATATGAAATGTAATCTAGCAAAAAATTTTAAAATTCTTTCGTAAACAAAATAAGGAGGTACACTTACCTGGTTGATTGAACGCATCTAAATAGAGCCATTAAATTTTGGTGTTTTGCTGAAAACTAATTAAATATCACTGCATTATAAATAGTGGAAATGCTTAATCACGAGTCTGTACATTTGGGATTTATACATTAAAGTAAGTGTCATTGCATGTCAAGTTGGTATCAATGAGAATGAATGTTTACACTAAATAAGAAAAATGTAACTTTTTTAGAATAAACAAGCAGTCCTATACTCCTGCACCTCATTCCCTCAGTTTGAAATAGGACCACGTGATCTAACGTTTTTAATGATAATAAAACTAGAGATTGTCAAAAAAGACCCGGAGCTGACCCGATCGTAATATTTACTACCCGCAGCCCACCCGAAACGAAAATTTAATACACGAACCCGACCCGGCCCAAAACGTTGAATTTGATTTGAGATTGTGGATATTTCTCTAATCAAATGATCATCAGCATTAATCATTTTCTGACGGGAACACAGGAACTAATTCGTACTACTTAACGTCTTGGATCTTTTTAAATCAAACTGTGATTAACATCAATATTTTTTAATAATCAACCTAATCTTTGTACCCAAACCCGACAATGTGATACTCGAGCCCAACCCCATCCGAAACCGGGTCGGGTTTATCGGGTACCCGATGTCACTCTTTGATAAAGACATGCCAAGTCATAAACAGGGTTAGCAGGGGTGAAAATTTGCTACATACTGTAGTAATTATAGTTTGCAAGCAAATGCTTATAACACGTAAACTTTCTACGACTACAAAAAAGTGGTTTGTCATTAAATACCTACTTGTATTAATGAGAGTCAGCATGTCAGCATACACTAAAAGTAAATTAATGTAATTGTAATTCTATGAAACCGTACATGTAGGCATGAAGCATTTTTGCCATTCTGCACTGCTGTATTTGTCGTCTTTGTTAAAATCACATGTATTCATAAAGCGCTTTGAACACATTAGCGGATGAAATTTCTAAAATAGAGCAGTCAATTATTCTCCTTATTTTCTAAAAGAAATTATATATATATATAGACTTTTAACTCGATTATTTTAATATCTTTACTTTTGGATAACCTGGAATCTATTACATGCCATCAAATAATAATTATTATAAACAAATTAGTGGCGCCATCTAGCGACTTGTTTCACAAAATTTTAGACTCAAGCATCGCTACTACTTATACCAAACAAATGTAAATATAATAAAATACTGCATGCATCTTTCTAAAATCTGTGATTGTATCCTCAAAAAACCTCACTATCAAACAAAGATATCGAAATTTAAAACCATCACAGCATAGACAAATATCCCTTCTTTCACCTACCCTTCGCCCTGCAGTGGCACAATCTCAAGGTCTGCAGGAAAAAGAAATCTTTGTCTTTGAGATTATTTTTCTCATGGGTACTATAAATTCTTAATATCTTAGAAATAGGTATTGCAAGAATCTGAAAATTTATTAAATATATCTGATTTTTCATTTAAAAAATATTTTCATAGTAAAAATATTTATTCAATGTAGCAGTAATGAAAATATTCTCGCATTTTCGAAAACCTGCTTTTTTAAATAAGTTTTTTAAGAGTTCGTGATTTTGTTTACATGTAAGTCAGCTGAGATTACGCCGCCTACCAAACCGAGCAAGTAAAACAACATCAGCGCCAGGCTCTAACTTAATCTAGGTTAAATTCTTTTCAAAACCAAGTGTCATCTGAATAAAATGAAAGTGAAGAAGGCATTCTAGAACCACAACCCAAGTAAATTGGAAGAACGTTCCGGACATATCTCACTCAAAACCAATAAATTAGCTAAAGCACACATGGCTAATATACGCTATAGTTATCAGAATAAACTAGTCACCCTAGCCAAATATTCGGAAAAATCATGGGCTTCAACTTTGTCTAAAAATCCATCTTCATCTTTGTCCAGTTCCTTGAACAGCATGCCTTTAATTTTGCTTAGCACTCCCATGTACGAAATTCCTGTGAGGTTTCGGTAATAGTCTTTCATGTACAATAACGAAGAATTCGCAAATTCCGGCCAACGCCATAATTCACATTCTAAAATCAATAAAAATTCAATGCTAGATATGCTATCGTATATATATATATATATATATGAATCATTGACAATTGCGGTTTTAAAAAAAAGACTGAATTACTATCAAAGCATTTGAACTAATTAATAAAAATAGACGTCATGGTGAAAATATGAACAGTTTTTAAAATAATATTTTGTTCCTGAAATCCGACATTATTCGCTTTATTCTAATTATTATAATCAAAATGAATAAGAACAGTAAAAATAGGCAATTTTAAAATATGGACTGCATAAAGTTTTTAGAAAGTCTTGTATAAAGTAATGATAAACAACTCACGTAATATAAAAAATTTTATTTTGGAAAAAACAGAACACAAATGTATGCAGGTGAATTAACCACTGATATGCTTGAAATTCTATTTGCTATCCCATGCAAGTGAAAACAACATAAGCTTGAAGGTTCTTGCAAATTCCATTCTAGTGCTTGAATACATATATCAGTGGTACAAATACCTCGGTTCATTTTGTTTAGATCAAAACGAATGATTTTCACTGTAATTAACACCTTGAATGGTAGACAGAAAACTGAAAAATTCTTTTCTCAAAATATTAAAAAATAATCAAGATTTCCAGCAAAATTATATAAATTATCATCAAAATTATACATTAAAGAACCAATCGAAATGTTTTGAAATTTCAACATCATTTAAAATATGATTTCAAGACTTAGCATGGAATTTGCAAGAAGTTGCAAGAACTTAAAGTTTAAGTTGGTTTCACTTCCATGTGAGGGAATACTTAATATTTTTTTGAGACTGAAATGATTCAGATGAAGTACAATACGTAAAAATAAAAAAAATTATTAGTGTTACCTTTTACTTTGTGGTCTCTAGTTTGGGTGTAGCTGTCTAAAATACAAGTGCGTTAATATACAGATATATAAATCTGAATTACTGATTCAAGAATCTCCATTTTGAATTTCATATTTGATGTTCCAAATTTTGGGAATTTCAATTGATATCATAAAATTATTCAGTGATATGCCTAAAGCGATAAAAGTTTAATCTAGTCTTGCTAAAAATTTTCTGATAAATTCATTAAATCTATTGCATGGAGGGGCCTGCGCAGGATTTTCTGACAGGAGACATCTTGGTCATGACCAAGTGAGTGACCAAATTTTTAAAATAGACTTTAAACATTATTTCACGACATAATTTTTAAATTTTTTTAATATTTTCCTGAAATTTTTTTTGAATTAACCAATGAAAATCAATTTTGAAAACTTGATGGGGGACATTCCAGCATGTCCCCCGTGCGTACGCCACTGACTGTATGATCTTTCATGTTTCAATGTTTAGCAATAAATATTGATAGCAGTTGTCTTTCAATAGAAATGACTACGTATTTTCAATCGAATTCGGAGTCTGAATCGCGAATACGGTTTTAAAATATAAAGTGGATTCGCAGGGACCTTGTACACATAGCTAAGAAGAAGGTAAAAGAAAAGTGTCAAGATTGTAAATGAATTTGTAACTTAGTGATTCAGTACAATTTCAAATGAAACATTTTGCGAAAGTTATTCTTTTGCAACATGTAAGGTGATCTGCTCGAACGACTGTTGATTGATTTTTTAAAAATTTTCTAATAACCTTGAGTCATTTTATTTGGACATAATTAACTAGAAAAAATTATCATGAGACACTGTCGGCAATATTAGGCCTATTATTCTGGTCTGCGAGCAAGAATGGTTGCAGTTGTAGAAATATATACTCGCATATGTTGGAATGTCCCCCTCAAAAAATCTTCAAAGTTGATTTTGATTGGTAAAATATTATACAACTAAGATGGAGAAATGAATATTTTAGTGCCTTAATGTCCATCTACGAAGTTGTTAGGGTTGCACCGGTATGTCCCTTAACCACTTTACATATGCAGTATACAAATTCGCCAATTGGTGTCATATGAATAAACTCCCAATTGCATCATTAAAGCTGCACATATTTAAAGAATCTAAAACCATTTAAAATACGCACCGCAGCTTGGAATAGAAATTCGTTCACCGTTGGTCATTTCAGCACTCAACACGGTTCCGTTAGGCGTTAGGCAAAATCTGTATTCTTTATTATCAATAATTTGATACTGTGTTTGTTCATATGAACCATCTTTGTTGCATGAAAATGGTGCGTGCATTGATCCTGTATTTTGGTGTCTTTTCTTTTGGCACGATGTTAGATTATCTAAGAATAGCAGATATATGCAATGCAATATTTAAAATCTATATTAATTTTTTAAACAAATATGACTTATGTACACTAACGAATTGATAGTGAAGAGCAGTGGCGACAAACATTGGATGAAGGTGGGGGCCTGAGCCTTCCTGCTTTTTGATAACTTAGATTTGTGCTTATAATGGTATCAGGATTTTATCTTTTTTTAAGACTTTGCCGTCTTTTAGCAAATTATTACGTAATTGATATTGTAATTACTGTACATTTCACATTATTATGTTCGTAAATCACAAATGAAATTTTACAGCAATAATTTGCTGGAATTTCATGCATCAATGCTTTCAATATATAATTATTTTTAACCAAGTATTAGCTATTGGTCGCAAACTGAAATATTACTGAAATTTTACTGAAATGTCGTCCAAAAATAATATAAATATGCAAAACAAGACGCCTTTCATTATCACATCAAGCAAGTGTATTACATTCTTTCATATTTAAAGGAGGCAATAACTAGCAATTCTCATTTTTTCGGAAATTGAGCCTGTCTTTTAGTATGAGACGTTATCTAAAAAACTTAAAGCTGCAGTCTTGATTAAAAATTAACGTCGAACCAAAAATATTTTGGCATGTAAGAATTTTTGCACTTTGTTGAATTGGACAATATATATTTATGAATATGTATATTTTTAAACTTACCAAAACGTATATCATACGCACAAAGTTTGAATAATAGTGAAAATAAAATTTCGTTGTCAAATTCACACTGAAAACTAATTTTTGCAGGCAAACCTACTCTTGTTTGGATTTTTGAGAGCATATTATATATATATATATATATATATATATATATATATATTTAATTGAATTTTGGCAGGTTACTAGTAGTTAAAAGTATGTTAAATATGTAAATTGTGCTAGATTGAAAAAGAACATTGATGACTGAAAAAGTTTACTAGTCTAAACAAAGTTTAAGTATTTTCAAGAACGTCGCATAGGCATTATCTTGAAGAAGCTCGTGGGACTTTTCTCAAATTTTCAAACACTTATCTCCCAATTTGCAAATTGTTGGTCCAATAAGTATCACCCTGCGCAAAGTTAGAGATCATGGTAACTACAACGGCTCACGGCAGATTTTAGAAAAATGCATGAGTAATTTAATCTAAAATAAGCTGGTATCCTTTTACACACTTTCAAAGATCTTTCTCCATGCCAAACTTGGAAATCGTGAGCAATGGACACATCTATGTTGTCGAACACAATGTCGAAGATTTATACTACAGTGTATTCCTGCGCCTGAAGTATTTGAAAAGATTCAATATTTTTCTTTAAAAATTTTCATTTTTTAAAAAATATTTCAGTACATTTCATATCTAACATTCAGGCAATTCTAAGCGTTACAGCACATGGGAGCAACGCCGAACTTTAACTGTTTCCTTATATGTAGATAGACCTCCCAAACCAGTTGAGTCAGAGGTTTCAACGCCAAAAGTATTGCGGTTGAAGATATAGGGCAAAGGCACGCCTTAACGGGCAATCATCAAGATAGGAGACGCCCCCTATCCTGTGGTTCCCCCTTAAGTTATGAACACTTTTTCAGAAATCATAAGATCATTAAGAACTTGCAAAGCTGTTTAAAATTACTGATGCCTAATTCTTTATCGATTTTCACATAAATTTTTTTCGAACGTCTGGCCCCCACTGATGTTTAAGACAATAAATGACAGCAGAGGTTTTTAGTAATTCATTACGAAGCTAGTTAATTGCACGCCATCTAGCGAAAATAATCTATAATTTTTATAAAACAAAAAATCCATTGAAAATCAGTTAAAAACAACAATAACTGTTTTTATTACTGATGAAGCGCTTATTAATGTGGCTAATGAAATTTAAAGATTTCTTATTTACAACTGACACTTTTGAGAACTTGATTTTTTTTCCAGAGTTATTTACTATTTCAAATAGATGATTTGTTCAGAGTAATTAATCATTAAGAAATTAGTAAATTGTTAGATTAAGATATTGCTAGATAGAGTAGCATTGGTAGAAGGACGAGAAAAATGGTATGAAGCCACATGTCGTCATAGTGAATGAGAAGGTTAAGATATTGAGGATCTTCAACATACAGACAAGCAAGGTAATAGAAGCATGGATGCCAGAAATAATAGTGGTATATAAAGAGGAAAGAATGAGAATATTGATGAACATAGCAGTACCAAGGGATAGGAATGTACAAAAGTAAAGAGAAAAAGAAGATAGACAAGTATAGGGAGTTGCCAGAGAGAATAGAAAAGTTGTGGAAGTTAAAGAAGATTTAAGTATTTCCCATCATTGTTTAAGAACTAGGAGCAGTAAAATAAGAAACATAAGAGATGCTTAGAAGAATTAGGATTACCAAAGTAGGCAGGAGCGACAGCAGTGTTAGAGACAACTAATGTCTTGAGGAAAGGTCCCAAACTCTTTCGGAGCTGATGAGGTCCTACAGCTGGGGGTCACATATCATTCTAAAACTTAACAGTTTCGTGAATATACTGATTTAGTAAAAGGTAGCACTTAATAGGCTACAATCAAATTGGCTGTAAACGAGAAGTGCTTGAAAAGTCCACATAATATACTAACTTAGAAAAAAATACCTCAAGTCTTCGATGCATTTTTCAAGTAAGTAAACCTATGTCTTTTTACCTCATTGGCTTTGGTTCAAGGCTGAGCTATTCTAGTAGTTTTTGATGTGAATTTGAAGCTGGAGTCTAATATAAAATACTGGACATTCAAAATCTCATTAATGTTGTGACAAAGGTTCTATATGCGATCATGTGGGATTCAGAGTTTTCCCGGAATAGAAGTTACCGAGATTTTAATAAAAGGATCGTGATTACGAATCCTAATTGGTCTAAGTATATCTTTTATTAACTTACAATTTCACGTGAATATTTCAAGAAAGATTAAAAAATTCTCATACACATTCTTGTAACTAAGATTTCACAATCTACATGTAACTAATTTCTTTCAGATATATCAGAAGTATATAAGACTTACTGCTGCACTTTGCCCTGTACTTCACTTTGAGTTTATTGGAGGCACATGCTTTCTGCTTGAAGAAGCACATATTCTGATATGTTTTGAAGTCAGTTCCGCAAACAGGCGATGTCTTCAAAGCTGTGCAGTTACTAGATAAGAACTTCTGACATTTTTTTCGGCTATTTCTCCCAGCCTAAAAATGAACATTGAATACAAAGGCCTTTTATAAAAACAGTCGTCTAAATACTAGCTGCATTTGCTCGAAGTTAAAGTCTTCTTTATAATAACATACAGAAAGTTCTATTTGGATTTATCGAATATGGATATTGCAACACAAAAATGAAAAAAATAGAAGATTTGTAAAATTTATATGAAACAATATTTGTATTTGTACAGAATAAATTCAAGACACTATTTCTTAATCTATTATTAAATGTTTGATAAATTTAGTAATTACATTCATTTCTTACTATAATTGAAATCGGGAAACTGAATAAAATGTTTACATAATCTGATTTTTTGGATTCATAATAATTTAATCTCCATAGACAACATCTTTAAACCACACACAGTATAAGTACTTTTATATCAAATTTTAACCTTCCTAATGGTCATTGCTATTTATGTGAACTAAAAAAAACAAGCATAATTTGCTTTGACCTGCATCACCTTGTATGAAATACAAACTGTATATATATATATATATATATATATATATATATATATATATATATATATATAGTACTGGAAAAAGAATTTGGCCAACCATGATTTGTCTAAATATTTCTAGGAAATGAATGCCAAAAATGTAATAGGTAAATTTTAATTAGATTTGGTGTTGAAGAAAGAGGAATTAAAGCAATGTTGAGACATAATTGTCATTGTTTACTTTAAATCTCAAAGAATAATGCTACAATACTTTTAGTTAGCAAATCTTTCCTTGGAAAAATGTATTCGGCCACTTCAGACCTAATCAGAGAATCTGTAAAAATAATTTATTGGTTCAATTTTTTTCAGTTAATTTATATTGAAAATGTCTAATAACAGTCTTTCTTGGCCATATATGATGCCTAGGTACTTACCTCTTGCCATCCGCGAGTTGATATGTCCAAACATCAAATTCCACTGATGTGTGACCATCTTGAATTTGCTGCACGGCATTTTGATATAATTATCCCTCATGGAATCGTCAACAAAAAGCGATATTGACCAATATTGTTATTATATTTGAAAATTATTTTGGATAATTGATAAGGACTACCTCTATATTAATTGAGACTAAATATGTATTTGAGCACTTTATAGAAAAATTCTTTTAAAAATGAAGTAATTTTCCTATTATTTTCAATAATGCTAACTGTCTTGATTTCTTTAAAATACTTAAGAAAGTATATTTTTCTTTAGTTTGTGCTACTGCAACTAGGTTACTGCAAATGCCTGTTGTTTTGCCACGAGTATTTCTTTTTTCAAAAACCTATTTTTAAAAATGTCTGTGTGTGACAAAATACATATATTTAAATATGCCCGAAATGTATATCAAAAGATGTAAATTTCTGAAAAGTTGTGTATCAAAGGAAGCATTTTCTTGCAAAAATGTATGTCAAAGGTTTCCAAAAGCCTGCAAAGCTCTCCAAAATTTTTGCAAAACTACATTACAAAAGGTAACTGCTAAACTAATGAGTTCTTTCCATATTAATAATTTTAGACCATCTCAATTGCTTTCTATTAAAAAACTTTTATAATCAACTGTTGAATTGAACTTAATGCTAATTATTACAACAAACTTGTAGATTTTGTTTAAAATAGAATCAGAATTACATGAAATTTTATTAGATTCTTGTGGACTTCTAATCAGTTGTGTACTGCATGTGCTTGAAAAAGATGTAAACATAGAACGGTGCTCAATAGGTACATAACTTCTTGTTTATGGCAACAACAGATTTATGATGATGCGTACAGCAATGTAATAAATAAACGAGTAATGGAAATTCTTTTTCCTGTTTTTTTGCGAAGAAATGTATTTTTTTCAAATCTATCCTTGGAATAAAATGTGAGTGCGCAAAGACATTAGAGAGTACATACAGTCCGCTTTTACATTTTAAACAGTTTCTGATAGTGAGTTCCGAAATTATTTCATTTTCGTCGGCCTAAATAATTTTCTTTCTATTAAAGAAAGATGTCCATCATTCTAAGGACATACATATAATTTCCTGATTATAGACAGGTTGTAGTATTACTTATAGCCTGCAATTAAAAAATCAATTGTTTCCACTGAATTACTTCTGCGTCCTTTTATGAGAAACGTCATTCCCTGAATGAAGTCGAAGCAAAACAATGCGATGATAGCTTCTGTAGTTTTTGAGTTAAATAATTTGAAAAAATCTTCCTATAAATAAATAACGACTGCATTGTGCGTCAGATTTGTTTTGTTAACAGCAATTAATTCGTTAATTGTGTTTTAAATGTTTAATAGTGTTATTAAAATTAGAGAGAAATTATTTAGGTGCTTTATGCTACGCAAATCAGCGTCTCCAATTGGCTTAGATTTCCTTAATATAAAGAAGAGTGAGAGCACCATCCAGTAATTAATATTCTCGATCCAGCTGATTTGTTTTTTCATAATCCAGCCTTTTATCAAAACCCAGTGAAGCGGTTGTTAATAATTTTCAATTATTCAATTGCCCAGTTGATATATGCCGCAAAGGCTGCTACAAATGATGTAGGCAGTCGCTCCATGGAGGGACTCAAATCCGTTTTTGCCCAGACTCTGGGAATTTCACTTATTTTCATGGTTCTGCTTTCACATGGCATAACTACATCTATACTTGCGCCAGTCTTCACTCTCTACACACATGAAGCTAGTGATACAAAAAAGTAAGTTATGATTTCTATATAAAAAATTCACTAAGTGTAAAATTCTAAAAAACAGTTCTAAAAAAATATTATATACATATATATATATACATAAATTTATAAAGAGGTCAAAGACGTAAATATAGGTTTTTATCTATAGCATTGCCAATTTGGTTATTCTAAATTACATTATTTAAAAAATTACAGTTGAAAATTTGGCATAGAGTATATTTTGCAATAATGTCAACATTTTCTAAATGTAATTCAACTAAGAGCGTGCAAAATGAAAATTGTAGTTCAAGAATATTGTACTATAAAAATTACTGATGTATAGAGATTCCTATCTGATGTTTATTGCAGTATTGTCTTAATCTTAGATATATATCAGAATCTTAAAAATAAATGATAAAAGATCTTAAAAATAATTTTTACCATAAAATCTTATCTCATAATTTTCACAAATAAAACTCTTTTAAGTAATTCCTGAAAATACAAATGTATACCAGAATTGGATTTTTTGGAAATTTGACAATAAGTGTCTACAAACAATAGTTCGTCTACTGTAGAGTTGATATGGGTAATTTTAGTCAATGTTGAAAATCACTAAAGTATCAGAATTACTATTAACTTTTATTCAAGATGCATTGCTTGATTATAATTTGTTTTACATCAAGATTTATATAATTATTTATTCACATTGGCTTCCTTAGAGCATAAAAAGATTTTAATACAAATACATTTCACTAAATTTCACAATTTTTCAATTTTCCATTTTATTTTAACACATGCTTTAGTATAAATTTTGCAGTATTTTATGATTTACTCAAACTTTTAATAAAATTTCCACTCGCTGCAGATGCTTATAATACTGGTCAAATTTTCAATATATTTTATTTTAAATTTTCTGCATATTATTCAAACATAAATTACCCAAGTATGATTAATTTTACAGAAAATATTAAAATGCGTTTAGAAATGAAATTTTGAAAATGTTTGGTTTTGCAGCGAATTGATATGAAAATGCAATTTTCTTAGAAAGACACATTTTTGAGTCTAGATGTTTTAAATAATGATTACCCAAAATGTTTTAAAAATTCTAGTGAAAATTTTTTTGCATTCTACGCTTAACATTGAAGCTAAGCGTAAATATCCATCGCCAAATTTATTAGCCACTGATATATATATATATATATATATATAT
>CABFPE010000372.1:587224-603415 GCA_900660155.1 Hofstenia miamia
ATATATATATATATATATATATATATATATAATTTGAATTAAAAATACCATACAAGACAAAATGAAAAAATAAAAAAATTGCGCAAGTCAGAGTCGAACCGGGATCAACAGCTTGGAAGGCTGCTATGCTACCACTACACCACCTGCGCTCGAAAATATTCTACATTATTTCGAGTTTAGAATTGCTTTTTAAGAAAGAAAACAATATTCATTTCAAGTATGTTTTATTATCATGTAATTGATTGCGTCATTTTGTTTTGCGGTTAGAGGGCTACAACAATTTGTGCTAGAATTTCTTGTAATGTCATACAGATTTGTTTTTGGAATATAATTATGTCGGAATTTTTTCAAATTAGTTGTAATTTTATCTATATTTTGGACTTCTAATTGCAATTATTATATTTTAGATAACAAAGTACACACTTACAACTTTGTTGTAAACCTATTTTGAAGAGTTAAATTGGTTCTACTTTTACGCACAACCTTTCGTTATCTAATTAGGTGCATAACAAAAGTTGGAAGTGGGTACGCTATTCCAACTTTATTCATATATTACGACTTTGTCATTTCTCACAGAGAAAGAATCTAACCGCACATTATTATTTACATAACTGAATAAATTTTTACAAGATCCTTTCAAAACGAGGTCTTATCTTTCTTCAGACTGATTGATGTATTGGTTGTAGTAAATTTTACTGGAAGACTTAATTTTTAACAAAAATGGCAAATATTTTTGCTGTGAACTTTATAATTCCCAAAAAGTTGCGCGCAAAGTTGTGTGTACGCCACTTAAGTATTTCTCAAAAACTCTTTCTGAAGCACAACTATGAGTTTTTACATACAAAATATTAAAAGTAATTTTTGCATATTTCATTGAAAATTTTATACTACCCTATTAAAATTTACTACCAAAAATACTTCACAATACTCCATAGGTACTCATGCAAATATTTGCTTGACTTATTTGCAAGTACATATACATTCGTAAATTTCGAATTTCTTGCAGGAAAAATTTTATCCAAAGAAATTATTTGTATGCATGTAACACCAAATCAATCAAATTCCAATTAAATTTGTGAATTGAAATTTTATAAAACTGTAATCCGATCATTAGGCAATGCATCACATAATATGTGCATAGAATCTGGCAATGCGTATTAGAAGTACAATATAATATTTGGCTATCATAATATTTCTATTGCTTGATTTCTAGGCCATTCACTTGAAATTTGCAATGAATAGGACGATTTTCATTACTACAATCTGTCTCATACTTTGCCTACTTGTTGCTCTTGTTATTATCTTTGTGTATCTGCAGTTTGAAGTTCAAGAACGTAAAAAGGAATGTGATGTTGAATCTACATCTGTTGAAGGGGTGTTGAAACATGACAGAAACCTCTACTCAACTAAGATTCACTACAATGCAAAATTCAAATATTTAGAATTTCTGATGAGTAAAGATGCCTTAGTTTATGCAAATGATGAAACTACTTTGATATGTGAAATGGCATTAGAAAAGTGTGAATGCAAAGAAAAAGTAGATCTGGAAGCAGCATCTTATTATGATATATCTGGTCTAGTGAAACAAGGTAATGTTCAAAGAGGACAAATTGAATTCGGAAAATATACCAAGCAAATCGATGAAAAAACGATGAAGGTGGTTTTGGTAGATGAAAGCACATGCTTGCTACATGAAGTAAAACTTCTAAATCAAAACACAGTAACTCAAAGATTGTCTTATCAATTGTTGAATGTTAATGACAGTGATTATTGCATACTTCCATTGTGCAAACAAGCCATTCAAAAGCAACTACGTTTGCTAAAAGATAGTATGGATTCTCAGCAAGGCTCGCCAAATTCACTCTCCTTACAAGATCAAACAGATCCATTAACTTCACAAGCAACATCAGCCCCACCTACTTCAACTGCTGCATTATTGACTTCTCCTTGTGATATTGAAAAAATTTCTGCCAAAGGGAAAATTGGTACCTCAGTAAGATTTTTCTACAATAGCAAACAAAAATATATAGAAACTAGAACGGGTACCCACTATGAATACTCTGATGGCAGTATAAGAGTATACTGTAAGTTAAGAAGCTGCGAATGTGGCAAATACGAAAGAAGTTTTCAAGGTAGTAAATATGACATTTTTAATTTGAAGTTTGAAAAATTTGATAAACTAAATAATGTCTATGTTTACTCAAAGGCTCATCGAGGTTCACAGAAATTTCTTTGGCTAGTTGACACGACAACATGCCTTCCTATTATGCGACTACTTGTCAGAAATGATGGATCTGTTTTAAAATTACCAATGTCTCTACAGGAAACAGATGTTGATGAACCCATCTTGAGAACAAAATGCAAAGCGGAATTTGAAAAAGTAATTTCAGCACCATAAACATTGTGGAATGTATAAAATTATTTTAATTATTTAGACCATCATACTATTCTAAATGAAAACCTTACTAGTCTTGTAGCATAGTTAAATTTAAGTGAAGCATATACTTCAATACTTTGATAAATGAGTGGTTTTTAAAGTTGAAAGTACATGTATGCCACATGAGATGCAGTAAATATAGCAAAGCCTATTAACAGAAATGTTGTCATATCAATTAGCCTTTGTTGGTGTCAATGACTATTTTTGCTCCAACAACATTGGCTTCACCATGCAATGTTGAAAAATTTCTGCAACTCATTTAACCTTAACCGCTCTTATGTATAAAATGTCAACAACGGACTGAGGGAGGCTGGTTTGACTCTTCTTTTTTATTTCAAAACTATGGAACTAAAGTAAAGAGCTTTGGCAGAGTGAAAGATCCACCTTTGAAATACAACCTTTACAAATTTAAAAAAAATTTACTCCTTGGCTTTGATTTTATATGCAAATTTTTTGGAAAAATATGGTGAAAAAAAACCAAATGAAAATACAACATATATATAGAGCTAATTACAAAAATTTTAATTTATAGCTGCACCTGATTACAATTTTTTATACTGAACTTTATGCAAAACAGAATTTTAAACGATTTTATCTGCAAAATTATGTGATCTAGGATATCATAAGTTAAGTTTAAAATTGACCCATTTATTGTAACATTCTCAAATCAATAAGCAATATTTACTAGCAAATTTGTGATTAAAGCACAATTGAATGCTATCCAATAATAAAGCTGTACAATCTAAGCAAAACTTTTAGTGATTCCCGTGATTTTTCTCCAATCTCTGCTGGTATGTGCTAATGACATCAACTATTTGTAATCATCTCGAATTTTAGTGTCTCAAATTTGAAAAAGAATGTTATAGCGGAACATATTACCCATATTTTAACACACAATTATGAATAGTATTTCTGTCTGGGAAATTTTAAATCTTTTCTTTATGTGTAAACTGCACACCTTCAACCATATATGCATAACATTTTGTTACAAAATGAGAATGAAAATAATACCTGTATATTTACCTGATGTGTATCGTCTATTAGTTGTGCAATACCAGTTCAAATTATACTTTGTAACAAAATGTTACGTTAATTTTGATAAGGGTTAATATAATGTAAGTTTGCAAATCAGGCGCTGTCTCGAAAGTTTTGAACGGTTGTTAGATCAATTATTTTACCTTTCAATTATTATAAGGCAACTATTTATTTGGAAGTTATGCAAAAGCTAATCACATGTTTCAAAAAATGCAATGATTTTTTAGGTTTTCCATAAGAACTTTAAGGTTTATACTTATACCCACGAGAGGCAGTCTTTTTCAGACACCTGTTATTCAACAGACAACAAAAAAATTTTTTGAAAAAATGGGTTTTAAATTATGAAAACCACCAAAAATTTTGATTTTATCACTAAATTTATATAAATGATCCTAGAGTTCTGTCGATTTTAAGTATCTGTTTTAATCTTAATATCAAATGTTTTCGCACCTAAACCTCCCGAGTCTTTCAGAGCAGTACCATTAATTTTGAATTCATACATCCAAAGTCAATTATTCCAATGTTTCTAGGTAATAATAATAAACTAATAATTATCTGGATCAGTATCATAGAAGGTAAATTTGCATCAATAACTTTTAAACAATTTTACTTGTGGATTCAATGAAATACAATACCCCCAAAGGACATACAATAAAATTTGAAATCTATTGTTTTGCGGAGCCGTTTTCCCGAAATGAACGTGATAACTATGTATTTTAAACTCAATGGATCTGATTACAAATCTGATTATATTTCCCTATAATGAGTTTATATATATATAAAATTTAAAAAAATGCTAAAATTTGAAAAACTTCCAAGTCCTTAATTTTGGTCTTCAAAACGTAAAACCTAATGCAGAATGATTTCCTCTCATTTTATAACAACATTTATGTCTAGCAGTGCAAAATCAATTACATAAACATCAAAATGATATCACTATGTAATACTTACTCCTGTATTTGAACTAAAGAGGGTGATGCATTATCAAATTTGTATGACCAATATTTCTCAACTAAAATGTTTGAAAAATATTTGACAGTGTAGCATCTTGTAAACCTCCCATCAGACAAATTGAAATCAAAATATTTAAGATGTTTTTCGTCAAACATTCATCAAACATGCTAATTATTTATCAATAATAACTATTACAGTTGAAGTAAATTAATTAAGACTGGTAAAGCAGCACTATGACACTAAGCTCCTTGAAATTCAGAAGGGGCCAGAAGCCAAAAATCTCGGCCAGTGATAATATTTCTCACAAATTCAAGGCTTTAGGGACTGTAAAAAGATTGCTTGTGATCTTAGAAGCCAAATGAATGGCTTCAATATGACTAAAAAAAGTGAGTTTCAAGAACTCTTCAAAAAATGGTTTGGTACAAGGGCTTTGTTTGGTAAGAAGAGTAGCTGCCCAAAAGCTTGCCTCTCTTGCCTTCAAATAACATCAAGAAACGACTTGCCTTCGCCAAAAAACATAAAGATTGGCCATTTGAAGACTAGAAGCAAGTTTTGTGGACTGATGAATCCATGTATGAACTATTTCAAAATAAACATAGAATTTATGTCCGTCACAGACATGGTGAGAGATTCCAAAACACATGCATTTCTCCAACAATTAAACATTGAGGTCGTAACATTATAGTTTAGAGATTTATTACAGCAGAAAAGGTTGGAAAATTGAAGAGAATCTAAAAAATCATGAATAAGAAGTATTATTACAGCATCTTAGTTCATCATGGAGTGCAATCTGGCCTTCAACTACTAGAAAAAGGATTCACTTATCAAAAGGATGATGATTCTCATCACACCTTTCTATAACTCTATAGCTTAAGCTATATAACCATGCTTGTTCTTTAAGCATTGAATTTGAAAGGCTGATGGAGCTGTTATTTCAAAGTTAAATTAAATGTGAG
The DNA here is from genome assembly GCA_900660155.1 of Hofstenia miamia. Taxonomy (NCBI): domain Eukaryota; kingdom Metazoa; phylum Xenacoelomorpha; order Acoela; family Hofsteniidae; genus Hofstenia; species Hofstenia miamia. The sequence continues at coordinate 592,607 of CABFPE010000372.1, forward strand.
CCTTAAAGAAGTGAGGGTAGGACAACTTCTTTGCCTAGAAAATTTCAATTTCTCATTCAGTTCAAGAACATGGAGCCTCCCACAGCCCACTGTATTATACAGTGAGCCATGAGCCTCCCAGCATCTTTGTAGAGAAACCACCTTCAAAAAGTAACCCTGGGTCTATGTTTTAAAGAGAGTCTCATATACTGGGACAAGAATAGTTAAATACCATAGAAAAATTTTTCAAGAAAGGTTTGGTTTCAGAACATATGCTTCATCCAAATCAACCTTCTCAATCTTTGAAAAGATGTCATTAATGCTTTCATTATTGCAAAAAGACTACTGATACCAAATCTGAGTAAATATCATTGGATGCACTTTTGGTAGCATTTGATATAAGGTAATATCTGTTTGTTTATGCCAATGGACCCTAACTATACATTTAGACTTTCTTTAGGGGACTTAATGCATACAAAAGATATCAACAGTTGCATATTAATATTAATTTACTTGTAATAAATTATTAGTACTGATGTAATTTAGGTAACAACAATTTCAAATCTTTGATTCTGACTCCATATCAACACTATCAACAACTATGGGGCTCTGGCCAATGTCAAATCTTATCGTGAAATGGAGTGCGATTCATCAAGTACGTTGGAAGGTATTTTCCCACCACTTTCAAGAATGGCGTGCATTGTGTTTTTATGGGAGTGTGCGACTGCACTGAGCAAGGACTCCTTCAACAAGAACTCCTTGGTACTGAGAAAATTTTGCTTTGCATGCTTAATTTTAGAGTGATGATTTTCCTCTCTAAAAGACAGCTTGACTGACATAGTAGTAAATTTGTGAATAAACGTCAACCAATAAAATGTCAGGATGAAACAAAAATTTGGTTGCCGTGGTAACAGGGTAAAATTTTAGCCACAGCACACTTGTGAAAATGCACTATTAGATTCTGTTTCATGGTAAGTTACACCTTCTTTCTCTTTGAAACTCCTGCCACCTTGGGATAGAATTTAATATTGTTTAGCCACAGCTTTTAAGGACACCTAAATATTCAAATGTTTTTTTAAAACAGAACCTCTATTCATGAAGAGTTAAGATATGATCTCTAATATTTGATTGAACATCGTTATTTTTGCACATTGTTGAATTCTGTCACATATGGTTAGTGGTAATCTCTTGAACATGTATCATTAATGGTAGAGGGAATAATAAACCTTTCATTTTATCACATCTAAGTATATGCAAAGTCTTTTTTCATAAATGTCAGTAGGAAAAACGCTATCAGTGAAGACGTCAAATTTTTGGTCAAACAACATTTTCTACTTAATTTTTGTGGGGCACTGTAACATTGGGTTGATTATACCCAACAAACAATAAATCGTTTTATAATGGTATAACATATTGTAAGATGTCTTAAGGTACGTCTTCTAAACGTCTTTTAAACATATTCTATACGTCTTCTAAGTGTCTTCTAGACTTCCTCTAAACGTTTTCGAAACCATTACTAAATGTTTTCCAAATTATTTCTAAACTATTTCCAGGTAATTTCTAAGAGTTTTCTTAATAATGTCCAAATTTTTGATGCGGTTTTCTTATTTATATGATCAAGGACTATCATTATGCCCTGTTTACAGTGGTTCAACTTGAGGAATTCATCAATCAAATTCAATAGTGCATGACTACATTTACATTTATTTCTCATGTTGATTTCATTTGACAATTTAAATAGCGCATGGTCGCGTTTACATTTGTTCATCATAATGAAATCATTTGACGAATTCAATAAGTTTGTAATGTAAACACCCCACATAGTTGAAAGCGAAAGCACATGGAGGAAGAACTGATTTTTTTTTGATATATTTTGTATTCAACTTTCCCCTTAACGCACAAGTGTAAATGTGCTTTTCACCATCGAGTTCTTCAAAATAGAATTGGCGCCTGCCAAATCTTAGTGCAAATACCAGAACTGCAAAAACATTATCAAGTCTTAAGAAATTGCTGAAAACAGAACTCTTTGAACTACAATTAGCTGAAATCAATATTTAAACAAATATTTTGTTATTTTATAGCGCACTAGAATGTGCTTTACAAATATGTGCTCAATATAAGAAATACAGTATTATATTATATTATATAGCTCTGCAAAAACCGTATGAGCATTTTCATATCTCAACTCTGAAGCTCAAGGCTGTAATATGATTCCATCTATTTTTTAAAATTTGCTGCTGCTGAGATCAGTGATGTTTTATGTCATATAATTAACTACTGTATCCTAGAGAGATATGTTCCACTTGTCTGGAAGGAAACATTGATCAAACCTATGTCAAAAGTTTCAAGAACTACTGCCAGAGACTTTAGAACAATCTCAATTCTACCACTCCCTGCCAATTTTTTTAAGCACGTTATTTGTAATATTTTTCGTAATCATATACAATCTCTGGATGCCCACTAATACGCCTATAGTAGAAATAACTCATCTGCAACAATAAGTCTAATTTACTTGGTCGACACAATCAGTATACTTTTAGACCAGAAAAACATCTCTTCAGTAATTGTACAAGCTATGGATTTCACCAAAGCTTTTGGTTCCTTCCCGCACATCACTTTAATCAAAAAGCTAATCAACTTGGATTTTCCCAGAAGCTTCATAAGTGGCTGCTTGGATATTTATCTAATAGTCTGTTGTGGCACGATTCTCATTAAAAAAAACTCTATATCAAGAGGCATACCACAAGGCTTACTGCTAGGGCCCCTTATATTCGTTGCATTTCTTGGTGATTTAAAGTCAACAACAACAGCAGGGCATTCACAGATTTCCCTCAAATTAAAAAGTAGGCTGAATATAGTAAAATGTCGATAAATATTAGTAAATATTCTCAAATGGTTTTTGGAAGGCAAAACATCTCTACCGGACAAAGAAATCAAGGTAGTTTCTCATTTAATGCAACTTGGCATTACAGTGGATAACAAACTTCAATGGGACATCCACATGCACAACATTTTGTAGGAAGGTATCCCAAAATCTTTTTATTTTGAGAAGTATTCCAAACACTGTTACAACACAATTTCTATACCAAGTGTTTCTATCTGTGATAATTGGAACTCTAAATTATGCAGGTGCTGTTTTCGTAGACCTTCCAGTGCATCTTGACAGAAAAATTCAAATGCTTTGCAATCGTGCACAAAGAATAATTCAGAACGATGATAAAATAATTTTTAAATTTTACAGACAAGATAAAGTTATGAAGCTTTTTATTCAAATAGCCGCAAACTCAAGTCATCAGCTATATCATTTGATTCCCCCAATTTCACCCAGGTCTGGTAAATTTCTCGTTCCCTTACATTGTACAGAGAGAAGAGCGAAGCAATTTCTTATATTTTGTACTAAGAATAGCTAACTTTATTTGTGCTTAGGCACTTGTTTCTATTTTTCATTTGTAAATTTATTTCTTTTTATTTAAACAAAAGTATATCTATCTATCCATATGATGCAAGCAGTATTGTAAGACTATCTGCAAAAAGGTTCATCATGTGCTTAGAGGCAATCTGATTAATAAGATATAACCTAGACTAAAATTTAATAAAAACAGCAAAAAAAACTAATGCATATTAACCTTAATAAAAAAGGGTCAACGTTGGGAAAATAACTAATCCATGTAAAACCTCACTTCCACATCAAAGACATTAAGTTCGGTTTCCTTTTTATGGCACATTTTGTTTGTTTTGATATAGTTTTAGTTAGCAATCGTCTCAGCCGTCTAAATTTTCGGACGGCTAGCTGACCTAAAATATGTCGGCGGCGGCTCAGCCGGCTGGCAACCAGCTCTACTTGAAGCTAAGCAAAATTTTTATTTTTTCATTCGTATTACTAGCCAAAAATTTGCTAATTTTTTTAAAAATTTTTTGGCTACAAATGCTTCAATATAAATATAGAATATTCATCAATTTTAGAATTTTTTAAATTTCATTTTTCGTACATTAAAATTTTAATTGAATAATCGGAATACCAAATACACATCACCATGAACTTGTGCAAAATATAGCTGCCGTACGTTATATATATATATACATATATANGCTGAAGCCAAGAGCAAAAGCATTACAAAATTCTATTATGCGTACCCTTACCAGTTTCAACCAAACCTATTATTGCACGTGTCTGAACTGAATAGTAATTTCTTTTCACATTATTGTCAACTTTACGAACTATCAGGATTTACATGACCACTCAGACCCATGATTAGAACCTGGAACCACAGATATTAGAATGTTCCTCATTGTATTTCCCAAAATAGTGGTTCCAATGGGACGATCATGCCAGAAAAATTCATGGAATTGAAATGGATCAAAATCCAATGCGACTAAATGGAACTGAAACTAGTAACTAGTTCTTTATTGTTATTAAATAATAATAAACAATTCAAGACGAAATACATGTCTAGAATGTCGAATTGAAATTATAAACGATGTTATATTACATTATACAGATTTAATGGAAAAGTACTACTATTGATATTGACGATTGTCAAATAATAAAATTGGCAAATAATTTCCAGTAATTTAAAGAAAACCCGCTTGCATATTCGTAATTGTATCATCTATTTAACTGGATGCAGAGTATTGTTCGTGTATATACCGCATTCACCTGACTTATGGATAAACGAAGGCCAGCGGTTGCTGTGCCTATATGAGGAGCTTTGCTGTGTCACAGCAGTTTTTTTTGACAAGGGTGGACCTGAGTACAGATTTTCGTACCAAAGCCGCATCCGCAACGTCTGTGTCTAACCCAACATACACCCGCACATTTTTTGGAAAACGTACCCAACCCATACCCACGGAGAACAAAAATCATATATATATATATATATATATATATATATATATATATATATATATATTTATTATCTAACGGTACATTGACTAGTTTTCACTTGGTGGATGAAAAATTCAATGCAGTAGCTTCTCTAATTGATATGTCAGTATTATTAAATTTTCATTAAACTAACTCTGAAATTAAACTTTAAACTTAATTGTAAACAAAGAGAATGTTATTTGTATTTTTCAATTTAACTAAACATCACTTAAACAATTGGTCAAATATAAGATTTACGTTGAGATTGCAATGGGATTCATATTCAAAGTCCTTTTCACTCTCGCGTTTCTGCAAATTTCATTCGCCTACCATTTTGCCATTGTAGGCGTATGCATTTCACATATGTACAGCACTTCTTCATTCTCCAAGCTTTTAGTGAGCAAGGGCCATAAAGTTACATATGTTACTTCAAAAGAATGCAAAGGGCGATATCTAGAAAGCGGTGCTGAAATATACTCGGATAAAAAATGGGAAGTAATGAATATCAAGCAATTGATGGACAGCCATTATATCACGCAAATGTATCTTGCTTCCAAATTCATTCAAAACATCACAGATGTTTCAATTCAGGAACTAGATAACTGGATAAACAACAAGAGTGAAAAGAATAAGCCTGATATCATACTTGCACCTGTTTCAGGAATATATATCGCAATGAAAGCTGAAAAATATGGAATACCATTTGTTTCCTTTTGGGCAAATGGAATGCCATTTCCTTCAATAGAAAATTTAAAGAAGTCCATTTTCCAAATTCCCAAATGGATTCATGAGGGAAGTTATGTTTATGACAGCATTGTTCAAATTCAATGGACTTGTATCAAATTATGGATGGAGTTCTTTTTTTCCTTCAATAAATATAACAGCATGAGAGGCGAAGTGTCACTTCCACAGATGGAAAATTTTTTTCATCTTCTGAGAAGTTACCCTACTGTGACTCCATTTTATGAACCAATAGTTCCACATGGTAAAGTTGATGATTTATACAGAATTTCCTTAACTGCAAATGTACACAGCGCTCAACTAGATGATGACGTTGATCGATGGTTGAAAAAATCCGATGTTCCTGTCCTCTATATTGCCTTAGGCACATCGACATATATGGAGGAAGCAGTAATTGAAATGTTTATCACTGCCTTTGAAGAGCAATCAGAATTCCGAATCTTGTGGTCTTTACTGAAGAGAGATGGAGTTAAAGTTCATGTGCGTAAATTTTATTTTTATAATAACACTTATTCAATTCTATCTGAAATAAAAATTTGCAAAATTGTGTTCAGATTTCCTTGAAAATTCCAAAACTTTTGCCATATTTGCATGTTTTAAAAGCTGTTTAGGACCGATTTGTTGAGAATAAATAAAAAATTTACATTATATTGCACAAAGTTAGCAGTTGATCATTGGAAATTGTTTCACCTTAAATCTAGCATTTATCTTTGGGGCACAAGCAAAGGCCATTTAATCTTGAATTTTCAGGTTGAAAACCGGTTTGTTCCATTACAGAAACGCTCAAATACTGATAATTGACTGAGCATGCTTTTGTATGTATCATACAGATATCTAGTCTGTTGCAGGAAAAATGAGATAGTCTAAATTCTAATGGGTTTGTGTACTAATGGTTTAACAAACTAGTCAATAGATAAAGAAAATTTAAAAAACAATGCAACTAAGTAAATATTTATTATAAAAACACAAACATACAAATAACACGTTTAGATTTTAGAAATTTTGTTTTAAAAAGTCGAAAAACGAAAATGGATATGACTATATACATATTAGAGATAAGCTTCAAATTGCACTGCCTAAGCAATGACATGAAAAGCGGTAAACTTTCTTCAATATTTACTGCAAAAAATTATTTTGCATGTATTACGATAGGCCATAAAACAATAAGTTGCAAGATGGCGAATTTATAAATTTCTAAATATGTATGTGACAGGACCCGATCCAAGATATGTTTTTCAACTTTTTAATGTCTTTTTTGAAATCCTATTGCTAGCAAAGGTTACATGCATTGAGAAATGGGAAACATTTAATGATTGACCTCAATTTTATAAGTTTGACGTCAATTGCTTTGACATATAGTATTCATAAAGAATTTTCATCTTTATAATCTTCATTGATATCGCTATGTAACAACCCAAAACAAATGTAAATATAGAGTGTATGTCACCTCTATGATCGCCATTAGCATTGTCTAAAACTTTACATATCCAAGTTATCTATAAATACTATGTAAACTACTATAAACTAAATCTCATATATGAGCACATCAAATTACATAAAACCATACTAAAAAGGTGTTTCTTGCATCAAATTCTATTGATTTTTCGCCATCTTGCGGTTTAAATTTACTCACATAAACAAAAGGATAAATTTTGTTCATAGTTGGTTATTTCATTTGCTGCATATTTAAAATTTTTGCAAAATTATTAAAATATGCGAATTTCAAAGAAGCTCTTTCATTTCTACGCAAATAGTTTTGAACACAGNTTGTTTCACCTTAAATCTAGCATTTATCTTTGGGGCACAAGCAAAGGCCATTTAATCTTGAATTTTCAGGTTGAAAACCGGTTTGTTCCATTACAGAAACGCTCAAATACTGATAATTGACTGAGCATGCTTTTGTATGTATCATACAGATATCTAGTCTGTTGCAGGAAAAATGAGATAGTCTAAATTCTAATGGGTTTGTGTACTAATGGTTTAACAAACTAGTCAATAGATAAAAAAACTTTAAAAAAAAAAAAAACAATGCAACTAAGTAAATATTTATTATAAAAACACAAACATACAAATAACACGTTTAGATTTTAGAAATTTTGTTTTAAAAAGTCGAAAAACGAAAATGGATATGACTATATACATATTAGAGATAAGCTTCAAATTGCACTGCCTAAGCAATGACATGAAAAGCGGTAAACTTTCTTCAATATTTACTGCAAAAAATTATTTTGCATGTATTACGATAGGCCATAAAACAATAAGTTGCAAGATGGCGAATTTATAAATTTCTAAATATGTATGTGACAGGACCCGATCCAAGATATGTTTTTCAACTTTTTAATGTCTTTTTTGAAATCCTATTGCTAGCAAAGGTTACATGCATTGAGAAATGGGAAACATTTAATGATTGACCTCAATTTTATAAGTTTGACGTCAATTGCTTTGACATATAGTATTCATAAAGAATTTTCATCTTTATAATCTTCATTGATATCGCTATGTAACAACCCAAAACAAATGTAAATATAGAGTGTATGTCACCTCTATGATCGCCATTAGCATTGTCTAAAACTTTACATATCCAAGTTATCTATAAATACTATGTAAACTACTATAAACTAAATCTCATATATGAGCACATCAAATTACATAAAACCATACTAAAAAGGTGTTTCTTGCATCAAATTCTATTGATTTTTCGCCATCTTGCGGTTTAAATTTACTCACATAAACAAAAGGATAAATTTTGTTCATAGTTGGTTATTTCATTTGCTGCATATTTAAAATTTTTGCAAAATTATTAAAATATGCGAATTTCAAAGAAGCTCTTTCATTTCTACGCAAATAGTTTTGAACACAGTCTTGATTGATGTTTGTGACAACAGTTAGGCCTACTTAAATATAATTATTATTTTTGCCAATCAAGTCTGAATGATGTTTTAGACTAGGAAAGTGCAAAAACGAAGTTCATTTAGAACCAAATAATTTTTTCATAGTTCTTAATAAAGTGATATGTTTAGGAAACAAAAGACCATATTTTGATTAAAAGTTTTCTGCCACAAATAGCCATCCTTCAGCGAAAAGAGACTGTAGGGTTTCTTTCACACTGCGGGGCAGCTTCGATTATAGAAACGACTTCATTGGAGGTTCCACTGATCTTATTTCCACAAGGTCGTGATCAGAACACCATTGCTGAAAAAGCAAATCAATCTGGAATCGGAGTATATTTGCAAAATCCTTCAAGTTCTGATGATATTAAGAAGGTTTTATTGGAATTCCAACTCAGATACAAAGAACTAAAGCAAAATATCGTAAATGCTAGAAAAAGCATTGAAGAAAATGATGAATGGGATCAATTTGATGCAATGATTCGAAATCTTATCAAGAAGAAAACGCACAGTCGTCTCGATAAATTTGATGAACTTGCATACACTTTCAGGAAGTGGACATTAATTTTAGGAACAATCTCGGTGCTTGTTTTAGTGTTTTGTGCGTACATAACGACCAAGTGTTGTAAGTGCATCTGCAGACGTCGCAGAAAAATAAAAAAGGAATGAAGTAATTTATAGTTTAGCATATTATATCAATGTGTCAAATTAATAAATATTAGCCACCTTCTACACCATCTATTTCCCATTGAATGCTGCATAGGCTAAGGCCCGTTTACACAATAAATTGTCACGACTGACTTCCCTCAATGTTTAAATTAGCTCGAGATAATTGCTTGTAAGTGAAGGCGAATGACCTTTCGAACAAAATGGTGAATTTTCGCTTTACGAAAACGTCATAAGGGAAAATTTTCGTGTAAATGCAAATTAAAAATCCCTCATTGGTTTTGTATTTTAATAAGTAGTCTGATTGGGGGACGTCTATTTTAATTTAAAGTAAACGAATGGTATTCCTTGCTATATAGCTACCAGAAGTAAAACTTTTCACACGTCATTAGAAGATGTGTCACGGAAAACTACGGTGTAGATGCAACTGAGATTTTGTTTCGTAAATAAAGAAGTAAAATCATAAGGGAAAACTTACCATGTAAGCCTTCACTCACTACGGAATCCTAGCCTTTATGATTCAGCGTATTGACCAAAAAGCTTCCCAATAGTTTTGTGTTGATGCATTCTAATGTTGTCGGGATCTGGTTCTAGAAATGGATTTATTCAATCCCTGGATATTTACTGGATATGGATCAGAAAATTCATTTTATGGATATTCATGGATTGTTGTGGATAAAAAATAAGGGCTAACAGATCTATTTGTTTATTCTTATGGGAACTTTTTCAATAGAATTGAAAAAGCTAAAATATATCTCCCATTTATTACTTTGTTCAGATATGACAATATTATGCGAGTGTCCAAATCATACTAAACCATGAGGCTAACTACATGGTAAATATTAGTCTTTGCTGAAAACAAGACGTGCATTGAGAGCCTTGAGTAATTTTTTCTCTCTCTCTCTTCTCTGAAATTTTCAAAACAACTTAAGAAATATGCGTGTGTTTTAAGTTTTTCATCGAAGGAATTTTTTCCGGAAAACATGGATCTTTATGGAGCAATTTATTCAAATTTTTGTGGATTGGAGTTCTTAACTAACAGAAGAAACACAGTAGAATTTCGATGTGCAGTTCAAAATCATTAGGTAGATTAACAAATTGGTGTTGATAGTGTAAATGGATCTAAATTCTTACATGACTATTGAAATAAATTATATATATACATTATATATATATATATACTGAATTTTAATCTATATTTACATATCATGAACAAAATATGTATGTACACATTATTTCAAATGATTAAAATTGTCAAACTCTTTGCTGTATACCTGTAGTTTAAGCCATAGATCAGTTCAAAACTTTCAAAAGAACAGGTCGTGGGTCATCGGGGTCATTAGTAACATCAAGTGCCACATGTCCAGCCCTGCAGGGCAGAAGTGGGAACTTTATGAAAATGTCAAAGTTCAAGCTAAATCTATTGGATATGGTAAACTTTCTTGCATTTTTCGAATATCTAATGCAAATATCTAATGCGAAATCATGTGAAATGATTTATGTCTTTGTATTTGCTTGGTATGAATGCTGAGAGTAATAAAGAGCCAAAAATTTTATAGCGTAGTTAACTTGTGTTGCCCCTATGTCTGATATACATTATATAGCCATGCATGCAAATTTTAAGTTTGAATTTGGAATTATTGGTCTTCCCTTTCCTTGATATATATATAT
>CABFPE010000372.1:604083-635880 GCA_900660155.1 Hofstenia miamia
GTGACATTTTACATATGAGAACACAATATTTTTTATAAAGTCTTTCTGCTCTCTCGAGAGAATTCCAACTACCTAAAGATCCACACATCTCTTTTTGTGATTGTATAGATAGTAAATAGATATATTGTAAAAAAAACTAAAAAAAATACAAAAGAAAGAGGGGGAGGAGTTTTTTGTGTGGCATAGTGTGTATCTCTCACACACTGCTAATACAACCGCGAAAACACTTATTTCTGAGAAAAAAAAAAAAAAAAATATATTTTCAAAAAAAAATGAATTGAAAAAAATGGAAAGAAATATATTTTTTACCATATATACAGGTGTGTCGGGAGTTACAAATTTATCATATATCTATAAATATAATAAAGCTCTCTATATATTTTGTTTCTTTTTTTATTTTTTTTAAATATCTTTAACACACTATATAAATATATATATATATATATATATATATATATATATAAAATATATACAAATATAAACTATACAAAGGCTAAAATATGCTGCAACTATAAATTAAAACTTACGAAAAACAAATAAAGACAAAAAAACAAAATATTTACAAAACGCTATAAAGTTATATATTTTTGCCAAGAGTTTGTTTTAACTGAGTAGCCATATTTATATTGATTTGCTAACAGGTTCTGCTTTAATCATTTCTTAAACAAATTCAGAGAGGATGCACTTCTGACACAAGTAAGAAGAGTACTCCATGTTTTTGCGGCATTAGTGATGAAGGCACCTTTCCAGTATCTATTATGGATTTTAACATTATTGATGCATTTCTTTGTGCACAGGTTGATTTGGCATATTTATTTAAATTGCTATTTGTTATTAAATTATGTATAAATTTGTACAGATTGTCAGGAATGCGTATTTTGTGTAATATAATGGTGATAATATTGATAATTGCTTTATTTTCTCACCTGTTAGGTATTTATCAACACTAAACATTGCTGAAATGCACCAGTTGAATACTCTATTTAATCTGTGTTGCTTACCTAAGCTAATATCGCATAGAACTACACAAGCATAAGTGTAATGAGCAAGAACAAGAGCATCTACAATAACTTTACTTTCAGTAATTTTTCTGATTTGTTTTAAATACTTTATGCCTGCAGAAATTTTACAAATTTTCTCCTGAATGACTCCATCAAAACTGAATTGTTGATCAATTTCAACACCCAGGTATCTTACTGATTGCATGCCTTTAATACCAGGGCCTTCTGCAGAGGCTCTAAAATGGAAATCACATGTTTCAAGTTTGTTTTTTTGTGGAAAATATTTTAAACTGCGTCTTTTCAGCATTCATTGTCAGCTTGTTTTGTTGGAGGTATATAAAATTGCCTGGATGTTTTCTTCTAAATTTACTGTTGCTATTTGTGGATTTTTGTGTCTTTCGATTACACATATATCGTCAGCATACTGGATTACCTCACTGCCTTGCATAGAGATATCATTGATATAGAAATTAAAGAGGAATGGACCTAATGTGGTGCCCTGTCCCAGATAACAATTTAAGGGCTAAACAACGTTGCTTTGGGTTGTTATGTGGTTGTTTTATGTGTCAAAAACAACATTGTTTTAACGTCGAAATGGCACCATTTCCTTTATCGAAACAATGTTGCATCAAAAACGCCACATTAGGTTGCTTTTTGGTTGTTTTTTATGAATGAAACAGCAACATTTTGAGGTTGTAACAACGTTGTTTTATTTTGCCACATGATTGTTTTAGCATTACTTTTATATGCAAAATAAAATTTTATATTGCTAAGCTGTTCAAACATTGCATTTAAACAAACACAAGCCCAACAAAAGGGCAGACCACTATCTGTCAAGCATATTCAATACAAGCATTTGTTAAAGATGTAAATGAATGTTTTGTATATAAATAATAACAATGAGCATAAAAATCGGCCAAATCCAACAAGAATTTAAAACTCTAAAATTAAGCATAATTTTGAAATAGTACTTTCTTAAGTCGCGAACAATCTCTTCAGCTCAATTGTAACTTATGTTATTTAACAGTCAATATCAAGGTGTCCAAATATTCATGGATAAATTATTTTGAAAAATCACTTATCTGGTCTATTATAATTTTTCACAAATTAATAATTTCAAAAAAGGTTTTGCAAATCTTTCTTTTTATAAAAGGATCTAGTAATAAAAATAACAAAATGAGTTTTATTTGCAAGCATCTGCTCACTGAATATTTCTTACTAAAGTTGTTATTATGATGTTAGTGGTTGCTGCAACAACCAAAAGTATGAAACAACTATAAACAACGTAAAAACAACCAAAATTGTTATCTGGGGTGGTACTCCCTTGTTAGTTTTTATATAGCTAGAGAATATATTTCTTATTTTTTTAGTTGTTGTCTATTACTCAAAAAGCTATTTAATAATAGTGCCATATTGTTTTTAAAGATAATGTGCATTGCTGTAATCCATTAAATTCTTTGCAAATTTTAAAAAGCTTAATGAGAAAACAAATCCATGAACTGCAAAAAGGAAGTTTTCTTTTAAAAATATAGAATTTAATTTTTTCTTAGTGGCATTAGATTTTTGCAGCTTCTCCCTGCACTCACTGTAAGCACAATTGCTCATGAGCAATGATAAGAAATCTGCACTTTTATATTTTCCAACTGGGAATAATTTTTTGGAGACCACCATAAAGAAATTCATCATAATCAAAAATCCTATACAATGATTCACAAATTATTCTATCATTTAGAGCTTTTTTATTTTTATGATTCTGTATTCAATGCCATAAATTCTTAAGTCGTCCACATCTGGGGTTAGGTTTGTTGAAGATGGTGGATTTACTAACTATTATATTTTGCCATGAACATTTCTTTTTGTCTATGATTTTCTAGTATTTCCTCAGAAAAGTTAGTTGAACACTTTATTTTCCATAAAAGAGTTAAGGCTATTTGACAGATACTATAATCATTGGAGGCACCATTAAAGTTCCTAGATAAAATCTAACTTTTTCTTAGCTTTTAGTAAAATTTAAGGGTAGTTTTAAGTTTTTTCACTAGCCCACATTATTTCAACTTCTAGTTTTTACGCAAAACATAAACCCAGTTAAATGACCTAATAAGGGACTTTTTAAGAAATTACAAGAATTTTTAATAGCATAGACATAACCATATTCATTGAAAAAACACCTCTAGCTGTTGTGGAGAATTGAATGAGTATGACAACATTGGATAATTCCAAATAAATATTCAAACAGGTTTGTTAAACATCCATCTCCTGGACCAATCAAACCAAATTCCTGGTCAAATTTAATAAGAATATCACTTATAGAAATGTTCTTGTCAAAATAACCCATATGAAGACATTGGTAAGCTAAGCAAGCTTTGAGAATCACAGGGTTTAAATTAGGATAAATAAATTTTTGTATTTCAAAGTTGTATACTATGTATATTATAACTTCCTTTGGACTCACTAATTCATCTTTCATTGTTGCACTAGAACAACATGTAGATTGCACTCCATAAGTGTTTTCATTTTCTCCTGTCTTAGTATTTTTACTATTTTGGTTCTTGTGCAATTTTAACACATTTACTCATTTCTATATAAAAAAGAAAAAAAATTTCAAGGTAATATAAATACCCTTAAAGAAAAAAAATTAATTTCAATAAATTGTTTTAGGAATGAAATATGTCAAATTTTGCAAACTAATCAATTTTATAGAACCTGTATCACTTACAAACAGCTAAAATGGACAATTCTCATATGAAATATCACCGTGAATTTTACCATTATATGTAGCTAGTCTAAATATTATGAGGGCTAGTCAATAAGTCTTGCACATTTCTATTTTAGTAACAAAACAAAGTATAATAAACCAAACTGTATTTTGAAACATGAATATATACACATTTACAATCCTTTGATATAGTCTCCACCATTGCAGATCACACTTTCCCATCTTTGTGTCAGTTTGAAAATGTCTTTGGTACCCTCCATGTTCATTGCTCACTGCTGCAGACAATTCGTCCAATGTTGAGTACTGCTTCCTTGAGTTTTGGGAAGAGATGAAAGTCAGGAGAACTCAAATCCAGACTGTATGCTGGGTGAGGCAAAACTTCCCAATTCAAGTTGCCCAGAGTCTCCAGAATGGTTTGTGCAGTATGACAGTGGGCGTTGTCATGCAGGATGAGAGGCTGGAGGTTTGGTCTTTTTCTCCTAAATGCATTCCTCAGTTTCTTTGAGATGAACTCAGTTTAATATTCTTTATTGATGGTTTGTCCAACCAGAACAGCATCAGCAAGAATGATGCCAATGTAATCATAAGCAAAGATCATCATTTGCTTCACTTTGTTTTGTTCATGCTGGTACTTTTGGGGATGTGGTGAATTGGGGTGCTGCCACTCACTCAACTGCCACTTCAGCTCAGGCTCATATGATCAAATCCACGTTTTGTCAATAGCCACAATTCTTTGGAGGAAGCTTTCTCCTTCTTGATGGTATCTTTGGTGCAACTGCATTGATATCCTGTAGTGGGGAAGCTTTTCCTCATCCTTAAGGCAATGAGGAACCCATCAAGCCATTACCTTCCTTTTGCCAAGATTGTCTGTAAGAATCTTGTAAACAGACCTGTGACTGATGCAGATCTCATGTTCTTGGTCAGTAACAGAAACTGGTCAACCACTGTGCTCTTTGTCTTCAATGCTCATGTCACCATCTCAAAACCTCCCTCTGAAACCATCAAGTAACAGTTGAATGATCAACAGCCTTCTCCTTGCAAGCTTCTACCAATGCAGCATGAATTTCCAATTGTTGTTTATTTCACATAAACTCAATCTTCACATAGGTGTGTTGCTCCTGATGAGGGAACATTTTTGATTGATTATGACCTGCAAACAGAGAATAGAATGGATAGAAAATTAAGCAAATATTAAGTATACAGTGATAGAAGTTGTTCCAAGAGACAAATACTTACATACTATGACATGATGGTACATGAAAACCTTATAAAACCTTGTACATGAAAAAATGTGCAAGACTTATTGACTAACCCTCAAAATTTATTATAATTTAAACTATATGCAAGCTCCTCATTAAATTTAATTATATTTGCATGCTTTTGCAAGTTGTGCTTATTCCTTTGGCATATTCCTCTAAAGAACATTTGTGTACCAATTACCTTATACTAACAATGTTGCAAATCAGAAATATATTTTTTTTAAATTTTGTATCAAATTTCATTCCTTTAAGTATATCACTGTCATCTGTATTAAATTTAATGTCATTCCAAAAGAGATCAGTTGTGTCAAAATATATATTATTTAAGGAAACAAATGTTTCCTCAATTACTAAATTGTGTACAGACAATACACCAAATTTAATTATTTGGACATAAACAACTTTTGATTTTTCAGAAACTACTGCAAATCTTATTGTTTTTGGAGGCCATGCTTCTTTTGTTAAAGTAAATAAATTCAAGTTGCTAGACAAAATCTCAGCATTTCTAAACACATATTTACCTCTAAAATGTACAAAAGTATTAATTATGGTATAGTATACATCATTTTTTAAATGTAGCATATTTTAATGATTTTTTGATAAGATGCAAATTCCTGAAAGTGAAATATAACTATGTGCATCTCTACCATAAATATAATCATTTTCTATTGAAATTGTTGAAACCTTTATCACCATAGGTAGGAAAATCTAAAGCTTGCTCATGGCTTTCAGTTTTAAAAAATTGATTTTTATAAGCAGCTCCAGTAATTTCCAAAGTTTCTATCAAACCAAATAACCAAATTTTTTCAGAAAATTGTGAAATTACATAAGCCTTTGCAAAACCACATTCATATTTCTCTGCTAAGGTGTTTCCATTTTCTGTTCTTTGAAATAATTTTAAATGCTTTGGTAATTGTCTTTTAAATTTGAATAGAAATTATGCATAGACTCAATACTACATAATTGTGTTGCATTGCTTAAGAATTTGCAAAATTTTGTTTTCATTGTTTACAAGTATTTTTTCTATATGATTTTCCATCTGTTGTTTGTTTATAGTGTCTCATCTTTCTTCACCTTCACAAAGATTTATAATTTTTCTGTTGTGTATATTTAAATCTCTATTGAAAAGATTATACTCTGATATATCTAATTTATTATTTTCAATCTGATTTATTTTATATCTTAAAATCTTGATTTCTGTTTCTATTTTATTATTATCATTTACTTGATAAGAATGTGTAACTTCAGGTATTCCCCTATTATTAAATCCCATTTATATAAGTAAGATTGAAATTAATTTCACAATAGAAAACCTCTTTGTCCTGTAGAGAGGGAGAACAAAGTTCTCCTTCTCCTTAAGAAAATAATTTTTTCACATTTGAATTTGTCAAACTTTAGTAAGAGTGAAGTTATTTTCACAACAAATAGCTCTGTAACCTTCTAGAAAATAGTTCTTAATATACTAGTAGTAAGGTGATAGGGAGACCCTGTTCCAAAGGGACATTCTGATGGGACACCCTTCCTACAGCTATTTCCCATGTGGAAATGAAGTGATTCTATTTGATTCCATCTAGCAACAAAATATTTTTGACAAAGTTAAATTGAACAAATTAATTTCTTGACAAAATTTTTATTTTTTGTTTTCTAGGATTTGAGGCAAGCAAAGTGATATAATTGATGACAATAAATGTTTTTGACAAAGTTTATATTTTTTAGGCAAACTGATGTATTTGCTTCTGTTAATATAGTTATGACATGTTCATTGTAACAATATCTTTAATTATGCAACACCATGTATTAAGGAATATAATTCATAGATGTAAAGGTTAATACTTGGGTATAGCAATTGTATAGACATACCATGTTTACTATGATGTGTAATCTAGAACAAACAAAGAAATTTTTGTTTATCATTATAGACATTTTTGCTTTAAAAGGTTTATTTATTGAATAATCATCTTGACATTCAAGATATTGAAAGCACTAATTGCCATGTGGAAATGAAGTGATTCTATTGGATGCCATCTAGTGACGAAATATTTTTGACAAAGTAAAATTGACAAAATTAATTTTTTGATGAAATTCTTATTTTTTGATTTCTAGGATTGAGGACAAAGTGATATAATTGTTTTTGACAAATCTGAATTGAGCAAATTAATTTTTTTGACAAGGTTTGTATTTTTTAGGCAAACTGATGTATTTGCTTTTGTTAATATAGTTATGACATGTTCATTGTAACAATGTTTTTAATTATGCAACACCATGTATTAAGGAAAATAATTCATAGATGTAAAGGTTAATGCTTGGGTATAGCTATTGTATAGACATATATTTCAACATGCATTAATATTAATCAAAGATATAGTATGCAACAATTTTAGCAATTGTCTAAAAATTGTACAAATGTAAAAGCATACATTGCACAATGGCTCTGAGTGATGAAGTTCTTAAACAGTGGTTGTTGTAACAATGCTTAATCATGCAACAAGGAATATAATTGTAAGAGGTAAAACTTGTTTTCTGGTAATATCCAACACAAAGTGGAGAAATATTTTGCTAAGCCTAAACATTATACTTGCATGAAATAGATGTACATTTTCAAAAACAAGATAGAAATATCTGCCAAAGCATATGAAATATACCATTGATAAATCAATAAAAAATTGAAATATCTGATATACATGACAATGGCAAGTTTGTTTTCACCAATATCCAAAATATAAAATGGAATAAATATTCACCAAGCATTACATGTGAAACAAAATATTTTGTATATGAGCTGTTTTTGTGTGGAGCTTCACCACATCTAGCAAATTTTCACAAGGTTATCACCATTTATTTTCATAGTTGACATGGGAAATCATAATGCCCAAACTTGTTATACAGATTATTCAGTAAATTGTAAGCTGATGTATCCATAATAGTAATGCATTAAGTCATCCCTTCAAAATTACTCATGCTTCCATGTTGCATTAACAATTCTAAACACATAAAATGTTTGTAAAAAGGTAAATAAAGCTAGTTAATAGAGTATTATTCAAATCCAAGTGCATGGTAATTTGAAGACAAGTTGCTAAGAATTTTGAGAAACAAATGTAATTTAAGTAAGTGATATATCCATAATAGTATTGCATTAATTCACCCATCCAAAATTACTTCTGTGCCCAAAACACTGTTTCATTTCTACATAATAAATTAAGAGATTAAACAAAAGCAATAATTTATTCATTTGCAAGGTTTCCTTCTGTAATGTCAATGTTATGAAAAGTGTGTTTATACCAGTTGAATGCATTTGGATATGATGAGGGAGACAGTCAAAATTTTCCTTTGATTGAAGTAATGTAATGATGTATATTTTGTCATCCAACAATTTAATAGTTGTTAAATATAGCAAATGTTTTTGTAAGCATTTCACACTATTTAATAAACACTAGATTTCAAGTAAGGCATCATGATTAATAAAACAACCAATGACATGTTACATGTTTATTGACTTTTGCATGTGTTTTCACATTATTTCATTTATGACTTTGCATAAATTTGTAAACTCCATGATGCATTTGCCATTCTAAATGTGTAAATGTTTGTAAATTGGTAAAAAAGTTAGTTAATAGTGTGTTATTCACACACAAAAATATAGAGGCATGGTGATTTGATATTTTAAAATTTAAAATGAAAAATCCACTTCACTTAAATTTTCTGCTCCAAAAACCATTAGCACTTTCAATCTCTTGCATGTTAAGATGATTATTCAATAAACAAACCTTTTAAAGTAAAAATGTCTTTAATGAAAAACCAAAATTTCTTTGTTTGTTGTTCCAGATACACATCACACTCAACATTGTATATCTATACAATTGCTATACCCAAGTATTAACCTTTACATCAATGAATTATTTTCCTTAATACATGGTGTTGCATAATTAAAGGCATTGTTACAATGAACATGTCATAACTATATTAACAGAAGCAAATACATCTGTCTGCCTAAAAAATATAAATTTTGTCAAAAACATTTATTATCATCAATTATATCACTTTGCCTCAAATCCTGAAAACAAAAAATTAAAATTTTGTCAAGAAATTAATTTGTTCAATTTAACTTTGTCAAAAATATTTTGTTGCTAGATGGCATCCAATAGAATCACTTCATTTCCACATGGGAAATAGCTGTAGGAAGGGTGTCCCATCAGAGTGTCCCACTGGATCAGGTCTCCCCATCACCTTATGACTTATATTCTTCATTTTTATATCTGTCACATTTTCTTTTATAAAGATCATTAATTATTGAGAAATAATTTATTCACTTACATCATTCATATATAAACCAAATACAATAGTATCTGCATAATACACTCAAACTTTCTTGATACTGTGAACTGTTGTATACTATATTGTCTTTAAAAATTGAAAAACAATTTGAAATAGAGGTAGGCCAAAGCTATCAAAGTACTCAAGTTTGGAAGAGTCAAACTCCCTAAAGTAATGAAATGCTATCCAATGTGTGCCATTTTGTAAGGAATGATCTAAATTGCAAACATAAAATCCCAAACCTAGATTTTTTAAAGTATTTCTAAAAAAGATCCCCTTAAAGTTTTTAATATTTTTCATAAATTGTAAAATATCATAATTTAAAAGAGGATTACTGAAATTTAAACTTACTACTTTTTTTTACATGCATTCCTTTTCCTTTAGGTTGATTTACATGCAGTCCTTTTCTTCTTGAACCTGGAGGTCAATTTTCATCTCATTTTTGGTTCCTGAGATTGCTTGTTTTATGCCCATTCCCACAGCATTGTTATCAGAGGCAACCACTTTTCCAAAACTTTATTGACAGCATTGCACCAGTAACTAATGGTGCTACTGTATACTTTCCAATTAATGGAGCAGTTGCCATAAGTAAAGTGGCCAAAGCACCACCACTTTTTTTCATTGCATTAAGTTTTGTTGTAGAGATTTTAATATCATAAGCTTTATATATTTTGTTAGCTTTTTATAACTGATTAATTTGTCTTTCTGTTAAAAGAAATGGAAGGGAAATTCCTTGTTTACTATTGCTAACTCTTAAAGTTATAGGACTTGAGTTTTTAATACTTTTTTTCAATTTATTTATTTGACCATTAGATAAGATCAAGCCATATTGCATATATTCTGTCATTTGTATATAAAGAAAAAAGAAAATATAATTTTCCAAAATTAATTTCACAACAGAGAATAGTTCAGCATGATGTTGTATTAACAGATATGTCTTGTACATACATAATCAATGCATAGAATTTAAATGGATCTGTAAGGAGCACCTTGTAAAGTATATCTAAGTCTAATTTCATTGATAGCATTTCAAGATGTGTCTTTTTGTTTAGATAAATCATATACAATTATTCCATATTTATCCTTAAAATCAGAAGGTTTAATAAATGTACTCGTTGAAAAGTCATTGACACTGTCATTATATCTAACAAATTCTGTATAAAGCCTTGGAAACTCACTAGTTGGATGAATTTCTAGAAATTATCATTTCCTAATTCTAACTGACATGAAGATATTTCAGTAGAATTGAAGATATCAAAGTCAAGTTCACTCATAATTTGCTCATTAATTTTATCTTCAGTGATGGTATAGATGAAAACATATTTAGGTTTTTGTATTGAATTACTTATTCTACATATGCCTGATTGATTATTTATAGGATTTGATTCCCCAAAGGTGTTTCTTATATACAGCCATTTATTATTCATAAAGTTATTCAAATACATCTTTTTTCCACTAGGATTGAATGCTAATTGTGGGACAAAGAGTTGCAATTATGTGACAACTAGTTTTCCATTTCCACCTAGATTAACAATTACATTGTCATCTTTTGCTAATTCAAGATTTATTTGAACCTTGTCTGCAGGTAGGATACTATGTCTTACCCCTCTGAAAAAATCAACTTAACAAAGATAAAAAATTGCATTAACTTTCATCTTTTAGAAGTTCTATTTTATCATCATTGTCCTTGTAGAAGAATTCATTTTGTGCAGTGTTCAAATAAGATTCTGAATGCTCAAGAACATTGTGTAAATGTGCAACTTTTTGTAGTAGAAGTATTATTATATTCCACAAATACTCTGTTAAAAAGTGAATAAACCTCACCACAAATGGTAACATTATCTGTTGTAGCAAATCCTGTGTTATCAAGTTTAGATATTTTTAATTTCACATCTATATAGGCATTAAACCAATCATAAGGTATTATTACTATAGAATTATCAACTGTAAAATAATAATTGTTTTTATTTTGAATATTACCAGCAGCAGGAATTATAATTGGAGTCTGGAGATCAAATCTTATGTGTTCATTTCATCTAGAATTGTTGGATTTCTAAAGTCATTCATTTCTATTGTATAAAGAAAAAAGAAAATCATTAATCAGGGATGTCTTATCCATTAAAAAATCATTTTTTTTCAGAAAGTTCTCTTCCATTAAAGTATAAAAGAAATTAATTTCACAATTGTTTTGAAAATCTTGTTCTTATATTGTCAAACTCCCTGGACCCTGTCTTGGGAAACTTTTTTAATAACATTTGTATCTCCATTCTCTTTTGTTCAATTGGGGTTTCTGAGCTGAACTCAATAAGTTTATTTATTACTTTTGGTGTTTTATTATTGTTTGTTACCTGTGGGTTAATAAAATTAACCCTTAAATAGTTTTCATAAGTTTTCTTTGATTTAGTCATGTCTATATAAGAACAATTGACTTTTTTATTTGATTAAAAATAACCATATTTGATTAAGAATACCAAGTGAACATGATTATCATTTGAGTTAATAATTTGATTTTGGCTATCAGTAATGTATATTCTTATTTCTCATATTTCATTTCTGTTGATTTTGTTAAAAAATTTGTGCAAAGGTTGTTTTGTAAATGGATAACTTGATAATAAATCATTTGTATGAAAACTAAATACTATGTCATAAGAATTTCCATTATATATTTTATCACGTATCAGAGAACAATGAATAAAAATGTTATCAATTCCCTTTGTCATGTTAGGAACATTATCTTAAATTGTAGTCTTTTTTAAGAGCATTGGATGGTTTTTATTTAAGAACTTGAAACCTAACACATCACCAAATTCTTTATCAAATTTATAATTATTCTCATTAAAAATTATTTCAACATGTTTATTTGTAGTTTCATTTGAATGATGACTATTTTCTACAATTTCATTATTTATATATGCTCTTTGTACTGATAAATACCATCAGGAAATGTAACTTTGTCCAAGTAATTGACTCACCATGGGAATATTCAATTTTGGTGTTCTTATACTCCTCAGAAATGTTGTACCAAGTGTATGACATATTTATTTGAACAAAACAAATGTAATGTGGTTGGGTGTGTAATCATATGGGATACTCAAAATTTTACTGTGAAATAAGAAGTTTACCTAAAACATTTTCAGATTTTGAATTTAGAAATAGAGGAATTTCAGTCATAACTAATATATAAGAAAAAAATAAATTATTTTTCTAATTTACTGTAAAACTTCTTAACATCATCTTTAGTAATAGCTTTCAATCTTACTAACTCATCAATTAAATAGTGTCTAAGGTTATGTGGATAATAATCCCATTCACTGTTAGTGGCATAGTGTTCTTATTTAATGTAGTTGTCACAAGGAACATTTCTGTACAGCATAATAGTTTAAAACCTTATTAGATTCAGAGTTGAATTCATATTTATCACTATTGTCTGTATAATACCAACCTTTGTCTGCAATAAGGTTTTAGTACAGTTGCATTGTGTCTTTTTTGTTCACATTTTTACAATAAACATTAATTTAGGTTAATGGCTTTAAGAGTCTTATCAACAGATGGCATTTGGACTTAACCTTGGTGTCAATAGATGGTAAGGAATTTTTTATTGTAGGTTTATTGCTTTTAGGAAGAAATATGTTAGTGTTATTACATAGTTTGATTTAACTAGTCATTTTTTTGCAATTATCAATTTGAAGCTTGGCCTCAAAAGCTTTCTTGATGAAAGTTGAAAGTTTGTCTTCTGGATCACATTTTTGTGCAAATTGGTGATGGATTGGTAATGGCATACCATAGGTGATGTATGTTAGTGAACAAATCATGAGAAAAATATTTGGAGGGGCATTATTTTTAAGATTTATTCTTCAATGTCATAATTTTCCTTGTATAAGGTGTTATTCAATAAAATTTTATATTAAATCCAAGCTGTAGGCTTCCTGATAAAAGTAAAAAGTAAACAGGAGATCATTAAAGGGAAGAGTAGCCACACTCAGCCAACCTGGAAGAGATAATCTTAAGAAAGAGTAATTTTAGACTAGAGCCCTAATTGAGATAAATAAAAGAGAAGCCCTGACTCTTGTAGTGAGTGAAACCCATCTGCTAAGTAAAAAATCTAAGCTCATTATACTACTCAAATATGAGGATTTTTAAAAGCAAATGAAATGGGTTACATCAAAATCCTAGCCATATTGTAGAGTCACTTAGGGCCTTATTTATTTTATTTTATTTTAATCAGCATTCTCATTAATTAATTTGGTTCTACTTTGAAATTAACATCTTTGATTAAGTAATTTTTATCTATTTTTATATATTTTGAACTTAGTATTCAAATTTGTTGTGATTGTCCCCTCAAAGCAATGGTACATGTAATTGCTCATTTAATTTGTAAGGGTAAATATTTGTAAAATGGTAAATATTTACCTTTTCTTGTATAAATTAGGACAGAAATTGTAGCAATCATCACAAAAATAAATCTCATTGTTGCTGGATAACATTTGCTTTTCTATCAATATTTATATTACTAACCCTTTTAGGTATCATATGGACATGATAATAATGAATGCATAAGATCTGGCGATAATGTAGGAGAACTCCACTATGTCTGGGATGATAACTCACTCTTTGACAGATGTGAGCCTATATTGTGGCTGCTTTAGGTTATGTGTAGGTGTAGGAAATAATAGAACTTCTTATTTGATTGATCATACATGCACATAACTTCACACTATGCAAATATACTATGCTGTTGGCTAACATGAATACCTGGCAACTACAGGTTATTACATTATATTACATGAGCTGAGATAACAAGAACTATGAGCTAAATTTGTATTATTGAGCTAGAAATTAAACTTGAGACACACAATTAGCACCCTGGCAAGTATGGATGGATTAACCTGATTTGGCTTCAGCTTGATGCTGTGTAAAATTGGTTGCTAGCTGGAATGCCTTCTTGGTAATGTTATCAGTTCTTTTTTCTAAAGTGAAATTGGTGAAATACCAATTTTTCTTAATTTTGTTGAAGTACAGGCTGCTCTCAGTGATCGTAATTCTTCACAACCTTGTACTGCTCAAGCTGCTAGATGCACCTTGTGATTCTACATGGTGACCCTGACATGATACAGAACTGTTCTAGTGTTTTCTCATTTTATTTGGTTTTGTTTGCCACTGGGTGTGAGTCAGCTGGTATGGATTTCCCCTGACTGTGATCTACTTCACCACTCATTGATATACAACTTCACCTCATATGTAATTTTACATTTTCAATTCTGAGATCTGATGTTGTTACCAAGCCTCTGATTCCATTCTTACCCATTCTTAGTGCCATATTGGTTATTGTCTCATTGTTCTAGAATTTGGAATGATTGCAGTACCTATACCTTGCTACCATCTCTCAAGTGCTTTATGTTTCTCCAACACAGTTTGATGTTTCTTCTACATTATTGGAATTGTTTTGGAACCTTTTCTCTTACTTTACTTTTACTCATTCACTTATTCTTGTTTACATGGAAATGGATTTGTCTTTTTCTCATAATGGGACCCCAACTCTGGGTATTCCCTGTATGAGCATTGGCATCTTGGACACTGTCCCTTGCACTGTTGGATTTAATTCTAATGNGAATGCCTTCTTGGTAATGTTATCAGTTCTTTTTTCTAAAGTGAAATTGGTGAAATACCAATTTTTCTTAATTTTGTTGAAGTACAGGCTGCTCTCAGTGATCGTAATTCTTCACAACCTTGTACTGCTCAAGCTGCTAGATGCACCTTGTGATTCTACATGGTGACCCTGACATGATACAGAACTGTTCTAGTGTTTTCTCATTTTATTTGGTTTTGTTTGCCACTGGGTGTGAGTCAGCTGGTATGGATTTCCCCTGACTGTGATCTACTTCACCACTCATTGATATACAACTTCACCTCATATGTAATTTTACATTTTCAATTCTGAGATCTGATGTTGTTACCAAGCCTCTGATTCCATTCTTACCCATTCTTAGTGCCATATTGGTTATTGTCTCATTGTTCTAGAATTTGGAATGATTGCAGTACCTATACCTTGCTACCATCTCTCAAGTGCTTTATGTTTCTCCAACACAGTTTGATGTTTCTTCTACATTATTGGAATTGTTTTGGAACCTTTTCTCTTACTTTACTTTTACTCATTCACTTATTCTTGTTTACATGGAAATGGATTTGTCTTTTTCTCATAATGGGACCCCAACTCTGGGTATTCCCTGTATGAGCATTGGCATCTTGGACACTGTCCCTTGCACTGTTGGATTTAATTCTAATGTTGTTTATTCTACACCTCTTCTCACCAAACCTGTTTTGACTATGTCAACATCTTCTGAAGTTTTCCTGCAGGAGACCCCCACTCCCACTACCTTGTTGCACCTGTTTTATCAACCCTTGTTGCCTCCTCCAGAATTATTAACTACTGAAGTTTTGCAAAGCCCATCTTGATGCTTTACAGTTGGAGCTACAACAACAAGCTACCAAAGCTTGGCAATGTGAGAGATGCCTACTAGATTCAATTTCTGCATTAGAAATGCAAATGCAAAAGTCTACCCACCTTCTCCACCAGTTTTGCCTGGAGATACTGAGTATGTAACTCATGCCTTTCTAGACAGTGCTCTTGATGCCCT
Source organism: Hofstenia miamia (assembly GCA_900660155.1). Classification (NCBI taxonomy): domain Eukaryota; kingdom Metazoa; phylum Xenacoelomorpha; order Acoela; family Hofsteniidae; genus Hofstenia; species Hofstenia miamia. The sequence goes on from CABFPE010000372.1 coordinate 620,006, forward strand.
CTCCAAGATATTTACAAGCATTATATCTCAAACACTTTCTGCTCACTTTTTCCTGTGCTTTGTCAGCACCTACCACTACTCCAGTGAAGCCACCATTTGTTACCCCCACTACCTCTTTACCCAGTCAACTCTTTCACAAGTATCAACACTGACTACTATCACTATGCTGAGCCCCTGCACCCTGAGCACAACAGTTGTGCCTCCAGCTTTGGTTAATGTCATAGTCACCCCAACTGCTAGGAATACCTCTCCTCTTCTGCTGAGTAATCCTATTGGATCCACAACAACTTGTGTACCACATTTTACACAGTCAATTCTGCTTACCAAAGCACCAGAAAACAAACCAGCTAATCTTTTTAACAGACATTCCATGCTGCCTATATTTACTGGAAAGATAGATGAAATTTCACAGTCATTCAAAGAGTGGCTCTTTCTTTTCAAGCTTACAATGAAGCAGTACAAAACTACACAAGATGCAGCTGCTGCTCAATTTCCCATGTATTTACAAGGCCTTGCCTAAAACCAATATATGATGTTGGATAGGGAGGTCAAAACAGACTATCAGTTACTTGTTGTCACTGAGGACCATTACAAAGCGCCTCACATCAAACAACAGTATAAGATGCTTTTATGTGATCTCTCCTTCAAAAAGGGAGACAATGTCAGAACCTACATTACCCAGGTCAACACTCTTTTGCCTGAGCAAGTTAACACCAGAATACTTGAGCATGACCTCTTCTCATATATTTGTCATGGATTCTGCTCCACCATCAGGAACTGCCTCAAACTCAAATGTGATTGGGAAGATGACCTGAATTCAATTATTAGAAAAGCAATTAGTATCATTTATATGCTACAAAACACAACGTGCATCAAGAAAGATGCCAGTGATCTGAAGACAGGTCAACCTGCTTCTAAAACATTGACCTCCTCAAGTTCTGCTGTAGTGCAGAGAAAATCAGACAATGAAAGTCAATCAGCTCACTTTCAAACACAGAGTGGGGCAGTTATTCATCTAATTACAGATGGAGATGGTTTCATCCTTGATGTGCCATCAGCTGAAGTGTGTACTCCTGAAACCCTGGCCAGGTCTATCAGTCATTTAAATTAGATGGAGCACCACCTCCTAAAAAACTTGCACATGATGTTTTGGTGATAACCTCATTACTGCATACTAATGTCATCCCTGCAGATGTGAATGGATTGCTGATCAATGTTATTATCAATATGGGAGCCTCTGCTTCCATAATAAGTGACACCTGTTGCAACAAGCTTTGTCTGCAGAGAAAGGATCTTTTACTGTTGACAGAGATCTTGCTGGACACCTCAGGAAATACTATCACACTGAAGGGTCAAGTAAATGATCTGGAATTACAAATATGCCAAGAATGTTTCTTAGTGGACCTTATTGTGGTGGACACTTGCAATCTGCCTTCTACTGTATGACATCATTCTTGGAAATGATTTCCTAGAGAAGAACATGTGCATGATTGATTACAGAACAAACACAATCTCTATCTGCAAAAGCAAGCCTTGGGAAGAACTTAAGCTATCTGTAACCAAGAAATCTATCTAACAGTATCCAATAATATTGTCATAGAACCTTGGCACTGGAGACAAGGTGCTGTCACTACTAGCTCCCCCTATGAGTGTGATGTCATGAATCCCCATGAACATGATGCACTATCTGCTCTTCTGTGCCAGCACCATGATGTGTTTAATTACAGTTTGATAAGTGTTGGTATGCTGTTGGGGAACAACATGCAATTGAAACCAAGAGTGATCACCCCATCTGGTTACCAGTTCAGCAAGTGCCTGAGAATTTACGAACAGAATATGAGCATATCCTTAGTGATCTCATTGAGAGTGGTATTATCCAGCACAGCAACAACCTGTATGCAGCACCCACTGTATTTATTCATCAAGGCAAAAGTATTGCCTCTGTGTCAACTTCTGATGCCTCAATGATATAACCATCAAAGATGCATACCCATTGCCTCACATCAAGGACCTCCTATATGATGCCAGCAAGTACAAGTTATTCTCGTGCTTAGATCTCTGCAAAGCTTATTGGCCAATACCTGCCAACATCCCAAAAACTGCTTTTATCACGCCATATGGCACCTTTGAGTGGAAGTAAATGGCCTTTGGGCTTTGTAACACTCTGGCCACTTTCCAAAGCTATGTTATGCACATGTTATGGAATGGGGCCAATGTTCTCAAACCAGGGATTATAGCTTATATGGATGACATCCTCATTGCTGGTCATGCATTCTCTGATCATTTAGACAAGTTGGGTCACACACTGAAGATCTTATGACTCTGGACTCCAGGTTAATGGAAATAAGTGTTCACTCATCTCAACTTGAGTTACCTTCCTAGGAAGAGTGATTGAACCCAGAAGAATATCCATAAAAAATGATGTGAAAGACCACCTTGATCATATTGAGACTCCATGCTCACGCAAGGACATCCAACCTTTTATGGGCTTTCTCAATTATTATGGCTTGTTCATTTCTGAGCTAGCCAATTGAACAAAGAACATTTCTAATTTGCTCTGAAAAAATGTTGAGTTTAATGGACCTGGATCAAACAAGAGGAGCTGGATGCTGTCAAACAAGAGCTAAAGTGGATCCCAAGTTTGAATACACCTGGCTACACCCAGAAATTTACCATCAACTGTGATGCGAGTTCTGTCACCATCAGTGGTGTGTTAAGCCAGATCATTAATGGTCAGGAAAGTCCAGTGCAGTATTTTAGCCAAAAACTCTGCAACACTGAGCAACAAAATCAGAGATGCTAGCACTTGTTGAGCGCCTGAAGAAGTTTTGATTTTTCATTTTGGGATGTCAGTTCACATTCTGTACTGATAACTCTGTGCTAGCCTGGCTCAAAAAGTTTTCCAGGGACAAGTCAAACATCATTGCCCAATGGCTGGAACACCTCAATGATTTTTCCTTCACCATCACTCACTGTCCAGGGAGATTACATCTCAATGCCAATTACTTTACTGCTCTTCCAAGTTATGAGTGAGACCTCAGAAAGCTGCCTAGCAAGAAACCTCCTTTCAGGTTTATCCCTGCAAGCAAATATGAACTCCTGCCCAATATTAATGTGGATTAGAATGGGAAAGTGATCCTCCCTATCATGGTGAAGGAGGAAATTTCAGAGAAAGAAATTGCAATCCATCAACTACATGACAAAGTCTTGTCTGAGATCATCACAAAAGTGAAGAATCTGAATCATGCTATAAGCAATGTTGCCAAGAGATATTTTCAACAATATCATTGGAAACTCACCAAAGCTGGGCTTCTGTATGCTCATAGCTGTAATAATCATCTGGTGATTCCAGAGTACTTCAAAAGGGACTTTGTCCAGAAGATTCACGAAAGTGGTCATCTCAGGATCATTCACACAGAAAGAACCTTCAACACTAGCTATGTCACAGTAGGGATATGAGCTGCTGTCCAAAATGTCATTGATAAATGCAAAGTATGCTTGCTTCAAGGAGCTGGGCATTTCCCTGAACAGAGATCTGAGCTCCACAGTTGGGTCGCCAAAAGAACTAACAAAGTAGTCCACATGGACATAGAGAAGTTGTCAAGAGACAAAGAAGGATTTCAGCACCTTTTGGTCTTGATATACCACTTCACAAAGTACATGAGACTCATTCTGCTCAACAATACAACAGCTGAAGTAATTGGAGAAATGATTGTAAAGGAGTGGATCCTCAAACTCAGACCTATGGAAAGATTAGTTTCCAACTGTGGTCCTCAATTTGAGAACAACCTGATGGCCCCCTTATGAAGGAATTGGAAATTTTGCATGACTTCATCACCACATACCATCCACAATCAAACAGTGTTGTTGAACAACTCAATTGCACTGTCATTAATTTAATCCAAGTCACCTTAGCCCATGCTGCTGGTAGAAATTGGAGATGAGTCATAGAGGCAGTCAATCTCTTTTATAACACCACTGTTCACTCTACCACCAAAGTGAGCCCTTTCAAGGCCATATTTGGCCGTGAGGCAAGGGCCCCCCTATCCATCATGTTTTCAGATTACAACAAACCAACCCTGGAGAATTTTGTGAACCAAATGTTGCAAGAATTTCAGGAAGTGCACCTCTCTATCTGCTGGAATATCAATCAATCAGTCATTTGCCAGAAAAGGAACTTCAATAAGAAACTGTACAGTGAGCCACACAAGCAAGGAGATTCTATCATCAATTATTTTCCTTGTCAGGTTACTGACACTAATCAAGTATGAAAACTTGCCATTAATTGGCAAAGACCTTTTATTATAACAAAAGTTTTAGATCACCACCAGTACTTACTAGATAACAGTAAAGTTGCCCATTTTCAGCTACTTAGGCAAACTGTTAAAGATATACATAATGCAGTCATTGACAGTAACAATGAGTTTTCTCTCATCAATGATGGCGTAAATGAGATTGAATATTATGATAACCTCACTGAATGTGAGGAAGACAACCTTACACAGGTTGAGTATGATAGTAACCTCAGTAGTAGTAGCAACACTGTAGCTACTCATGTTTTACCTAAATGAAAAGCTAGAAATCAGAGATATTTAGATCATTTAAACACCCAGGATTGGGACCTTATTCTTATATCTTTGTTTAATAACCATGAAAAGATCAGAAAATCAACCACCAGCCAGATGCCATGTCCAATGAGGAATGAATCCATGAGACAAGACGACTCAAGCAACAACCCTGAGATGAGTAGATGAAAGCACATCATGAAAGAGAGAATGCTCAGCAGAGGAAACCCATAGCAGCAGCCACCACTACAAGGGTAGACAACTCTCTCCTCTCCTTGGGAGCAGACTTCCCACAACTATGCTCAGAGAAAACTCTCTGAGCAGGAGTGGACCTCAGACAACTATGCACAGAGACTACTCCCTGTGTGGGACTCTGAGGAGCCTAGAGTGCCCTTTGCTCAACTTATGAACATAACCCTGTCCAGAGTTGACTTGAAACCCCCTCCTAGTCCCAGTCCTTCCTCTTGTGGTTCAACTAGTGTTAGATCCCAAAAGGCAGAGGAATGAAAGGCAAAGACTTCTAAGGTGGGAGATGAGATTCTAAATCTGTATTTTATCAATACACAAAAAGCAGTTCATTTGGTTTACACAATCTATCAGAAGAAACATGAAATAAACTGTGATGGACGTTTAATACCAAAGATCTAACTTGCTCCATTGACAATATTCCATTTATCATTGATGCAGAGCATAGGCCCAAAATCAACACAATCATCTGCTACAGCTCCAAAATGTTAGCTGGCATGGCATGACCTTATTGGTGAAGCACTGTCCACACTATGTTTGATGAAGACTTCAACCTCAACCGCTTGTCCAACTCTTAAATAGCAAAGAAAAAATTAAGAAATTTGAATGTGTCAACATCAAACTTGACAAACTGTTAATTGTTTACTTCTTCTGCTTCAATGAGGTAACTCACCCAAAAATTATGGAAAAGATCAAAATAGCCTATTGACTTGCTAAGGTGGAGAAGATATGCTTAGTTATGTTCTTAAAAGAGGAATACCAAGATACCATCCCAGACAAAGTCGAAAATTTACACTTCCATTTGGAAAACTTTACTGTCCTGTATAGCAGTTATTATAGGCCCATGAGTATGTACAACACCCACATCATTAATGGCCACAAAGATTATTTATACAGATCTACTCATGTGTAAAATGATCCCTACACACCATCTTGTGGTCAACACTCATCTAATCATCAACAAATGTTTTCAGGCTCAGTCTATAGAGTCAATTAACATCAGCTCACCCAGCCTCCAGTCCATATACGATCTCCATGTCAGTTTTGCCTTCTCACAAAGTGCAGCCACACTGCAAGAAATTGATGAAGTGTGGACAAACTTAAAAGCAGATCACAGTCTGGAAACAGAGTGGCCTACCATCAACATCAGTATCATTGATCCATCAAAAGAACCTTAGCCAAACTATGCCTATCACATGATATGCAAGACTGTCAAAACTTTTCAGAAAAACTATTCTCAGAGAAATTCACGCCAGCAAACCAATCACATGGAGCCATGTGGGTTCTAGCCACTTTTCTTACCATTGATCCTCAAATTCAGCTGCCTCTGGATAGATCCACTCAAGAGAAACTCACAAAGCAGTGTCCTCACAAAATCCCTATTAGCCCAGCCATGTGGAAAGTGAAAAACTGGTTGCTCCACTCTTGTTTGTTGCCTGCTTCTCCCAGAAAATCAAAAAAAGCTATAGAAAGTTTGGAGAAGTTTTATGCCCATCTCATTGGATCCAGCAGACCCCTTGGTCATCTTCTGCCACAAATAATTGTAAACCATTTAGGAGTCACTTTTTCAGACTTAAACATCTTCTCAGACACATTCAAGAAATACATGTGGGGAGCTACTGCTGAGACTAAGTTTCCTTCTCTCAACTCAGAATACTCACCTCTGTGCACTAGCCAGCTCATGCCATGAGTATGGTTCCATGAAGCAATTCCTTGATCTTGTTGGCCACTACAATGTCCACTCTTGTACAGAGATCCTGTTCAATATGGAATGCCTGAATTACCCAGAGTGCAGATAAAGCCACCTCACAAAAACACAGTGGCAACAACTAAGGATGGTGAGATTATCCCTATTACTGTTTTGGGAAAAACAATGAAGACACCAGAGCAATTTTACCATGAGGAAGAACTTTTGTCCTTGTCAGCTATTGAAGTATCACCAGTGACTAAAGCCCTGATTGAAGCTGTCAACTTAGAGAAATTTTCTGGAGTTGCAGTCTCACCAAAGCTTGGTCCCTCACAGATAATGAATGAATTCTAACTATTGAGCACTGCCTGAAAAATTCACAGAGAAGCCAGCAATAGTCAATAGAGTTATTGAGCCCACTAATGATAACAACATCCTAGGTCTTAGGAAATGGTGCCTTACTGAGATGCTCACCAAAGAAGAGTTAGTCCTCATACTATTGCCAGGGCAACAACTTGCCCTGGATGTAGAGTGCACCATCGCCCATGTATGCATCTCAAACTTCCAGATAGAAAACTTACAGAGCCATGGACTCTTCAGAGCCTTCTGGGAATCCATTCACAGAGCTAAGATTAATTATCCCGTCACAATCAGAACAGCTTCTCTCCAGAATAAGAAGAGATTTGCCCAACTAGAGGACAACATTGAAAAGAACAATCTCCTCTGCATTCTGCCTCCCTGTCTGATGACGCCACTAATCTTGCAATCCTAGAGAGTCTGCTGAGGGAGAAAGAAAGTCTCTGCCCACCTCACTAATTTTATCAACTGCCACTGAAATCAATAAGGCAATGCAAATGAAAGAGTATAAAGAAACCTGCAACATACTGTTGGAAGGGGGAAATCCTGAGAGAGTATACATCAATGGGAAGTTAATGATCAAAGACATTTTCCAAAAAGGGCAGCCCAACTCTACCCAACTAGAAAAGATTTACGAGACCATCAACTCCCTTGATCCTCATGTTGTAATTTTGTTCAAGGCAGAAGGTGACATGATGTGGACAAATAAAGCCAAAACAATCACCAGAGACTATGATGTCACAAAGTGCATCAAGATAATTACTATGTTACATGCTGGCATCACAGATCCCAAAGAAATTACATTGCAGCAGGTGAACAAGTATTGCTTGCTCTTTGTAGATCATGCCACACATATGGGATCCTTATAAGAGGTCTTCCTCCACTTTTATCCTGATACACAAATCAGTGCTGAAGATGTACACACCTATGACACCAATGCCCTCATAATGCTGCTCATCACCCTCAAGGGCCTCAGGTTATATGAATGTCTTTACAGCACCTTCACCCAGAGATTGAATGTCTTGAAATGTAACTGCCCCATTAGTTCTATGCTACCAGAGCTCAAGTATTTCAGGCTATGCAGTGAAACCATCACACAATGGGAAGCCCTTATACAAGTAAGTTGGCGACCATGGTATGCAGAGGTATCATCCTGGGATGATGTGCTGTCCAAGGAAATGGTTGAAGAAGCTGAAAAGCTATTGTGTGGTCCTACTGTCCAACTGTTACCACAAACTTAACCTTGCAATGGGCAGTGTGTAGAGTCACTCAGGGCCTTATTTATTTTATTATATTTTAATCAGACCTCTCATTAATTAATTTGGTGCTACTTTGCTATTAACATCTTTGATTTAGTGATATTTATCTATTTTTATATATTTTGAACTTATTATTCAAATTTGTTGTTATAGTCCCCTTGAAGCAATGGTACATATAATTGCTCATTTAATTTGTGAGAGAAACAAGTGTATTTGTAAAACTGTAAATATTTACCTTTTCTTGAATAAATTGGGGCAGAAATAGTAGCAATCATCACAAAAATTTATCTTGTTCTCACTGGATAACATTTGCTTTTCTATCATTATTTATATTACTAACCCTTTTAGGTATCATATGGACATGATAATAATGAATGCATAAGATCCAGTGATAATGTAGGAGAACTCTGCTGTGCCTGGGGCAATAACTTGCTCTTTGACAGATGTGAGCCTATATTGTGGCCACTTTAGGTTATGCATAGGTGTAGGAAATAATAGAACTTCTTATTTGATTGATCATACATGCACATAACTTCACACTATGCAAATATTCTATGCTGTTGGCTAATGCAAATACCTGGCAACTATAGGTTATTACATTATATTACATGAGCTGAGATAACAAGAACTATGAGCTAAATTTGTTTTATTAAGCTAGAAATTAAACTTGAGACACACAATTAGCACTTTGGAGAGTATGGATGGATTCAACTGATTTGGCTTTGGCATGATGCCATGCAAATTGGTCAATAGCTGGAATGCCTTCTTGGTAATGGTATTGGTTGTTTTTTCTAAAGTTAAATTGGCGAAATACCAATCTTTTTTTATTTTGTTGGAGTACAGGCGACTCTCAGTGATAGTAATTCTTTACAACCTTGTACTGCTCAAGCTGTTAGATATGCCCCATGATTCTACAATATACCTAAACTAAGTTAGAAGAAAATACTAGCAAAGATATACCACCTCTAGGTGCACTTTAACTATGATAATGAATTTGAAAACACATAATTTAATTAAAATATAAAGTCAAGATAAAGCTAAAATAGATTTACTGAGTATAAATCAAAGAGAAATAAAATAACATTAATATTTATATATAATTTATATAATAATTAATGGTAATATAAACTGACCAATGTAAGCAAATACTGGACTGATAAAATTCAGCATTCTGCAATGTTTAACTTTACTGCATTCCAATTTGCAGAAATATTTAAAACTAAAAAATATAGCAGTGTTGACATATTGTCCAATTATCAATTTATATAGTTTCATAAATCCAACATTGAACTTAAGAATTGTTATTGAATAAAGAATGAAAATAAAGTTTGAGTATGTTTATGCCACAATATATAATCTGTAGGATTTATTTAATAGATGGATGTGTTTAACTTGCACAATTCTTTTGCATTACAGCATTAGTTTTACATAATAATATTAGACAATGTTTTCTAGCTTTCAAATAAACTTAGAATAATATACAAAAAAGGTTACCAGTAAATGCACTTCAAAGATGAAAAAACATCCTCTAATACTTATTGTCAGCCAAATTTCCAAAACTGATTTAAAAACAGCAGCTTCAAAATCAATAGTGAGATTTTTATTGCAAAGAATATCCCAAAATTCTTAACATTTTCTGTATAAATTTAAGAAAATTAGCAAGTATGAATTGCTATCTGTTTTTGTTGTCAGAAAACACAATTAAACAACATTGGAATTAATTTGTAACTGACAAAATAAACTCAACTTTGTACAGTGTTTGTTGATTTGTTCAAGTAAGCAACCAGGCATTGACACTAACTGTGTTTAAATATTATTAAGGTAGCCATTACCGTAAAATTATTGGCTTAGTAATTTAATTAATAAGATTGCAGTTTCCTAAACTTACATATAATAAAGGTACATGTAAGGTCACTTATTCAGTCAATTATAGTCGAGTCTCCTACTATTAAGAATATGTATATTCCTAGGGTTTGACTATCCAGTCATTTCAAGCATTAATTATTTCGTACATGTGTAGATCGATAGTCAGACTAGGCAAGAATCAAAAAACTCCTAACCATAACATAAGTGTGGTTTCATGACTGGCACAAGGACCCTCTGAATCAATCCCGTGATGGGATCCAGCCACTACTTGACACAACTCACCTAGCTGCACATTTTGTTAAATAATCAAACCAGATAAGTGAAGAATGAAAAATAAAATAAACTCCAAAGAATTTATTGTTCATCAAATTTCTAGTTAAGTTCAAAGCTATTTATTTAAAATTTCTAAAGTACCTGCTGATTTTGAATTTTAAATAATTCTTCTGCCAATATGGCTGTTCATATGTAAGCAATATTTCGCTCATAGCAATTTGTCAAATGTTACTTGATCAGCTAACAAGTTTCTCTTAATTTGCACAATATTGTAGCTTAGTTGCATCTTTACAAAATGAATAGAATCATAACTAAATTTTACAATAATATTTTTGATTGTATTTAATCACTATAATTGTTCAATGTTAATCCTTCCTTTGTTGCAGCTATTATTTTGGGATGATGCTACAGTAAATACTTTTATTTACTACCCTCACTCTATGAATGAAGAACTTAATCACTTAATTTCACAGTATGGTACACACTTGCTTTGATAACCAGTTTAGATTAACTAATCTACATAAACTTATTATGTTTAAAGATAATCTAGTTTTATTTTACAATCTCAAATCAATCTCTCTTCACCACAGTAATGATTAATTAATTGTGTACTAAAATGAATATGGTAATGAGTGTTTAACATATATTTGTAGCATCATCCAAAAAGGCAACTAAAAGCTGAATAACGTCGAATGATTATCAATTGAAATTAATTGTAAAAAATTTAGTTAATGAACTTTAGTTTATTTTTGTAAAATGCAACTAAGATTTAATATTGGTCAAAATAAGAAACTTGTTAGCCGATCAAGAGGTAATTGCAATACTATAATTAACATTTACATTTCTTTTTCCTATTCACAGTCAGTCAACACTCTAAACAAAGTCAACAACATTTGGAAATAAATTAAAGCTGATAGACCTACTGCTAATGCCTGGCCAGTGATTATGATAAAATCCCCTTCACAGACATACCATTATTCTCTAGAATAATTACTAACTAGAATTCAACACTCTCTAGAAATCTCTCATCACACTGATTTCTAGTTAATGCTTTACAAGGAACCCATGCTTCCAATATCAACACTTGTTCAGCACTATGGTTAATTTCTATATATCTTACTGAGTATTTGGCATTAACCTTACCTCTTCCAAAAAGTATGAAAGAACAGTTCAGAAAAAGCAAATTTCATGAAATAGCTATCATTCCTATCTGTCAAGATAATCACAATGATGAGAGCTAATATTTCTGACCTAGAAATAATGATGGAAGAAATTGTTTCAAACAATGTATCTATATTTTTCAACTAAATTAAGAACCATTAAATCTGTTTTGTTTTTTAAAGTTCTTTTACCCAAACACAATTATTACAGAGGATGAAACCCATGCATCAGACATTGATGCAAAAATGACATTCCTTGCTGCTATTAAAGGATTCAGACTATATCTAAAATTTTATGCTCTGTTCACAGGAAAACTCAATAGCTTTCACATTTCAATATAATTTCACAAAACACATCAGTACTCAACTGAATGCTCTTTGCTATGGGGCATGCCTCACTAAATACTCTGACATTCTTTCATGAAATGACCCTATAACTCTGGTAAAAGACACCCAATCTCTTATAGAAAGTAGAATTTGTTTACTGATGCCAGTTAACCCATCACAATCATGAATTCATTAAGTATATAAATTTCAGTTGGTTCTTAAATCTGTCAATTGATAATCTTATGGCTGTCAGAATTTATCTCACAACTGTCAGAAAAAGTAGTTTTGTTTAAAATGAGCTTAATTGGGACATTACTTAAGAGACATCTAGTTAAAATTGTAACTATATGAGAACAGCATTAAAATATCATTTCAATTGCTTCCTACATATAATTTTCTAAATTTTTTTAAGGTTTCACATTAAACTTCAAAAGCTATTTTAATATTTTTAAGTATTTTACTATTTACCATATTGATAATGCTTTTTAATTAATACTATTGGCTAAGAGTGATTTCCATAGTTACCTCATTTCTGACAGCTGCAAAAAAAATTCTGACAGCCATAAGATTATGAATTTACAGATTTAAGAACTACCCATAAATTTCAATGAAAATGCCTCTTGAAACTACATTTTTACATATGGAATGACATCAAGCCAATGAAAGAAAGAATGGGATAAAAATTAAAACTTATTTTTTACAAAAACTATAATGTTTTGTGAGTCACTACATACTTTAAATAACTTTTATAGACCTTATAATTGGAAATTTTGAAAAATTAGGAATATTAATATTTTGTGAAATGACTCTATGTAAAAGTCATTTGAAAATATTGTAAAAAATCAATAATGGGGGATTTTCAAAAAAATTTAAATTTAAATATTTTTGCCAAAAATGATAAATTTAGTTTAAATTCTTTAAAAATGAAGCAACCATTAAAATATTTGCAAATTTTGCAGAAATTAACTGTCTCTTTCATGACGGATAATGTCACTAACTTTAAAATTCACAGAAATATATTAACTTTCTTCTGAAACTCATTAGCTTTTTACAGTGGTTGTTGTCACATTGAATTATCTCTTAAGATGAATTTTATTAATGCTACTTCTACCAATTTATCACTTGTATCTGATTTGATGGTGGCACAATTTTTAACCAACTGTGCTGGATTCAACATTTTGGGCATTTCCAATATGAAGGCCAAAAGATCTTCTCTCAAGAAATATGGTGATGAAGCTATAGGCTTTGTCAAATTATGCTGATTCAATGCAATATGTGAGGTGCACTGCAAAGTCTCAAATCAAAGTTATGACTGCTGGATTTCAATAAATGAAAATGCTGACATCATCAAAGATGCTGAATGTGATTGTTGTATCAGACAGTTTGGCAGTTGCAAGCATGTTTTTGCTTTCATAATGTGGTAGCATAGGCATACCAGTGAAAGCAGCACAACTGAAACAACCTGCTACTGGAAGAAAGCTCCACTTGCTTTTGTGAAAAAGTTATTTATCCAGGTATTGTATATTGTATTCAATAATTGTTTTTCCATTTATATATATATATATGTATATATATTTATATATATATATATATATATATATAAATTAACTTTACATCACATAAATTTATTACAATATTGTAACTTCATTAAATGTAAAAAAAGCATTTGTATACTTAGGCACTGGTTTTTTTTCTCTCAACATCACTGCCAAATTAATAGCAGCACATCATTTTCTTCAGAAGCCATGTATTTGATTTCTCATAGCTCTCTTCTTTTTAATCATCTGTACCCACCTTTAATATCCAAATTGTATATTGATGTCATGATGTTTGATTTACAAAAAACACAGAGTTGCTCAGTTGATGATTGCATTAAATTTTTCAGCAAATCAATGTCCAACACATTAGAGGCACTGGAGAACAACCTACATTTAAGCACTCTTGGCCAAGCAGAATCTCAATATTGGCATAAACTTTGTTTTGGACATATTACTGCTTCTAATATTTATGATGCTGCCCGATGTCAAGCGTATGATGGCAGCTTATTTAAGCGGATACTGGGATCAAACCCTATTCAAACATTTGCTGTCAATCGTGGTTTGGCTTTAGAAGATTGTGTGCTGGGCATTGTTAAAGAAAATTATGATTTTAATGTATTACTTTAATTTTTAATATTATACTTACTATATTTTAGATTGAAAAGGCAGGATTATACCTTAGACCTGACTTTCCTGTGTTTGGAGCGAGTTCCGACGCAATTTCCGAGGACTTTGTTATTGAAATTAAGTGTCCCGCAAGTGTTGGTTGCATTTCCTCTTACTATCATGAATCTTATAAGCTCAAACCTCGTTTCTACTCCCAAATTCAATTGCAAATGCTCATGAGTAGAAGAACGCGTGGCTTGTTTTGCATTGCTTCAGTAGATTTGAGGATTCCAGCGAAGTCACAACAATTGAAGTGGCGTTTGATGAAGACTACATCTTAAATCTTCTTAAGGATTCTTTGGCATTTTGGAAGGCTTGCATTTTTCCAAAGTTATCATAATTTTGACTCAGCTCTTTTCAGAGCTACTAACTTAATCAGCTCTTTTCAGAGCTACAATTCAATCAGCTCTTTTCAGAGCTACCCAGATAAATCAAAACATTATTTAATATTCTGTTTTTGAATCAATGCTTTTTCAGTCATTGTTGCTCACAGGTGGTTCCAACTATAAATACTTATTGATTTGATGAAATTTTGAATTAAAAAATGACTATTAAATATTATATATTTACAGTACCAGCCATAAGTAGTAAAAAGCCATATTAAACGTAAAGTAATAAAATACATATCTCTATGGAGCAAGGATTCCTGGTTCCTGGATTATAGTAATCCTATTAGCCACTGATACATGGGGGTATCATAGGAGAGCCCAACTCCTATCACTTTTGCCAGTCATATTACTTATATATTAGATATTTTTTGTTGAAGATTATAAAGACAACATGCAATCATACAAAAACTATCCAATAAGCTAATTTATATAATTGGAGTTGCAGCATGAGGAGCCAGAGCTTTAAACTCTCAAATTCTACAAATAACTCTCTCAACTGTTATTCGGGCTGATGCAACTGCTTTGTTAAAATGGGCATCTGATTGAGACAATGCATCTCATTATTATTATTATTATTATTAGAACTCAACAAGTATTTAAAATAAAAAAGAAAAAAGAAAACATTTAGCACCATGGAACCAGAGGAAAATGCAGGACGTCTACTTGAAGGGGGTGACCCCAAAGGTGTTGTGAAGCTGTAATCACACTGATATATAGTTACAAATCACAAAAATGAGCTATGATAGATACTGCAATAAATTTACAGGAAGACTATGAATGAGGAACAGTGGCAAGCCATGATTCTGCTGCATGAGATAAGTTCATTATATCACTGCAAAAAGTAGCACCAGAAAAATGGAAGCAAGCACTTTTTAAAGAAATCAAGCTCCAGAGGAAGAAAATTTATTAAATGAGGAATTCTGTGCCAGTGGTCTCCACAAGATACAATTCATGTGATTCAAAGCTGCATCAAGTGATTTAAATCTGTGATCTGCAAGAATTTGAGATCCCATTGGAATTTTACTAAGGTATCCTGATTGTCACACTATTTCTGCATCTGAAATTCTGCCACCAAATCCTGAAGATATGAAATTTATTAAGCTGTCAGGTGTGCATGACATTAAATATTTCATTGTATTGCACCCTTTCTATGAAGACCATGTAAGAGACTGTGCAATTTTATCACTTGGTTTTTGAATTTCAATTTCAAAACAATCAATAATAGAATTAACTCTTGAAAAGTTTGCTTGAAAAGAGTGAGGTGCATTCATCTGTGATATGGCACAGTCAGAAAAAAAAATAAAAGACATTAATAAATTCAATATCTCAAAAGAAAATGAATTCAAAATTCTTGAAATTGTTGATATTGAAATTCCAAAATAGTTAGCGATGTCATGGTCAGACCAATTTCTACATATCTTCAATAAAACTGAAAGCACACAATTTATATTGGACAAACTGTTGAAATTAGTCAAGCAATTTTTTGCTATCAAATTGATAACAGCAATGTTCTCCCTGTGTAGACCAAAATATGATAATGGC
>CABFPE010000372.1:636880-649220 GCA_900660155.1 Hofstenia miamia
AACAAAGTTAAAAACAAGCAATCACATGTAATTTAAATCAAGGGGACAAATACTAAAACTATCAAATAACTACACTCAAAAATACAAATAATTGATTTAAAAGAAATTGATACAGATAGGTAGTAACAAATCATGAAATCAGGACGTCAAAAAAATGCAACACTATTTTCAGAGTGCTGAAATAATAATAAAATAAAAAAAGTAGGCCTTGAGTGACTCTACACACCCTTTATTACAAGTTAAATTTGTGGTAGGAGTTTGAGTCTCTGCAATCATTTCTTTGTCTAGGATGTTGTCCCAAGATATAACTTCAGTGTATCTAGGTTGCCAGGTAATCTGCATAAGTGTTTCCCTCTCTGTAATTTCTTCACTTCTCAGGCAGAAGAATTTGATCTCTGGTAGACAGGCACTAATAGGGCAATTTCTCCTTAAATTGTTTAATCTCCACATATACATATCATAGAACCTTTAATAAAGATGAAGGCCTTTCAGTGCTATCATGAGAGTCATGAGGTTGTTTGGATAGAAGTGGACAAAAACCTCTCTTAGCAAACCCATGTGTATTGTGTGATCCATAAATAGGGAGCAATATTGGTCGACCTGCTGTAAAGTCATTTCCTCTGGGTCCATAACCTCTACTTGTAGATAGTAATAGTCTTGATTTGTTTAGTGATGTTGTAATATCAAGTGAGGGTTTCAATGTTGGTTATCCACATTAAATTGCTGGATGCCTGATCAAAATGAGAACACAGGGGTCCAGATCTTGTAATAGATCTTAGTTAACTGAGTGGAGATTGGTTGACCCTTTTGGAAAATATCTTTAATCATGAGTTTACCATCAATGTAAATATGTTCTGGGTTTCTGCCCTCAAGCAGGGTGTCTCTAGTATCTTTGTACTCCCTTGATTGCATCAACTTGTTGATCTTAGCCACAGTGGAGACATAATTAGTAGAGTCTGAAAGGTGAGCAGAGACATTCCTTCACCCCTTCTTAATATGCCATGATAAGTGGGGTTATTAAGCAAGGTGGAGGAATACACATAAGTTATGCTTGTCCATGTGACTTTTAATGTTGTTGAGTGTGACCTTTTCTCTCAGTGTGGCTGTCACAATAGTAACAGGGTAGTTAATCTTGGCATCCTTGATGGAGTCCCAGAATGTTCTGTAGAGTCCACACTCATGGAGTTTGGAGACCTGAGAGTTGGAAGTTTGAAGGTGGGACATAATACATTCTACATCTAAGGCTATTTATCACCCAGGTGATTGTAGAAGTACTAGCTCCTCCTTAGTAAACATTTCTGTTAAACAACACTTCATTAAACCTAACACATCATTGTCTCTGTTCTGTTGAATAACATGGTTGACAATGGAGAGCTTTTTGGCAAACTCATTCAGATGGTGTTCTATGGTTAAACTTTGCTCATCCTCAGTGATTGACCAAGCTGGTGTGGGTATGGGAGAGCTTGTGACTCTTGAAAATTTCTGAAAGTTAATAGCTTCAGTAAGCACTTTAGTTCTAGGCAATACCTTGACTGCAGATGATGATAACAGCTCTTCTTTGCAATAAAACTGCTCTGGTAAGTACATCATCTGCTCAATAACTGTAATAGGAATGATTTCATCATCTTTGGCAGCTTGTCTCTGGGTTTCTGAAAGCTTGTTGTAGGAGCATTCCAGATATTTCATTTTTTCTAAGTTGAACAAGATCTCTGTCTTGGTGTGCACATTGTAAGGGGCCACCAATTCTAAAAACTGCTACATTAATCCAGATTCAGAGTTGGCTAGTGCAGAGTGGCACATGATCAAATTCTAAAGATGGGAACTTGGTTTCTGATGTGGCTCCCAAATATACTTGCAGAGGATTTCTGAAAAGATATTAAGGTTGGCAAAGGCAACACCAAGTGGTTGACTATCATTTGAGGCATAAAGTGCCCCAATGGACTACTTGCACCAATAAGGTGGGCATAAAACTTCTCAAATCTCTCCATGGCCTTTTTGGTTTTACCAGGCAATGACAGAAGCAAGCATGAATGTAGAAGCCAATTCTTAATCTTCTGCACAGCAGGGCAAATAGCAAGCTCATCCATACATTTCTTTATGAGGCACTCTTGGGCACTTTAATTGTGAGGCAGTTGAAGGTGTGGATCCTGTGTCAAGAGAATAGATAGGACCTAGATGGCTCCACAAGACTGGATGGGTGGTACAAACTTTTTGGAAAACAGATGCTCAACAAAATTTTGGCAGTCTTGCAAGGTGTAGGCAATGCCCATCTCCATAATCAGCCTCTCAATGGATCTGGAGTACTGTGATGTAGGACTGTGGATGTCTATATTGGGCCAAACAGACTCAGGGTTTCCTTAAGGTTAGTCCAGACTTCATCAATCTCAGCAAAAGTTGAGGTGCTTTGAGAAAATGTGAAACTAATGTGCATATTCATGACTAAAGTAAGACCAGGCCAGTTAGCATTGATGGATTTGAGAGTTTGCAACTGGGTAACAGCATCTATGATAAGCCTTGTGTCAACTGCAAGGCAATGAGTGGGTATCTTTTTGCACAGAAGAAGGTCTGTGTAAATTAACTTGGTTATTAAAAAAATGCTGGACTGATACATACTGGTTGGACAATAATAGTGAGTACAAAGGATTGTGAATTTCTCCATCCTGAAATAAAGGTTAACAACTTCCTTGGATATCTCCTCCTGGTACTCTTCTTTATTGAACATTACTAAACAGATGTTCTCAACCTTGGCTAGTCTGCATGCTATCTCAATTTTTTCCATCACTTTGGGATGATTAACTTCACCAACTCAGAAAAAATAGACAATAAGTAAGTTTTCAAAATTGATATTGACACATTCAAATTTTTGAATGGTGTACCTGTTGTTCAACAGCTGGCACAGATGCATTAAGTTAAAATTTTTGTCTAACATGGTATGGACTGTACTGTGCCAATATGGTTGTTTTAGCCCTCCATGCATTTTGGAGTTGTAGCATATGATGGTGTTTATTTGGGGTCTTTGCTCTGCATTGATGTCAAGGGGGATGATGTCATCTGCAATTTGAGGTTCTTGGTGTTGTATGTCCAGCATAGTTTATTTCTCATTTCTTCTGATAAGTTGCTTTTTACAAAACTAACTGCCTTAGGGTTGCTATAAAATATGAATGCAAAATTTCGTCTCCTACCTTAGAGGGACCTAACATTTGTGGAAACACATGATGATGGGCCAGGACTAGAGGGGGTTATTGAGTTACTACAGGACATTTTAATGTTAGCACTTAAGTTAGCAAAAGGCACTCTGTACTTATGAGACTCCTTGGATTCCCAAGGGGATATTTGGTGCCCCAAGTAGTCAACCAAGGTCCTCTTCCAAGGGCTATTTGGTGCCCCAAGTAGTCATGTGATCTGCTATCTGAGTCTTCCTGTGTCTTTCCTCTCTTTTGGGATATGCTCCTTTGCTTGATGAGTGGTGTCATCTCAGGGGTTATGTCTTCACCTCACTTGTCTTCTCATGGGTGGCTGGTTCTCAGTTTGTTTCATCTGATGTGGCTTGGTTGCAAAACATAAAGATTAATTAAGTTCCCAATCCTGGTTATTAAAGTGATCTAAATACTCTTGGTTCCTAACTCTATGTCAAGGCAAAATATGAGTAGCAATAATGTTGCTACTATTACCAAGGTTATTATCATAATCAACCTCAGTGAAGTCATCTTCCTCATACTTGGTGAGGTTAGTATAATTCTCAAGTTCATTTACTCCATCATTGACAAGTGAAAATTCACTGTTAGGGTTGATGACAACATTACTAATATCTATAATAGTTCATTTGAGTCATTGGAAATGGGTGACTCTCCCATTACATAATAAATATCTATGGGGGTCTAACACCTTTGTAATGGTAAACAGACCCTGCAAGTTAGTAGCAAACTTCTGCACTTGATTTGCATTAGTGATCTGGTGAGGAAAGTAGGCAAAGACTTTTTTTGCCAACCTTGTGAGGCTTGCCATACAGTTTGTGATTAAAATTCCGCCATTGCCAGATAAAGGATTGATTAGTGTTCCTACAGATAGTTAAATGTACTTCTTGAAACTCATGTAACATATGATTCACAAAATTTTCCAATGTAGGTTTGTTATAATCAGGGAACATGATGGAAAGAGACATACTTGCTTCACAACTGAACATAGCCTTAAAGGGGCTGACTTTAATAGTGGTATGCACTGTGGTATTATAAAAGTACTGTACTGCCTTGATAACATGTTTCCAATTTCTACCTGCTGCTTGGGTGACAGCAACTTGAATCAGTTTGATAACAGTGTGGTTGAGTCTTTCCATGACTCTGTTCAACTGTGGGTGATATGTGGTGGTGAACTTGTGTAGTATCTTGAGCTCTTTCATCAAGGTCTCAATAAGATGGTTTTTAAATTGAGGGCCACAATCTGAAATTAGATGCTCCATAGGCCCAAACTTAAGACTCCAATAACCTTGGTGGTGGTGCTGTCAAGGGGGATGAGTTGAGCATTTGTAAAATGGTCAATAAGTACAAGGAGGTACTGATACCCCTCCTCATCACAAGAGAGCTTCTTGATGTCCATATGCACTACTTCATTTGTGCATTCTGTGGCTCTGCTATGAAGCTCAGCTCACTGCTCTAGGAAATGTCTGGCTCCCTGCAGCAGACAAGTGGTGCATTTTTTGATCATGTCTTGCACTGCAGCTCTAATACCAATATTTACATATCTTGCATTAAATGTTCATTCTTTTTGAATGATACCTCAGTGGCCTTTCTCATGAATCTTTCACACCAGATCTCTTCAAATGTATTCACAGACTGCCAGCCAACTACTTTGCCTCCATGTGTAGAGCAGGCCTGTATCAGTCTGTTTCCAATAATAGCACTGAAAATATCTGTTGACAACAGGGATGAGGATGTATTATTGTTTTTAGTCTATCTATGATCCTGCTTAAGACTTTGTCATAGTGTTGGTGGTGTGTGATTTCTGCTTCAGTAATCTCCTCTTTCACATTGTTCTTGATGGAAATATGACTGGGTTCAATGATTCTTCCAAGAAAAGTGACATGCAGTTGCAACAAAGAACACTTATTTCCATTGACTCAGAGACCAGATTAATATAAAAAATTAAGAGTGCATCTGAACCTTTCCAGATGCTCAGAAAAATTGTTACCAGCAACAAGAATATCATCTATATAGGCCATTATGCCTTGCTCAAGTACATTAGCACAATTTCTGAGCATGTGAGTAATGTAGTGCTGAAATGTTGCAGGGGCATTGCAGAGCCAGAAGGCCATATACTTCCATTCAAAAAGGCCATACTGAGTTATGAAGGCAATCTTCAAAATATCAGCAGGCTTTATTGGCACCTGCCAGTATGCCTTGCACAGGTCAAGGCAGCTGAATAACTTGTATTGACTAGCATCATAAAGGAGATCCTCAATGCACAGGAGCAGGTACACATCCTTTATTATAACATCATTGAGCTTTCTAAAGTCCATGCAAAGGCAGTACTTGTTGCCTTGTTTAATAAAGACAGTGGGAGCTGCATAGGGGCTATTACAAGCCTGAATAATGCCACTTTCTATGAGATCACTCAGGTTCTTTTCATACTCCTCTCAGAGGTTTTCTGGTACCCTTCTAACAGGCAAGTGAATTGGAGGATCATTCTTGGTTACTATGGAATGCTGTTCTCCAATAGCCTTGCCAACACTGATTGATTGATCTGTAATTGAAGACCTCATGATGCTGCCAGAGCAGATGAGAAAGTGACTCATGCTCCTGAGAGCTAAGATTCAGATGCATACACTCATTAACAGGGGGATCCAAGCATTGTCACTTGGCTCTGCCAGATTGTGAATGGCACTTAAGATCAATGAACAGGTGGTGGACCAGAATTCCAGACAAACTGGAGCTGCAACAAGCTTCATTTGAGACAGATCTATTTTAACCAGAAAATCAGAACTATTTAGAATAGTAACACATGTCCTTCTTGTTCAGAAAAGACAGAGATCAGGGGAGAAGTTAACTCCACAGAAGTGTTTTCATTTAAATCCAGAAATCATAATGCCACCAGTGTAGGCAGAGTCAGTGGTGACAGGAACATGTTGCCAAT
The DNA here is from genome assembly GCA_900660155.1 of Hofstenia miamia. Taxonomy (NCBI): domain Eukaryota; kingdom Metazoa; phylum Xenacoelomorpha; order Acoela; family Hofsteniidae; genus Hofstenia; species Hofstenia miamia. Next base: position 643,007 of record CABFPE010000372.1, read on the forward strand.
GATGATGATTACATGTTCAGAAAAACTTAAAGAGAAGTCCTGCCTGGGAATGGTGGTAAGCTCTTGCTGACATTCACTTTCTCTGATGGAGATGGTGTTATTACCATAATCAATAATACACAAATTTTGTTCAAGAAAGTAGTTTTCCAAAATTATGTCATATGGGAGCAGCTGGTTGCAGTTATTGATGACAATTAGATCAACAATGAATAGCTCCTGCTGAATGCCCAGCTCTAGGTTTGGTATGTGACCTTTTAGTAAAAAGGAATTTCCAGAAGCATCCAACAGATGTGCAGTAGATGGAAGAAAATCATTTTGTGACAGACACAACTTAGAGCAACAAGAGTCACTAATGATTGAGGCTGAGGCCCTGGTATCAATGGCAACATTTATCAAAGATCCATTTATATATACTGGGATAATATTAGTACACAACAGTGAAGTGATTACCAGAATGTCATGCACACATTTTCTAGGAGTTGGTGCTCCAACTAGTTTAACTGATTAACTGAGCTGACAGATGACTTGAGAGAACACTCTCAGTCCCCAGGTTCATCAATGATGAAAACTTCACCATTGGTGACTAAGCAAATTATAACTTGGCACTGAAATTTAGTATGCCCTTTCTGGCCACAGGGAAAACAATGAGTCTGCTCAAGCTCTGTTTTCATGGGGGAAGCAACAGTGCTCAAAGAGGCAGGAGACTTCAGTGGAGAAGAACCAACTTTGAGATCTCCAGCATCCTTGTCAATACGAGTGGTGTTGTGCAGCATATATATGATGCTGATAGCCTTATAAATAATTAGACTGAGATCATCCTCAGGATCACATTTGAGTTCAAGGCATCTTTGGATTTTAGGTGGGAAGCCTTGACAAATGTATGAAAAATGATCATGCTTCAAATACTCAGGGGTGAGCTTGCTCAAATAAAACAGCCTTTCTACCTGTGTGATGTACATGTGAACACAAAGTAGCATCTTATACTATTTGATGTGAGAGGCCTTGTAATGGTCCTCAAAGTATCTGATAAGAAGTTGATAGTTAGTCTTCACGTCCTGATCCAGCATCATTTACTGATTGTATGTGGGACCTTGAAGGTAGGTGGGGAATTGAGCAATGACAGCATCTTGCATAGCTTTATACTGCTGCATAGTTAGCTTGTAAAGAAAAAACGTTTCTTCAAAAGATTGTGAAATTTTGTCAATCTTTCTGGTGAATTTTTTTAATATCAAATGACAGTTAAACAATTTAGCAGTATTGGCCCCAGCAGCAGTCATGGATAGGATCAATTGAGTAAATCAAGGGCCACTCTTCAGAGCAGATGCAGAAAAATCTCATGACTGTGGCAAAGTGATTGGAGTTATGACAGTGTGGGTAAAACAATTGTTTACTGGTGCAGGAGGCAAAACAGTCACACTTGGCACAGACAAATTTGGAGTGGCAACTGTGGTCAAAATGGGAACTTGAGTCAAAGCTGGCTGCATGAAAGTGGGCTCTCCAGCTGTGAAGGAGGTAATGGGTGTAGAAGTGGTGACTATGGGGCTGCTCAGAAGGTGAGCAGAAATTATTTTGGAAATTTGATATGAAAGGCATTCAGAAAAAATGTCTAACACATGAGTTACATACTTGGAAGACCTAGACTGGGAGAGTGAAGAATGAGGTGGTCTACTCTGCCTCAATGGAGATGTAGGCAGGGGTGTCACCAAAGTTTGAAGTTGTATTTCCAAAGCATGTATTGAGTCAATAAAGTGTCTCTCTCTCAATTGAGCATCATGAGCCTGTTTTTGCAACTCAGCTTGCAGTTAATTTAAGCATTGCTTGCAAGCAATACATTGACTGGTTTGTTCGGCAAGAGCAGCTCAGAGTTGATCAATCTTGGTGTTCTCAGGTTCAGAAGACAGCAGCATCTGCAGGAGAATGAAATAAGGATCAAACAACAAGGGAGAATTAATTCCAACAGCTTGAGGAGCAATGTTTGGGCTGCTAGCACTCACACTGGGGAGACCCTGAGTGGGAGTCCCATTACAAGATAAACTACTAAATTCCATTTAGCAAGAAAACAGTAAGAAAATTCAGAAAACAATTCCAACAAATCTAGAGAAATTCCAACCAGGTTCAGAGAAACAAAAGCTAAGAATGGTAACAGCACATCATAGGGTACATTATTAAATCCAAATTCTAGAAGAATGAGACAACAACAAGATAACAACCAAAATGAGTAAAAACAATGTCAAAGCTTGGTGATAGCTTCAAAGCACAGAACTGTATCATAAAAATAACTTGAGAGGCAAAGTTATGCATATATTGGTAGTGAAGTTGATTCACAGCCAGGGGAAACAACTATCCCAGCTGGCTCAAACCAAAGAGAAAGAACAAAACCAAGTATGATATAGAAACAGTAATGGCTCAGCCCTATGTCACAATCACCAGGTGAAAATCAGATTACTTCTTCAGTATGTATGCAAGCTTCATGATCTGAGTTCATCTACAGGCATTGATTTGCCTGCACACTTCAAAAGAATAGAGTAGATAGTTTAACTGACACCTTAATTTGTCCAGTATAACGTCAGGGTCACCATGTAGAATCATGGGGGAGCTCTAGCTACTCTAGCAGTACTAGTTAACTCAAGAGTTTAGATCAAAGGTTGCAAAGTCTACTGTAGCAGAGAGTGACCCACATTCCAACAGAAAACATACACTGATTTTGCCTAAGAAATACAGAAATTCCATTCCATTAAGAACTCCAGCAGTGACCAATTCACATAGCATCACACTGAAGCCATATCTTTGAAGCCATCCTTACTTGCTAAGGTGTTAATTGTGTGTCTCAAGTATGAATTTCTAGCTCAATAAACAATTTATCTCAGAGTTCTCTTATCTCAGCTCATGTAAATAAAATATAAATAAAGGGCACATAATTATTGTGCATTCATGTTCACTAATGGCATAGTATATTTGCAATGTGTTCATTTATGTGCATGTATGAACAGATTGAATAAAAGTTGCTATTCTCTACATGTAATTGTAACCTAAAGTGAGCACAATTTGGGCTGTCACTATTAAGGAGCTATTTGTTGCCTGGACCCAGTGCAGTTTCCTCCCAAATTGTTGCTGGATCTTAAGCAATAGTTATCATTACCAAATCTTTAATGATGAATCTAAAATGGGTTAATAGAAAATAAATTGAAAAAGATTGAATGCAGTAGAAGGAAGCAAAATTTATTGTGTGCTTCTCTACAGTAAAATCCAATATTTATTACAAAATCTGTAAATTATTACCTGGATATTGTTTACAGTTACAAAACACAATTTCCCTAACAAAGTTAAAAATGAGCAATCACATGTAATTTAAATCAAGGGAACAATTACTAACACTATCAAATAAATACACTTGAAAATACAAATAATTGATTTAAAAGAAATTGATACAGATAGGTAGCAACAAATCATGAAATCAGAACGTCAAAAAGATGCAACACTATTTTCAAAGTGCAGAAATAGTAATAAAATCAAAAAAGTAGGCCCCAAGTGACTCTACAATATCATGTTAGGAAAGAACAACCTGATAAGATAACCTTTTAGAAGTGGTGCAAAAGACTAGAGCCTTAATTAGATTGAGAAATTAGAAGCCATAAATCTTGGGTGCAAGTGGTTGGCCTATGTGCTAATAAACTATCATAAACTCAGTGTATTTCTCATCTCAGTGATGTTTTGGTGAAAGCAATAATATTCAAATTTCAGTATGATAGAAACTCTGTAGAAGTGCCCTAGCTGTACACCTAGCCCTAGCTTAAGGGATATGCTTTTCTGATGTCAGGGTGCCCATTAACAATGTAGTTCAAAATTTAGCTACACATAATTTGGATAAATGAACAGTTCAAGATAATATTCTACCTTAATTTTACAATGAATTCTGCAATGTCAGTATTTATGCCTACAAATTTTAATAATTTGTATGAATAGCTCCATCCTTCCTGTGATACCAAACCTAGTCCAAATTCCAAGGCATCCAAATACCCTACTTGATTTGAATTCATTGCAAATGCATTATTCCATGGTATTTCGCCAAGGATGAGAATCTAATTAGCAACATTAGTATTCTTTGGGTTATTTCAAAGCAAGGATCATCCAAATTATAGAGTGGTTTCAAGATATTGAAAGTTGCTATGAGAGGCCAGGAGAATGTAAGATGCTGCAAAACTCATTGCCTGCTTTTATCATTGATCATTCTTACATAGATTTCTGCAAGTAATCAAATGTGTCCTTTCTTTGTTCAGTTGCTGATATCACAATTTCTTCTATGTTTATATGAAAAACTAAACACTGCAAACTAGAAACAAGTCCTGCTGATTAAAAGATGTTATTCCCTACATGTAGCCATGAATTAGGCTGTCACCATTAAAGAGCTATTTGTTGCCCTAGACCTGCAGCAGTTTCCTGGTGAATTGTTGCTGGATCTTAAACAACTATTATCATTACCAAATCTTTATTGAAGAATCTAAAGGGGGTTAGTAAATAAATAATTGCAAAGATTAAATGCAGTAGAAAGAAGCCAAATTTATTATGTGGCTGAATTTATTGTGTGCTTCACTACATTGACCTCAGATATTTATTACAAAATCTGTAACTTATTACCTGACTTGTTTACAATTTTCAAAGCACAGTTTCCCTCACAAAGTTAAAACAAGCAATTAACATGTAATTCAATTTGAGGGGACAAATACTAACACTATTGAATAAACTATACTCAAAATTAACAAATCAATTAAAAGAAAATTGATACAATTGGCTAGCAGTGAATCTTTGTTCAGTTGCTGATATCACAATTTCTTCTATGTTTATATGAAAAACTAAAAACTGCAAACTAGAAATTAGTCCTGCTGATTCATCAACTTGGATGTTTTTTATTCCTATATCACTGATAGTCTTGAGACAGGTTGATAAAATGTGCTAATCACATTGATTGATAACCAATAATAAATTATCAATATGTGACTAGGAAAATGAACACTTATTTCTGATGGGCTGGAGCAAACCAGATAATAATTTAATGTCTAAACAACATTGTTTTGGGTTGTTATGTGGTTGTTTTACATGTGAAAAACAATGCTGTTTTAATGTTGAAATGGTACCATTTCATTGGTCAAAACAATGTTGCTTCAACAATGTCACATTTGGTTGCTTTTTGGTTGTTTTTTATGCATGAAACAGCAATATTCTGAGGTCATAATAATGTTGTTTTATGTTGTCACATGCTTGTTTTAGCATTACTTTTGTGTGCAAAATAAAATTTTATATTGCTAAGCAGTTCAAACATTGCTGTTTAAACAAACACAAGCCCAGCAAAGGGCAGACCACTATTTTTGAGATGCTGTCAAGCATATTCAATACAAACATTTATTAAAGTTTTAAATGAATGTCTTGTATATAAATGATAACAATGAGCATACAATTCTGCCAAATTTAACAAAATTTGAAAATCTAAAATTAAGCACAATTTTGAAATAGTACTTTCTTAAATCGTGAAAAATCTCTTCAGCTCAATTGTAACTTATGTTATTTAACAGTCAATATCAAGGTGTCCAAATATTCATGGATAAATTATTTTGAAAAATCACTTATCTGGTATATTATAATTTTTCACATATTAAGAATTTCAAAAAAGATTTGCAAGTCCTTTTTTATATAAAAGGATCTAGTAATAAACTAACAATGTGAGTTAAATTTGCAAGCATCTGCTTCCTGATTATTTTTTACTAAAGTTGTTATTGTAGCATCATCTCAAAAGAATAGCTGCAACAAATGAAGGATTAATGTTGAATGATTATAGTGATTAAATATAATCAAAAATATTATTGTAAAATTTAGTTAATGATTCTATTCATTTTGTAAGATGCAACTAAGCTACAATATTGTGCAAATTAAGAGAAACTTGTTAGCCAATCAAGTAACATTTGACAAATTGCTATGAGCGAAATAATGCTTACGTATGAACAGCCATATTGGCAGAAGAATTATTTGAAATTCAAAATCAGCAGGTACTTTAGAAATTTTAAATAAATAGCTTTGAACTTAACTAGAAATTTGATGAACAATAAATTCTTCAGAGTTTATTATATTTTCATTCTTCATTTATCTGGTTTGATTATTTAATAAAATGTGCAGCTAGGCAAGTTGTGTTGAGTAGTGGCTGGATTCCATCAGGGGATCGATT
>CABFPE010000372.1:653657-676532 GCA_900660155.1 Hofstenia miamia
TTTCAAGATTGTTGATAACATGTTTTGTTATTAGCATTGTAAATTGGTTGCTAGCATTTATTGATACACTATATACAAAATGTTTAAAAATATAAATTTTATATTATAAGAAATTGCTTACATTTTAAAATCTTATTGGTGTCTTTTATATTAAGAATTAAATAAATACCCAGTATGTGACTTTTCAATGTTTGTAGACTTACATTTTTTCTGATGTTTTTTCACCTTTGTGATTTACATTCCTTTTCCAACATTTTTCCATTTGCATTGATGATTTGTTTTGTCCTTTTGAAAAAATTACTTGCCTTTGGGATATTTAATTTGCCTTTTGGTGGTTTGTTTTGCTCTTTTAAAAAAATTACTTGCATTTGGTATATTTAATTTGCCTTTTGGTGATTTATTTTGTTATTTTTGAAAAAAAATTTCTTGCCTTTGGGATATCTAATTTGGCTTTTGGTGATTTGTTTTGCTCTTTTAAAAAAATTACTTACCTTTGGGATATTTAATATTCCTTTTGGTGATTTGTTTTGTTCTTTTGAAAAAAATTACTTGAATTTGGGATATTTAATTTGCCTTTGGTGATTTGTTTTGTCCTTTTAAAAAAATTAGTTGCCTTTGGGATATTTAATTTAAAAATATATTTTACGACATTCTACAAATCAATGATTGTTAAAGTACATGCAGTTGTTTAATAATTTATGAATTTTAAAATAAAAACTTTATAATTATTGAGAAAATGTTAACATTCACATTTTTCTTCAGTTAATGAGTAAATTTTGATAATCACAAAGGAATACATAATTCCATCTCAAAAACAAATCAATAAGATGTCATGAAACTCCAAAACATTTTTATTTACAAAAAGATTAACACATTTTCATTAAAAAATAGATTGACACAAAAATGATTAAATTGATTGATTTTACAAAACACATAGTTGTACTGAGTTTGCATGAAAATAAATAAATTTTTAAATTGAAAATGAATATCAAAGCTATATAAAATAAATTTAACTATACAATAGTACTTAAAACTTAATTTAATTAAAATATACTTGTAATTGTTTATGAGATAATAAAAACACAACAGCTATCATTAAATGATTTAAACTACATTTTGTACATTATGTATTAAAACAACTTTGGATCATTTTCTAAATATAGAAATAAATAGCAAAAATTACAGCTATCAGAAGCAGATAAAATGAAATAAATACTTTTTAGGCGGTTTACTCATTATATCTAAATATAACATTTATATCTCACAATATGCAATTAGAAAAATTTGATTTAATTTAAATTTCCCTATTAAATGTTTTAAAATAACATAGAGATTGAGAATTTAAAAAAAAAATATAATCATGTAAGAGTTTCTAAATCATAGCATTAGAGAGAATACCAATATATTTTGAATTTCCAAGTATTTTTCCACTATTTGAGAGTCTAAAATATGTATTTTATTGCTAGATTTAGTTCCAGTTTTTTATGTATTGCTACAGGTTTTAATACATCTGGCACTTTTCCTTTGATATGGTTTCTTTAGTAAATGTTTTAACACAATTGACAAATATTCATTTTGCATAACATTTTGACTTTGCATGCAACTCCACTTTATGTTTCTAAATGCAAAGATCTCAAAATTATATTCTAAAAAATGCAAATAATCAAGATATGTGAAAGAAAAATTTGTAATGTTTTAAGTTTTGTTTTTGGATTTATTTTCTCTATGATGCTTTCAAAATGATGTGTGATTAGAAGCAATTCTCCTTTACAAAATATATTTTCAACAAGTCTAATACAAATTTTTGTTAGCAAAGATATTAAATGAGTGAAATTTTTATATTATTTTGTAATCACATGAAACAAAGTTAGTAATATTAACTTTTNCATAGCATTAGAGAGAATACCAATATATTTTGAATTTCCAAGTATTTTTCCACTATTTGAGAGTCTAAAATATGTATTTTATTGCTAGATTTAGTTCCAGTTTTTTATGTATTGCTACAGGTTTTAATACATCTGGCACTTTTCCTTTGTTATGGTTTGACTAGTACATGTTTTAACACAATTGACAAATATTCGTTTTGCATAATGTTTTGACTTTGCATACACCTCCACTTTACGTTTCTAAATGCATAGATCTCGAAATTATATTCCAAAAAAAGCTAATAATCAAAATATGTGAAAGAAAAATTTGTAATGTTTTAAGTTTTGTTTTTGGATTTATTTTCTCTATGATGCTTTCAAAATGATGTGTGATTAGAAGCAATTCTCCTTTACAAAATATATTTTCAACAAGTCAATACAAATTTTTGTTAGCAAAGATATTAAATGAGTGAAATTTTTATATTATTTTGTAATCACATGAAACAAAGTTAGTAATATTAACTTTTAAAGTACAAAAATAACTTACATTATTGAATGAATTCAACTGTCATCACTAGAATCATTGTGAAAACTGAATAATGTGTTAAAATAAAAATATCTTTACGTCATAAGCATTGAACAAAATGCAAACTTCATGAAACTTTTAGTATAAACTTTAAAAAAACAAGAATGAAAAACGTACATACACTTAAATTCAACAATTCCTTGTTGTATATTTAGAATTTTTTGTATTTCAAAGTGTTAATGGTTTTGTTTTTATGTGTTTTATTTAACATCACATGTAAATACAAATTACATTATGTAGTTGAATGACAAATTTTACTATTTGCTGAAAAGATTGCACAATATATATAATACACATTAATAAACATCATTTCACAAGATGACTTCTACTGTCAATTTATATCCTCCTGTACATAAAGATAATTCTTCCAACATTTAAGTTTGAAATAAATGAAAGTTATATATGAATGTACTGACAAACTCTGTAGAGAAACATTTTTAATTTGCAAAGATGCTAATGTTAAGATTTTTATTAGATGTTTAAGAAAGCTATATTTATATATGGATAAATATACCTTTTGTATGTATACATACAATATAAGTTCGGTGAAATATAAAACAATTTCTGGGTAATAACAATAATTTATGAAATTTAATACTAGTGCTAATATTCAGTGTACATAACAAGTTCATTAACAAAAAATATATGATTATTTTAATATACTAGTCCTTTCAATGGTCTAAAACTACAAATGTGCACTTTAAAACTATTTATAGTTTGGCTATGCAATGTATGAATATTCACTTCTTTAGCAACCTCTCTTCATTATTCATGAATTAATTGCAGACAATGACTCATCAATTAGCACACATCAATCAATTTTTATACATGTATGCAAATGTTTAATTACTTTGTAATCTGTCATAAACAAATTTTTGCTGAAACTTCCTTTTGCAATTTTTAAAGTTTATACTAAAACTGACATGAGGTTTGCATTTTGTTCAATGCTTATGATGTAAAGATATCTTTATTTTAACACATCATTCAGTTTTCACAATGATTCAAGTGATGACAGTTGAATTCATTCAATAATGTAAGTTATTTTTGTACTTTAAAAGGTTAATATTACAAACTGTCATAAAATTTGGATTTTGTTTCATTACTAACTTTGTTTCATGTGATTAAAAAATAATATAAAAATTTCACACATTTAATATCTTTGCTAACAAAAATTTGTATTAGACTTGTTGAAAATATATTTTGTAAAGGAGAATTGCTTCTAATCACACATCATTTTGAAAGCATCATAGAGAAAATAAATCCAAAAACAAAACTTAAAACATTACAAATTCTTCTTTCACATATTTTGATTATTAGCATTTTTTGGAATATAATTTCAAGATCTATGCATTTAGAAATGTAAATTGGAGGAGTATGCAAAGTCAAAATGTTATGCAAAACAAATATTTGTCAATTGTGTTAAAACATGTACTCTTGAAACCATAACAAAAGGAAAAGTGTCAAATGCATTAAAACTTATAGCAATACCTCAAAAACTGGAGCTAAATCTAGTAATAAAAATACATATTTTAGGCTCTCAAATAGTAGACAAATACTTGGAAATCCAAAATATATTGGCATTCTCTCCAATGCTATGCCTTAGAAACTCTAACAAGATCAGATTTATTTTTAAAAATTCTCAATCTCTATATTTGAATATAAAAATTTAATATTTAAATATAGTTAATATACCAGCTTTTCTAATTGCATATTGGGAGATATAAATATTATATTTTAATACAATGAATAAACCCCATGAAGAATTATTTATTTCATTTTATCTGCTTTTGATAATTGTAATTTACTCTATTTATTTCTATATTTAGAAAATGATCCAAAGTTGTTTTAATACATAATGTACAAAATGTAGTTTAAATCATTTAACAATGGCTGTTGTGTTCTTATAATCTCATAAGCAATTACAAGTATATTTTAATTAAATTAAGTTTTAAGTATTATTGTATACTTAAAGTTATTTTATATAGCTTTGATATTCATTTTCAATTTAAAAATTTACTTCTTTACATGCAAACTGTGTATGACTATGTGTTTTATAAATCAATCAATTTAATCATTTTTGTGTCAATGTATTTTTTAATGAAAATGTGTTAGTCTTTTTGTAACTAAAAATATTTTGCAAGTTTCATGACATCTAATTTATTCATTTTTGAGATGGTGTTATGTATTCATTTGCGATTATCAAAATTTACTCATTAACTGAAGAAAAATGTGAATGTTAACGTTTTCTCAATAATTATAAAGTTTTTATTTTAAATTCATTAACTATTAAGCAACTGCAAATATTTTAACAATAATTGATTTGTAGAATGTCTTAAAATTTATATTTAAATTAACATTAGAAGTACCAAATATGTCAAAATTGACTCAAATAAATATTTTGTTTACTTGCATATGCATTCATTAAAAACAATAGCAGGTATATATACCTCCAAAAATATTGATAATCTCGTTGAATTTCCACAAGTAAAATTTTTTTCATTATATTAGATATTTTTTTAATTGAAATGATACATGTAAAATGAATCTCAAGGAGTAATGGTACTTCTAGTGTTAAATCTCCCAAAGGCAAATAATTTTTTTCAAAAAGACAAAACAAATCACCAAAAGGAAAATTAAATATCCCAAAGGCAAATAATTTTTTTCAAAAAGACAAAACAAATTGTTATAGTATTGTATATTAACCTGTGAATAAATGTATAGTTATTTTATCCCTAATTATATTATTATACTTAACATGCTTCCATTATCTAATATTACACTTATTTAACTTAGTTGATGAATTGTATCTCTAGAAATCTACCATTAATGAAACCCATACAAATCATTTCTACATTCTCATTGTATAAAAAATAGCATTATTAAATTTACTAAACTAGTGATTACTTTATTTCAATCATTCTTCCCTCATGCTAAATTTGAATGTCAATTGCATGTTAAATTAATAGCTAGGTAAAACTTTGACATTTATCAGCTTAGAGAATACTATAGATTTTTACCTATTTACAAAGAAGACATAGGAGTTTAAATTTTTTATATTAAAACTAATGTTTATGAAATGTATAATTTATCAAACATATTAACATAAAGCTAGTACATGTAGAAAAAGAGTGAAAGCAAATCTATACATTTTCTATTTACTAAACTGTAATACAATATGTTTTGCAATAGCACTGTTCCCAATTCCCATGTCATCATTGAGGAAAAGGTTTTTAATGTAAGTTGCAAAGGTAAATAAAAACGTCAGAAAAGAAATGTATTTTACAAAGATGGAAAAACTTCAGAAAGAAATGTAAGTCACTAAATTGAAAAAACAATAGAAAAGAAATATAAGTCACAAAAGTGAAAAAACGTTGGAAAAAATGTAAGTCTACAAACGTGGAAAAGTCATATACCAGTTATTTATTTAATTCTTAATATAAAAGACACCAATAAAATTTTAAAATGTAAGCAATTTCTTATAATATAAAATAAATATTTTTAAACATTTTGTATATATGTGTATCAATAAACATTAACAATCATTTACAACATTAATAACAAAACATGTTATCAACATCTTGAAACGTTTCATATAAAAATTCCTACTTGCAAATATTTTATTGTTGAATTCAACAAGAAATACATATTGAAAATATATTTATTTCATGTGTACCAGAGACGGTGATTGATAAATCATTTTACTTCATTATCATTTTAGTTTTGTAGTATCTTTCATTTACATAATTGAATAAATTGTGAAAAACATGTAATAATTGAGATTGTTTTCCAACTTCAAAAAAAATTCTAGTTTTATATGATTTGAAAGTGTGTTATTTATTTGTTAAAGCTGATTTGGGTTTCATGTTTAGATAGATAACAATTTTTACGATTGGATACATTTTTGACATTTGAAGAATAGATAAAAAATTACATGCAGCAGCATAATGGAATTTTACATGGTTGTACTGTGTTTATAATTTGTTACATTTTGACATTTGAACAATGGCCATAGAAAACTATGTTGAAATTCTTAAGGCATGCAACTTTATACATAGAGTGGGTTAATGGAATTTCCATTGATGAAAAAACTACCCTGAAAGATTCTAAACTTTTTGGTAAGCTATTTTTATAATTATATCTCAGATATTGTTTTGATTCTCAATGCTTTTTTTTGCTATATTATCTCTAGTTAGTTTTACAGATATTTCTTTTTAAAAAGCAATCAATCTTATTTTAATGAATCACTGCAAATTTGAAGTCCAATGTTAAATTTAATATATACTTTGTCATAAATATAAATGTCATTTGTTTGTTAATACAAATTTTTAATTGAATTTGTTTAAACTTTTAATTGTCATGTGTTTTATACTGTGATCTATCACCTCATGGGACTTGAAATGTATGTCTATACAAAATTTAAAATGTTATTCCCAAGTTTTGGCTTTTACATTTTGAATTATTTAGCTTAATACAGTGTGTTGCATAATTAAAAAGATTGTTACAATTAACATGTCATAACTATATTAACAGAAGCAAATATGTTGGTTTGCCTAAAAAATAGAAACTTCATCAAAAAATTTATTTTAACTCTGTCAAAAACATTTCTTGTTGTGAATTATATCACTTTGCACAAATCCTAGCAATCAAAAATAAAAACTTGGTCAAAAAATTAATTTGCTCAATTTAACTTTGTCAAAAACATTTCATCACTAGATGGCATTGAATAGAATCACTTCATTTCCACATCGCAAATAGTCATAGCTGTCACTTGGCACGTCCTTGCCCTGGTTCCTTACTACTTAAAATTTGAGACACTTTTGCACACTTCTTGAAAGATGTATGCCATGATGTTCAAGTCGAACCTAAACTTCAACCTGTTGATGATTTATGATTCTCAAAACTTACAGCCTCAACAGACAAAGAGGCTTGGCTAGACATCAAAGCAAATGGCCTTTGGGGAATGTCTTTTAAAAGAATATTCTTTATGAAAAGGTTTTCAACCTCCTCAAAGAGTTGCCCAAAAACGATAAAAGATGCATATGGGTATCATGAGGGGCTTAAAAAGTCCAAATATGAAGAATAAATCATCAATATTGAGCATAGATCCTTCACTACCTTGATCTTTGCAATGGCTGGAGGATGCAGCTGCTCAACTCATAAGACCATCAAGGAAATTGCTATGAAAGTAGTGAAGAGGAAGGAGGGCTACTCAGATGTAATCAGGCATCTCAGAACTGAAATCAGCTTTGTGTTTCTGCAAAGCACAATATTGTGTCTGCATAGTTCAAGAGCACTCAAAGAAAACTCCATTTCTGCCATATGCACTGAATTGATGATTATATGAGCAATGCTGGATAAATATGAAATAATATTTATGCTTACTTCTCAAGCCCTAAGGAAAAATAAATTTATAAAAATAAAAAAATTGTATGCTATGTAGCTATTGTTTTTCTAGTGTTGTGCTAGCAACTTTTCCAGTAGGTTTTTAAAGGATAGCTTACTTTAATATTGATGTTTCTGCAAAATGGATGATACATTTCTTTGAAATTATGGTAATAAATTTTATTGTTTAAATATAAACTGATGAATTATTTAATTTTGTAAATTTGTCAATAATATTTGTAATATTGAATTTGTAAATTATGTAAATAAATGTTATACAGTTATTCAACTAGTTGTGATATACTTCAAGATTAATGGAAAGATATAAATATTACTCTAAAGAAGAACTGGCAAAAATGGGAAATGGTCTAAGTCTAAGCTGGTATATCCATTGAAAAAAAAACAGCAGAATAAAGTCAGTTCATTTCCAGAGCTTGACCTGACTTTCACAGTCCTAAAAACATAATTTATAGTATAACTCTATTCTACAAAAGAGAAAATTTTATAGTTTTCACATTACTCAATTCCTGTATTGAGATATTTAATCCATTTATATTTTGACACAAAGTGATGAGTACTTTTCCAAAACTTTTATCAGCTAACTCAATTTTTGTTTTGAAATAAATTGGTTAAATTGATAAAGATTATTATATACATGTATATGTATATATTTAATTACAGACTTTAGATTAGATTAACAGAGTCTATGGAAACCGACAGCTGCATATAACCTGTAGCTTAATTCACTCACATGGTTAAAAATGCATTCCAATCAAGAAAAGTAATTATAAAAAACAGATTAGGTTTCTGATGCCTGTCTTAGAAATTGAAGGTGATGGCAATGAAATTTTAGTGTGACTACACAGATAAAGGATAGAATTACAGCCAGTATCTCTGATGCTGCCATTATTATTAAAATGAAATCACATGCAATAGGAAATTGTTTCTTCATGTTGGCATATTTTCATCATTTTACTATTCACAACCCTGCCCATTACTTTACACTAATAAGATTCACTAGTATATCTGGCTTAAATTTGACTGTAGGTTCATGAACATTAAGGATTTTGATGTTGAACACAATTATATTTTGTAAAATGCTGCATGACTATTCTTTTGACTAAAAAACTGTTTTATTTCCACAAAAAATATGGGAATTTGAATTTGCAAATTTTTGTCAAATTTACTTTGCTCAAGAATATATTCTAAAAATATTTACATATATCTTTACAAATTGTTTAAACTTAACAGAAAATATTTGTTGAGCATAATATTCATGTATTTTACAATTAAGTAACAATGTATACAAATGCACATTTTAAAAATAAAGCATTTTTCAATATTTTTCATTATAACCATACAAAAAATGTGTAAATACTATGACTAATGTACATGTAATTAAATGATCAGAAATAAAATATTCTGTTACTATTGTAATGAAAGTATTACAGTTTGAAATTGTGTAAATCAAATAATCAAAGATTAGCTTTTTTCAATATTAGTTGATATTGTTTTATTGAGTAGTTTTAAACCAAAAATTGCTGAATTTTTGCATTATAATACTCATTTAGATAATTTTGGTTACAATAGCCCATAAAAATGTCTGGCACATTTTCAATCCTTGTTCATATTAGTTCAGAGGATAACACTAAAGTTTCTTCACATATGGCAATAAATAAAATTAATTAAATGTTTTATATTCAATTGATAATTTTACAAAATACAATAAATTATACCACAACTAAATAATACAAACATAAATTCTCAAAATAAAAAGCCTCAAATGTTATTGACGTGGCAAATCTTAAAAAACACAAGAGTGTTTTAAAATTATATATTGACTGCATCAATGGTTGCTCTTTAAGAGAATTGTGTTGATTGCCATTGCAAGCTGTTTTGTTAGTTGACATAAATATTCAATTTGTACTGATTTTCGTATAGAGGAATTGTAATGGGTATGAGTTCTAACAGTATCACACAATCAAGGTTTGATGCAGGCGAGTCAAAATGATGGTAGCAGAAGTCATCATGTGGACTTCCCAGTTTCATACATAATTCTAAACATATCGTTTGGGTTTGCAAGTTATTCCCTAATAGATTCAGCCAAATTCATAGCCTCAACTATTTGCGTGATCTGAATTTAGTTGTTTCACTCTGTAAACACATGCTCAAAATCTAGTATTTTTAAATGTGAAAATGCGCAGTCACGTTTATCTAACAACCTTTGTGTTTTTCAGTTACAATCACAAATTTATTTTGCATATGTACTTTTCAAAGTGATTGCAGGTGAAAAAAAATGTCAATTTTTAAAAAATAATCTGTAATATTTGAAATCACATTGTTACTTATTCAAATTAAGGCAATCGTCATACTGTTGTACAGCTGTACAGCTATTAAAATGTTTGAGGTCAAATTGATATTAAATAATAATACAATTTTCGTCTTGTAATACAACTTTTTTTATTTACATTCGGACAAATGTCTTTCTTGGAAAGCCTCTATATCACGTGAATAAACTCTAATTTACACTGCCAATTCCACTTAGCAATTAGGAATCACACTGGTTCTCCCTGCCGACCTAGAACTCTATTCTTCCATCTTTACAATCTCCTCTCACCATATACATCAAGTAAATGCTCGCATTTTTCTTGGATTTCTAGAAGTCTCGCAGGATTCTACTTTTGGTGGATTCACAAGCTTTGTACTATCCCTCAAAAACAAGTCA
Source organism: Hofstenia miamia (assembly GCA_900660155.1). Lineage (NCBI taxonomy): Eukaryota > Metazoa > Xenacoelomorpha > Acoela > Hofsteniidae > Hofstenia > Hofstenia miamia. Next base: position 664,216 of record CABFPE010000372.1, read on the forward strand.
TATCAGAAATCCTTCCCACATTACTGCAAGCAGTTACTATTCTGAACATTTTCTTAATTGAAATGCAAATTTCACGACCTACATATTAATCACAACTATGGACATCTGGTGGAGTACGTGAAAAGCATCTTTGTGCATTAATAAACATCAATTAGTAAGGAACTACAAACATTGTCAATGCTTTGTACAGATACTATTACCAACTACAACAGTCTGCTTAATCAGATCAAAACTAATAGTGAAACTATAACTAAGAGACATGAAAATATAATAATTAGGCAAACAACTGCATAAACAGTGTACGTACAAGAAGCAAATACTGGAAGACTTTTTTCATAACATCATGCAAACTGGACAATGATTTACCGATCAGTATTAGGAAAGCTAACTATATAAATGAATTATGAAACCAGGAAGAAACAACTTACTAGCAGAACAAAATAAAGGCCATTAAAGATTATAATTAAAATAGTTTTGCACTTAAAAGACTAAAATTAGAGAATAGATTTTTCTTAACCAATTGAATATGGTTCTAGCTTAATGTTAAAATTTGACAGACAACAGAATGTGTAACCTAAAAGCTTTAAAGGCATCAGAAGAATAGTTGCGTTAAAATTTAATTTCCAATAAACTTCGTGTGAACATTAAACTAATAAAATTGATGGAGAACTGGGCAGCCAAAAACGGAATCATTTAAAATCAAATTTCCAAATGCATAAGCCAAATATCTTACCAATTAGCTATCAAATTTTGAAGATTTTTATTTTTAGTGTAGTAGTTTATATTTTATTATAAATTTAAAAACATTTTTGAAAATCAATTAGTATTGTGTTAATATTGTGAGGGAGAAATTATTTATGCAAAGTTCACAGAATGCATTGAGATACACCGTCTATGAATATATATTTGCAACTACAAAAGCAGAAAAATAGCGCTTTAGTGTTCAAACAAGGCTTCACTCTTTGAATGTTGTTTCTAAATTGGTAAAATATATAAAAGGACACTGAAGCAATGAACGAAATTGGAACAAAATATAGTCACTAATTCATTATGCAATCAAATATGTGCAAAACATGGCTTGTACATAAAAATACTCTACTGTTGCTCTTTGGTGATTACCATTATATATCCTGTCTCAAATAATATAAAACTCTAAAACTACACTTTTGACACTACCCTGCGCAATATTTTTACTGAAAAAAGATGATAGAAATTCATTTTCGATTAAGAGTAAAGGGGTGTCACACAATGAACTCATGCCCTGACACGTGCTCCAAGACTAATTATCTTGCAATTATCTCGCACGGGAACAGATGCCACACAGAGAGCATTTAACTTAAATATTTTGCTGTAGCACAAAAGCCCATCATGTGGCACCCCTTAAGCAGTACAACTAGATAATTGTGATGAAAAAAACTTTCATCCATATTAAAAAATTCCATAATTTCCTATGAAAATAACTCAAGAACAGATTGGAATTGAACCAATGATTCCCAAACAATGGGTGTGATACCACTTCACTACTGTTCTCTAAACAAAAATGCTTTAATTTATAAGAATACTCTTCCCCAAAAATGCTGTTTGATATTGCTGCTTAGATGATTAATTTTCACAGCAATTCTCATTCAAAGTGAGTATAATAACATGAAAAAACATACAATTTTGAGGGCTCTTATTGTAAGCATTCAACGTTTTTATACTTAAAACTATGTGAAAGTTTTTAAAAGAGGCTTTACTTTAATGGACCCTCGCTATAGGTGTGTTGGATACACAAGTAGTGATGAAAGTTACTTAGTTATTCAGGAACAATCGAATTGTCATGATGTAAAGAGGACTTCCAATTCGTCTCATATTTTTTCATACTTCACAAATAAGAACTTGTGTCAACATTTTATGATTGATAGTCAATTTTTATTGGAATGTTCTGCTCAATATCAATTTCCACATAATCTTTGAAATTAACTACAATAATTAGTGTCCCAACTTGAATTATTTTGATGAGATTTGTTTTCAGGAAAGTTTGCTGACACTGATCAGAATCAAAATGAACAGATTAGTTGAAACGCACTTTACGTTTGGAGATATCAAATACGAAAGGGTCCTCAATCAACCCTCCAATGATGAGGGTTATAATTTAGGAATGCCCGTGGATTTTTCTTCACTTTATATGTGTTTTGGATATGCAAGTAGTGATGAAAGAAGTAACAAAACATCTTGTGTTCGTTTTCACAACAATTGTAGACTAATTTCAGTAAAAAATGTGACCATGCCCAAGGAAGAAATCTCTTGACGCCAACACAAGGAGGTGCAGCACATGCCAGGGAATGTGTATGCACAAACTTGTTTGTAATTAATTATAAATCCTTGAATAGATTTAACACATCTGCTGTGGCCAAGGGGAAATTTTGACGTGGATACAATTTGGCCACTTCCCTCATAGAAGTCAAGGGCCACAGTGTATTGTATATTAATGTATATTTAACAATGAAGTTAGAAACAATATGGGTTTGTTTCCAAAATTAAAGGATTAGGTTGTGCAGATCATGATATCTCAAATTAGTTAATTTTAGTGTCCAGATCCGTCTGTACAGTTGTTTTCAACATAGAAGCAGGAACAGAATGAGTCATTTGAAACATCAAGTGGGTGGTTCATTAAATACAGTTTGAATGTGGATGTTGGTGCAAAAAGTTACTTAGTTATTCAGGAACAATCGAATTGTCATGTTGTAAACAGGACTTCCAATCTGTCTCATATTTGTTCATACTTTGCAAATAAGAACTTGTGTCAACATTTTATGATTGATAGTGACTTTTTATTGGAACGTTCTGCTCAATATCAATTTCCACATAATCTTTGAAATTAGCTACAATAATTAGTGTCCCAACTTGAATTATTTTGATGAGCCTCCTCGCTTTCCTGATATTACTCAATACGATTACTTCCTGTGGGGACTCATTAAAAGTAAAGTATATGCAGTACAATCCGCTGACATTTCAGTGTTGCATCAAAATATCAGAGTGGCATTTACGCTCGTTACACCTCAAATGTTAAAGAATGTATTCAATAATTATGAGGGACAACTGCAAAGACTAATCGATGAAGAGGGAAAGCATATTGAAACATTAATTGCATGCGTATAAATGCTATACTGTGTATCAATAAAAATAAATTGTTTCGTTTGTTTTTGTCTATCATTTTAAGAGGCAAGACTTAATTAGATGTGGCCACTTAGCTGTGTCACCCTGTATATTACAAGTATTAAAATTATTTTTATTGTGTACTCTACTATTGTATTTTTAAGTGCTTCTTGCTTAACCTCCATCTTAGTTTCTGCTGATTGTGATAGGTCAATTCAGAACTTTAGTTTAACTAATTGTTCTGAAAGTGGTAGCTGTTATTACTCATGAAGTTCAGCTTCATTGCCGCTATAGGGTGTCGTCGAGCACTTTATGAAGGGTATCCAAAATTTTCTTTTTTATGCCCCTTGTAGTTGAGTCATTCACCAATGTAGAACTTTTAATTTTGGAATTGGACAAATATTCAGACTTGGAGGAAGAACGAGATCTTTCTTCTGGATCAGCATAATTAATATATTCAAAATCAGAGAGCATTTTTTAATTAGTTCAATGCTTATCAACAACAGCATTTGAGTCTTGCTATTCGGAGATTTTTTCAGCAGCCCCAGTAATGGCTTAATAGGACTGACTTAAAAATGGAATTCGATCAGTATCAAGATCCCGAATTTCATCAAAGATGGCAGACATTTTCTTCTTATTTCTTAGTAATGGAATTCAAAATTCAATGAAATTTGGAGAAATTTGCGATGTATATCTGTCTTTCTTGACAATCACTTAAGCAATATCACCGTGACTGCTCAAGAAAGAGTGGACATTTTTATATTATTTAAACAATTGTTTATTAAAACAGTATATTATATATTCAATTAAATTTAGAAATATTTCGATTTATGTAAACTAAATATACTGAACGATATATATATATATATATACATATATATTGGTGATTTGTAATAAAATTTTTGAATGTGGATGTTGGTGCAAAAAGTTACTTAGTTATTCAGGAACAATCGAATTGTCATGTTGTAAACAGGACTTCCAATCTGTCTCATATTTGTTCATACTTTGAAAATAAGAACTTGTGTCAACATTTTATGATTGATAGTGACTTTTTATTGGAACGTTCTGCTCAATATCAATTTCCACATAATCTTTGAAATTAGCTACAATAATTAGTGTCCCAACTTGAATTATTTTGATGAGCCTCCTCGCTTTCCTGATATTACTCAATACGATTACTTCCTGTGGGGACTCATTAAAAGTAAAGTATATGCAGTACAATCCGCTGACATTTCAGTGTTGCATCAAAATATCAGAGTGGCATTTACGCTCGTTACACCTCAAATGTTAAAGAATGTATTCAATAATTATGAGGGACAACTGCAAAGACTAATCGATGAAGAGGGAAAGCATATTGAAACATTAATTGCATGCGTATAAATGCTATACTGTGTATCAATAAAAATAAATTGTTTCATTTGTTTCTGTCTATCATTTTAAGAGGCAAGACTTAATTAGATGTGGCCACTTAGCTGTGTCACCCTGTATATTACAAGTATTAAAATTATTTTTATTGTGTACTCTACTATTGTATTTTTAAGTGCTTCTTGCTCAACCTCCATCTTAGTTTCTGCTGATTGTGATAGGTCAATTCAGAACTTTAGTTTAACTAATTGTTCTGAAAGTGGTAGCTGTTATTACTCATGAAGTTCAGCTTCATTGCCGCTATAGGGTGTCGTCAAGCACTTTATGAAGGGTATCCAAAATTTTCTTTTTTATGCCCCTTGTAGTTGAGTCATTCACCAATGTAGAACTTTTAATTTTGGAATTGGACAAATATTCAGACTTGGAGGAAGAACGAGATCTTTCTTCTGGATCAGCATAATTAATATATTCAAAATCAGAGAGCATTTTTTAATTAGTTCAATGCTTATCAACAACAGCATTTGAGTCTTGCTATTCGGAGATTTTTTCAGCAGCCCCAGTAATGGCTTAATAGGACTGACTTAAAAATGGAATTCGATCAGTATCAAGATCCCGAATTTCATCAAAGATGGCAGACATTTTCTTCTTATTTCTTAGTAATGGAATTCAAAATTCAATGAAATTTGGAGAAATTTGCGATGTATATCTGTCTTTCTTGACAATCACTTAAGCAATATCACCGTGACTGCTCAAGAAAGAGTGGACATTTTTATATTATTTAAACAATTGTTTATTAAAACAGTATATTATATATTCAATTAAATTTAGAAATATTTCGATTTATGTAAACTAAATATACTGAACGATATATATATATATATATACATATATATTGGTGATTTGTAATAAAATTTTCATATATATTGGTTTATGTTAGAAGAATCCTTACAAAGGTGTTCATGTTTTTTAACAATGGTTAGTTGCATAGAAATGTGTGAAAACCATTTATTTAATTTGTATCATACTACATTTGTTTTGCAGAATTTTACACTCATTGTTTAATTCTTTTTATTAGATAGATGGCAAATGACAGTGAATTTGAATTTTCATCGGATTTCGATTCCGATTCCAATTTAGCAATAGAGCTTACAGAGTTTCAGTCTGGTGGGAAAAAGAAACGAAAAAAGCAGCCTTCTATACAAGAATGTTTTATTTGCAAAAAATTTTGCTAAAATGCGTGATCATCTACGTCATCATAATATTTCAGAAAAAAATGTCAAATTTCTACTATCTGTCTATCGAACTCGGAGTCTGAAAACCGTGTATGAGTGCAAATCATGCTTCGTGAGGTTTGTTAATAATCGCCAACACCAGTGTGATAATTCAGAAATATCAAAAATTTCAAATCCTAGTTCAAGTGAAAGTTTTCCTAAATGCATTAAAGAATCTCTTGGTATAGAAAGTAATACCGTTTCTGCAATTGTAGACAGATACTTTAAACATCAGAAGCTGTTTCTTAAAACAAAAAAATCATCTCTAATTCAACAATCTGATTCTACAACAGAAGGCTTAATGTTAACAAATGTTCTTAAAGTTACTAATAGTTTTAAAGAAACTCATAATTTAGTCGAATTTTTCTGTGATCTTAAAGATAAAAAAGATCTTAAAGCGGCAACCATTATAATATATATGACAAAAGTTAAGTGTTTTGCACGATATGGTTATCTGCATGAAAAGTTCCGTTTTTCACTAAACCAATTCAATGCATCTATTGATGAACTAAAGGAACCCTATAATAAAGCAAAATCAAGGGAAAGCAGCAGAGTCAGCCAACTTTTATTTAGTAAAGTTATAGATACAGCCATGGTTGGCCTACATAGGCCTACAGAGTCCTGAATATAGCTCACTGGCAAAAGATCATGGTCATAGGAATGATATAACCTGAGTTATTTATAGTCCGTCCCCGAAAATTGTGCTGACTTTCCACTGAGAAATTATTAGATTTGCACTCACCCTAAAAGTAAACCCTGGTGGGGTCGAACCACTTATCTATGCTCACTGACACTAAACCAACACCATTGCATCAAAAAAACCTTAAAAAATCAAATTGAAAAAATCCACCAATCAGCGTCCAGAATTCGTCTATATAAGGGCTGACTAGCTGAGACGAGTTCATTCTAGTTTTTGCCTGCTTGCTGTAAAGACCTCTTTAATCGTGTAAGTTTTTCTTCAATTTCTCATGTAATATTCATTATTTTCTTTTGAAAACTTGTGTCTAGAGTTATTTTTTATGCTGATTTCAAATTTTTTGTTTATTTTTCTGAATTTTAATTATTTAGCATGCCAATTAAGCTGCAACAATGTCTCATATGCCACAAAGATGTGCTAACATTTTCTAGACATTACTATTTGAAACACCACATTCACAATACATTGGAATTGTCTTACATTTGTGATTTGCACAGATTGCAATCGAAAAAAATCGTGTATACTTGTTTGACATGCAAGAAAATTTGTGCAACTAATAAATTGCATAAAAGCCATAACATTCATAAATATAATTATAATCTTTTCCCGAAAAAGCTAAATTATTACGCCTACTATCAAAAGACCAAGAGAAAATTGACGATTTAATTAATAATTGGACAGAGGGAGAAAGTGAAAATCTTAAATTACGTGGAAATACAGTCAAAGATAAAGTTTATTTTGATGCTTTTTGCAAAAAACTTAAAGAACTCTATTTTATAACAGACAAGTTTAGTAACCCAAAAAAAATTATTTCCTATTTTGTTAATCTATCTAACAATGCCGGACTTAAGGCTAAGACGCTTAAGAACTATCTCAATTTTACTTCCAGTTTCATTTCTTACTTGGATTTGGAGTCTAATTTGGAAATTAACTTGCCAAGATGCAATAATATTATCTCAAAATGTTTAAGCAGTCTGAGTGTACTGGCTAAGCGCCAGACAATTATAACAACCCATGAATTAAAATCGAAAGTCCCTTTAAAAAAAGAAATTGACGATATTGTTGCAAAACTACAAGCTATACTTGATGAAGGTGGTGATATGCCCTTCACCTTAATTGAATACAAAAGAATTTTGTTTATCATATTAAGTTACAATCTATGTTGTAGGCCCAGTGTTATTTTAAATAGGACCTTTATGGATTTCAATAAAATTTGTGAAACCAAAGAACCTGTGCCTGTTACTGACCATAAAACAGGTTATATAGAGGGAGTCTGCTTTTTCATTAAAGAAAATTTATGGCGGCATTTTGAGTACCTAAAGAAGATATATATTGACAATGGAAATAAAAATCCCTACTACTTATTTTCAAATGTTAATGGTGATGTAGACTTGACTACAAGAAAACGTCTTTATCTTGTTGGGAAAAAATATGCAAACACTGACTTGGAAATTACGGGCACAATGATTAGGAAAATGTGGGATAATGAAATCCTCACAGAGGAGTGCTACTCCGAATCAGAGAAAAAAGCTCACTTAAAGCAAATTGGGCACTGTGAGGCCACAGCTAGAAAATTTTACAAAAGAGAAACGCCTTATTCCAGTTTGGGTTTATATAAAACACCCTCCTCATCAGAGCCATGCTCATCTGCATTAAGGAATACGTCTAATTCTGTTATAAAAGTCATAAGGTTTGATGATTCTTTTACCACTCCTGTAAGATTTTTTAAAATGACAAATATTTCATTTTTATTATAGAAGCGTTCAATTCTTAAAAAAACAATTAATGATGTGCCATCAGTTGAGAGTAATTCTGAAGTGGAAGACAAGTTTTCATCAGATTCAGGTGAACCTGAAGCTGTAAAAATTCTTAAAAATTTAATAAACTAAGTTTTTTATCTAGAACCAACCTAAGTCAAGCCCTTCTCATCCAATGGTACATTTTCCAAAATTTATATATATATATATATATATATATATATTTATGTCAATTAGAGTTGTGATAGTGCAGTTGAAACGCCTGATGATGAAAATGATCGTTTTAATTCCTCGCATCTAAATCTATCGATGATGAATATGACATTAGATAACCCTGAAAATGAGAGAGCAAGTGAATGGGTAGAGGATACTGTTTTCGCACCACCTAAATTTATACTTTCCTCAATGTTCACTGATAACCAAACTACTGAAAACACACAGGATAATGTAAGCCAAAAAATTTTATAATATAGCTTAACTGTTTTTAGAATAAACTTAATGAGTCAATGAAAAGCATTGAATCAATGGAATCTAATATATCCACCTTAAGCAATTCTTATTTAACAGGGACAAGTTTAGCCTTGTTCAGGCTTAAGTTAAAATAATGAAACAAGTAAAATTCAAAAATTGAAATATTTTTTAGAAATGTTAAGGCAGGAAAGTGGAATGATAATCAATTGAAGATGATTGAATCTTTGGGAATCCTCTCAACCTGACCAACAATGGCCGAATTAAAAATTATGCTCGCACAATTTGACCCAACTGCAGAAGATATTAAACGGATTTATGAAAAAATCCGGTCAAATTACAAAAGCGCAAAGATATAGACCTTTTGCTTGTTTTTTCTATTATTCTTGTTAAACTGTTTACAATAAAATTGAGTCAGATGAATTTCTGCACAAGTTTCTGTATTATTTTTATTATGCTTATTCTTTTATATCTAATATTTTATGAGATACTGTTGCAATATGTTTAGAAACTTCCTTTATTCCTCTATGAAGACATGTGACCCTAGCAAGAATTAAAGAAGCACTGAAGAACATTGGAAAACAGAAAATAGACTTTTATTTCAGACTCATTTTGTGTATATTTTTATTAATTGTACATAAATCATGTTAAAATATAGTTGTTATTCAGCTTATTGTTAATTCTAAAAAAATTATTTTTTGTAATTGTTAAAAAAAATTTTAAGTGACAATTTACATTTGGTTGTTGCAAAATATTTTTTAATGTTGGAGTTAAAAGTCCGGAGCACTGACAAAGTTTGGTGGCTATGTGACCATTATTTCTTGAGATAATTTTCATTAAAATCCATTATCATGTTCACTTTTTCTTAACCCTGTTCACTTTTTCATATACCCTAAAACCTGATATTTCCACCTCAGGTTTTACCTGAAATAATTATCCCTGATGTGGGTATTCTGTTTGTGCACATATATTATACATATATTTGCCATATCAAATGAAAAAATCCCAAAATTTAGCAACTTTAATGCTTTATGGAGTCAACTTTTATGTGAAACCAGTGATGAGGAAACATTTCTTTTATCTTATATCAATAATGGCTTGGAGTCCCCCACTTTTTTGTTCTCCAATTAAAGAGGGCAGCCTGATATTCAAGTGAGAAAAAGGTTAAATGAAGTGATTAAGCAAGTACTTAATATTGATATCAATATTACAGCCACACAAATCAGGAAAATGTGCGACACGGAAATTCTGAATGACCCTTCTCTTACTGAAAAACAAAAGCTGTCACACTTACATCAAACTGGCCATTCAGAACAAACGGCCAGAAAATACTACAAGAAGTAACAAACTCCATCTTCATGTCTTAAGGTGTGTTTACAGCTTATCAATGAAATATTATATTTCGCAATCGAGTGCTCAATTAGCACAAATTCAGCTGTAAACAGCTGTGAAACACGATCAATTAATAAAACTAATGAAATCAAAAGAATGCGTAATCAAGCTTATCAATTGCGCTAATACTGCTGTAAACACTTGAAAGACGATCATATTTCCACAATTGAGATGAAAGACATGATCAAACCACTATTGACATTTCGTCTTTCATTCCTTTCATAACTAGTGATTACGCTAGTGTAAACATTGAATCAATCATATATTCATCCGAAACTAGGCATGCAACAGGGCAGGATCACGACCCAATTGCTTGAAAAAGTTAAAGAATAAACGTTTCTGTGGGATGTCGCTAATCCCAAATGTTTTGAATTATAAGATTCAATTGGGATTAGTTAGCTGTAAACGCTGTATCAATAACACATAAAAGTGTGATAAACAAGTTCAATTGAGACACTGTAAACAGCATATCAACAACAATGCATTCTTCTCAATTTAGAGGTATTATAATTCATTGATAAGCTGTAAACCCACCTTTAGCTTTTATCAAACTCCTTCCAGTAGTGAACAAACTTTTAAATATGTCTCTTATGAATTTGAACATCACCCAAGATATTCCAACAACTAGTAATGCTGATCAATGGGTAACTGAAACGAATTTCCCGGTGCCTGATGCACCACCAATTGTAAAACAGGCGCGTGCCAAGGGGTTTTTATCTCCTCAAAAACAAACACAGATGGATACTGTAATTTAATGTTATTAAATTGAACTATATTTTTATTTAGCAGCAAACTGATGAAAATTCAGAGATATCTTTAAACACAGCGTATAGTGCGACACCTCTTGTTGGATCTCAACTTGCAATATTTAGACAAAAAATCAAGTAGTATAATAAAAATTTTTATAAATTTACATTTGTTTAAAATGTGCAAAGCAGGAAAGTGGTCAAATGACCAGATTGATATGATTAATTCCCTGAATTACCTTACTACATGGGTATCCAAAGATCTTAAAAAAATGTTATTGAAATATAACCCCTCTAAAGATGATATACATCGAATATATGAAAAAATTCGATCAAACTATAAATCTATTAAAAACTAATAGGGTTCAGATGGATTTCTGCCCTTTTCTTTTAATGTCTTTGTTCTTTGTTTTGTGTCCATTTTTTGTACTTTTTATATTTTTGTATCTTTCTTACAATACATATTCATACATTTTTATTTAAATCTTTAGAATGGATAATACTGAAATTTCAATTTACCTTTGTAAATGCAACAATCCGTAAGTTTTAATAATATTCCATTTTTTAATCTATTTCAGGATTTACGATGGTCCCTTTAAGCTGCCTTGCCAGCTAAATCATACTTCAAAACCGATATTCCTCCACCAGGAACATGTATAAATTATTATAAAAATAATACATTTATTTGTGCTTTAGGATGAAAGACTGATAAACTTTTATATTTTTTATAATCTTTTTATTTCATTAATTTTTTTTATGTTTTCTAATTAATCTCAGTAGACATTCACATTAAATATTGTAATTGTTTGTTTCAGATGGATTTCTGGCAAACATTTAATAAAAATATTATAAATTATATTATATTATTTTATAAGATACCCTAGTTTTGTATAGATACTGCTTGAATATGTTTAGAAACTTGCTTAATCCAAAAATGAAGACATTCTCCTGGCAATGAAGGCATGGTAGTAATACTATTGGAAAACAAAGAGAGAAGGCTTCAGTTACAGACTCTTTTTGTGCTTAATTTTAGTCAATTGTACATTTAACATGCTAAAATATAATTGTTATATCATTTTTGTTTGTTTTTAATGAAAAAATTGTTTTAAGAAAAAATTTTTTCTGAAGGTACCCCTGTGAAAATTTTAAGTGAGTTGACCATCTTTGAAAGAAGAGATGGAAGGAAAAGTTCAACGTTTAGAAAAAGAATTAAAGAAACAAGAAGTAATAATAAAGAATATGAAAGTTGAAATAAAAGAAAAAAGCGACCAAATAGAAATACTGGCGAATTGCTAAAACAGCTTGCTATTTAAGTGAAAATAAATAAATAAATTCTATAAATATATATGTGTATATACATATACTTTTATCATTATTTTAATGTACCACAAATTGAAATGGTAACATTTGAAGAAATTATTAATTCAATATAAAAACTGGGACTATACAAAGTGTAATGATATGTCTATCTTCCATATATATA
>CABFPE010000372.1:689626-709385 GCA_900660155.1 Hofstenia miamia
TTTTTTATATATATATATATATATATATATATATATCTAAAAAATATGTTTCTAGGTTAGTAAAAACTAGGATTATACAAAGAAACTTAATTCATTTGAAACACAAATATACATTTCTAGCTTAGTAAAAATAATTTTCTATATATTATATGCATACATAAGAAATATACGTTTTTATGAAATACAAAAATTAGAATATACAAAGACGAATGTTATATTAAACATATATATGTATACATAAAAAATATACGTTTTTATGAAATACAAAAATCAGAATGTACAGAAACGATTGGTATATCGAACATAAATATACATGTATACATAAGAAATATACGTTTTTATGAAATACAAAGAGGAGAACATATAAAGACGAATGATACACCAAACCTAAATATATACATATACATAATAAATATAGGTTTTTATGAAATACAAAACTGAGAACATATAAAGACGAATGATATACCAAACCTAAATGTATATGTATGCATACGAAATATTGGTTTTTTATGAAATGCAAAAATAAGAATATATAGAAACTATTGTTATATCGAACATAAATATATATGTATACATAAGAAATTTACGTTTCTAAGAAATAAAAAAATTAGAATCTACAAAGACGAATGTCATATCGAACAGAACTATATATATATATGCATAAATAAGAAATATAGGTTTTTAATAAATGCAAAATCAGAATATACACGAACGAATTTATATCTAACCTAAATATACATGTATATCTAAAAATATACATTTCAACCTATAGAAACTAAGTCACCTTCACGTTCTCCGTTGGTTTCTAGGGCTTTCTTCGTACCCAAATCTAATGGCAAACTTCATATGGTCATTGAATATTCGCACCTTACTTCGTTGTGTAGGCCTATCAAGTTTTATCTTCCATCTTTCCTTAAGGTAGCGCGTTCCTATGTACCTCCTATTGACCATGTTTGTGTTCAATTTGATCTCAAAAGCAGGATTTCGAGACGAGATCGAGATTCTCGATCGAGAATCGAGAAACTCTGTTTCAAGACGAGATTCGAGAAAATATTTGCTCAAGAAGCGAGATTCGAGAAAAAAAGCGAGAAATGAAAATTAGAGCAGGACAATTTCTAAATCCTTTGATTTTATTATAATAGTAAATTTTAATAAACTACAGTTAAAAGTTGTCTTAGATAACACCACCCGTTGGAATTCACTATTAGCCATGCTGCAAAGATTTTACGAGCTAAAAGATTCAATAAACTTTATTCTTAATGAAGACCTAACTAATTTCGATTGGGAAAAATTTTTACGCATATGCAAAGTTTTGCATTAATTTTGGAAAATAATTATCGAGAAAAATATTATTTTCGAGAATCGAGAACGAGAAAAAATTTTCAAAAATGCCGAGATCGAGAATCGAGAACAAAATTCAATTTCGAGAAACGAGATTCAAATTGTGGAGCTCTCGAAAACCCTGCTCAAAAGTGCTTATCATTTGGACATTCAGAAGGCGGACAGATATAAGACAACCTTTCTTGCTCATAATGGTTTAAAGTATTTCTTCAAAAAGGCCCCTATGGGCTTGGCTTATTCTGTGGCACCTTGCCAACTTTTGTCTAATTATCTGTTAAGGCCTATTCGTAAGTACTTAAGCTTTTCTTGGGCTCATATAGATAACTTTCTTTTGTGTTTTGATATTAAGCATTATCCTTTGATTAAAGAATGGCATCAAACAATTAGATCTTTTGGTATCTCGTGTGTTCAGGTCAATATCTCCGAAGGTCTATCTTTTCAAACGCTTTTTCTAGGTTTCCATGTTTCAATTGCGGATTTGGCTGAAATTTGGCAGGCCAGTGCGCGCTATGAACATCCAGTGCAGAAAGAAGTTTGGTGGCGATCGGACACATACGGCCGGCGCTAGGGACAAAAAACGGGTTTTTCGAACCTCTGTTTTAATTGATTCCATTTTTGTAAGCATGTGACGTCAGATTTGACTAAGCGTGAAAATTGAATCTAAAATTTCTCTGCTAATACTGGTCCTATCCAAAAAAATTTTTCTAATAGATGCCTATTAAAATGTTCTATCTGCCAAATTTTAAATGTTAAAAATCGCATTATTAGAACCAAAGTTATGGGGGCATTTGTTATTAATATTATTTCAATTTTGGGGATAGAGATATAAGGCCAATGCAAATATGGTCAGAATACTCCTTTCTAGGTATCTAAAAAATTTAAGAAATTTCAATTATTAAAGGCTTCAGGCTCAAAAACGTAGGCTTTGTACATTTTAGGGTTTACAGACGCATTTTGAAAAATAGTTGATTTCTGAATTCTTGTATATGTGAAGAGTTTACATATCTACAATCATACCTAATTTCATGCAGAAATATTCAATACAAGTCTAGAAAATTGCCCAAAAATTCAGAAACTGCAATAATTTTACTTCACATGCAAAATTAAAAGTGCAATGTCTCAAAGACAAAGTGATATTTTTCAATGACATAGGCCATGAATATTGTTAATATAATATGCCAAATAAATTCAAAAATATCTGCAAACATTGTACTTAATCTAAATTATTTCTAAATTTTCTCTATTGAATTTGGGAAATTTATAATTTAAAAACAAACTTAGGATATACAAAAATGATTGTTATATATAACCTAAATATATACAGTGGAATGTGTTTATAACGACTGCGTTTATAACGACATGTTTTTATAACGACAATGTTCTGCTGCACCGTTTTGCACCCATGTTTTAACATTAGTAATAGCGTGTTTATAAGGACATGTTTTTATAACGACTATGATTTCAGAGCACGAATGATGACTAACCGTGTCTATAACAGCAAATTGCAATCAATGTGTGCATAATTTTAAGTAGTTTATTGTTTACACAGGCATAATACATTGATCATTTGTTCACTGCACTAACCGCTTCACTGTTTTCGTTAATTTACGTTTATACCAATGCCTCAGTCTAAGCGAAAATCGTTATCGCTGGAGGATAAATATCGTATTATCCAAGAAAAAGAAAGTAATCCCACAATGACAAGCGACAAACTGGCTGAAAAGTTTCAATGCGGCAGATCGACAGTGACGGAGATCCTTACTAAACAAAAGGCGAAAATTATGGACAATTTCCAAAGTGGTTTATCGAACAACAGCTGTAAGAAAATGCGGCCCCAAAAATTCGAAAAAGTTTCCGGTAATCGGCTTAACTGGTGCACTGCTGCGTTTGCTGCAAATCTGGAAGGTTTATCAGACGCTCTGATACTTGAAAAAGCCAAAGCAATCGCCATTGAAGTAGGTGAGTCTGAAATTACAGGATTAAATATTGATTGGGTGCAGAGATTCAAGAAAAAGCATAATATAAAATCCAGGAAACAGGTAGGTGAGAGCTCTACAGTTGACACTGGGGTTATGAGTCAGTGGCTTGAAACCACATTTTCAGCAGCAAGAATTCAATATGCTGACGAAGANGAAACAGGACTGTTTTGGGAAGCTCTACCTGAGAGGACACTCACATTCAAAGGCGAAACTTGTTCAGGTGGGAAGCGCAGCAAGAATCGGATTATGGTACTTGTTGGGTCCAACATGACAGGGTCGGAAAAACTACCGCTTTTTGTTATTGGGAAGTCAGCATCACCGAGATGTTTTCGTGGTGTGAAATCCCTACCTGTCACTTATCAGGCCAATAAAAAGGCCGGGATGACCTGCCAGATGTTTAGTGACATTCTGAAGAAGTTGGATAGGAGCTTCAAACAAGATGTTTTATTTATGCTCGACAACTGTCCAGCTCACCCAAAGTCAATCCCTGGTTTGAAGCACATCAAACTGTTATACTTGCCGCCAAATTCAACTGCCGTTTTGCAACCAATGGATGGTGNCCCGTCACTTATCAGGCCAATAAAAAGGCCTGGATGACCTGCCAGATGTTTAGTGACATTCTGAAGAAGTTGGATAGGAGCTTCAAACGAGATGTTTTATTTATGCTCAACAACTGTCCAGCGCACCCAAAATCAATCCCTGGTTTGAAGCACATCAAGCTGTTATACTTGCCGCCAAATTCAGCTGCCGTTTTGCAACCAATAGATGGTGGCATCATTAGAAGTTTCAAAATGAATTATCGAAAGAGACTTGCCCAAAGACGACTATTTGCATTTGACGCAGGCATGGAATTTCGTTTTAATTTACTTGATGCATTGTATCTGATGCGTGATGCCTGGAGAGCGGTAACGTCTACAACAATATCTAATTGCTTCAAACACTGTGGTTTTGTCACTCAAGGAAATCTGGATATTGAAGACGAGCCAGAATTGACAATGGAACCCATCTGGAACGATATAGTCAATGCTCAATTAGCACCAAATGTTTCTTTAGATGATTATCTAGGCATCGATGCGGAACTTGTAACTTCTCCAAACCTAGAGTCATTTGTTGTTGAACAGTCCAATATGTCAACTGAACCATCCAATCTGACCATTGAAACTTTAGAAGAATCTGACGATTCTGATATCGACATTGAAGTGCCCCTCCCAACACAGAGAATGTTCTCATGCCATCAATGTTCTCCGCGCAAGGATACAGCATCAATCATTACCCCTGACACAACAACTTGACGATATCGAGCAGACGTTGATGGTTCGAGTGACAACGCAAACTGCAATAACTGATTATTTCAGTTAAACTGTTTTTATAACGACAATAATCTCATTTAATTGAATTTACTGTCTTTATAACGACAAAAATAGGTGAAAAAAATCGATGTCGTTATAAACGCATCCCATTGTATGTATATATATAAAATATACATTTAATGATTAACAACATTCTGAATACACAAAGGCAATTGTTATGTACCAATAGCAAATACATTTTTCAGTACAATACTCATTGTTCCATAGGAACACCATTTTGAAGTTGTCGTTAACATTAATAAAAAATTTGTGATATACACCACAGTCGTCATCCCAAGTACATTGTTTGCCTAATTCAATATTTTGAACGTTTACCATGTCATCCACAAAGAAACATTTTGCTTTATACCATAAGGAATTTTTTTCATCAATTTCAAGGATGGAGGAATTAGCAAATAAAGTCAAAACTTCCTGTGCAGATATGAAACAAATAAACAAGGATTGGCCTTTCACTACAGAATTCTCAGTTTCAACATTACTTTTAACTGGTGAAAAAATTTTTTCAATCAGCTTCACAATATTCTAATGTGCTATTCAAAATGTCATTTACATCAAAAACATTGACTTCACCCGAACCCCGAAAGCAAAAAATTCTTTCGACCATGAAGATTAATTATTACAAATGATACTATAAAAAGTGGATAGTACCCACACGCCGCAAGAGAATCCATCGATGTGGATAGAACTCTGATAAAGGTTAACAACGTTGTAATCAAATATATTAAATGCTTTTTTAATAAAATTTAACATTGCAGAATTGAATCAATAAAAAACAGCTGCTTACTTATCATAATTTAAAACACATGTAAAATACGTGGCCATACAAAGGAATGATAACAAACTTTTTAACAGTATACTTTTTAAAATATTTAAGTTTTCAGAAGAAAAAGAACACCGAGAAGATAAACACTTTCCTGCTGTTAGCAATTAACAAACATGAAATTTACTTTAAGTATTCAGAAAATCATTATTAGTTTCTGATAAGCAATGCTGTTTCAACTGTAAGTACATTTTCGAGATTTGTATCAAAACTCATTTGAGTTACAATATAAAAAACACGACCACTGCGCAATTTTATAGTTCTATATAATATAGTATATATTACGGATGGTATTTTTTTCCAAATTTATATTAAACCTCCAAATTATTATTTAATGGACACATATCCCTTAGAAAAACTACTGCAAGTCTCCATTCTGGGAGAAATTTGGAAGATTTGAGATTTTATAAAATAAAAAAAAGTACTAACTGTAGTATATTACATGTCTTCCAAATTTAAATATTTAAATGACGTCATCTATAGATTTTACCACATATAAATTTCAATTTGATTTTGAGCAATTTTCTGATTTGATTTTGAAGTTAATACCCATTTTGATATTTGAGTTTGAACTTGAAATATAGCTAAAAAGGCTCAAACTTGATTTGAATTTGATATTTGAATTTGATTATTTGTAAGCCCTGATTTTCATTTTTAGCATCAAAGCTTTTCTAAACAACATCCATAATCAAAAAATCATAATAAAAACAATAAATCACCTTCATTAATTTGAAATAAAAACAAATTAAAAGAATCAAGATATATCAGGACAAAAATGAAAAATCACAGATACACAATTTTTCAATTTACTGTTATTCAAATATCAAATACAAACATCAAATTTCTGTCCGACAATTTGATTTTGAATTTTAAGTTAATTTCCATTTGAATTTGATTATCTGAAAGCTCTGATTCATTAGAAGGTGGTTCACACTATATATGATTCAAAAACAATTTTGGTGCAAACAAAGGATATGCTAAACAGTGACACTAAAAATGGTGAAAACAAAATCTGATTGGCTGTCAGACTGATGCAAGCAAATGCTTAAAGGAAAAAATATATAAAATACATTAATATATACCCAGATAAAAATTTAAGGGCTAAGCAACATTGTTTTGTGTTGTTTTATGTGTCAATAACAATGTTGTTTTAACATCAAATTGGTACCATTTCATTGGTCAAAACAATGTTGCTTCAACAACATCACATTGGGTTGCATTTTGGTTGTTTTTATGAATGAAACAGCAATATTTTGAGGTCATAACAACATTGTTTTATGTTATATTCAAAATAAAATTTTATATTGCTAAGCTGTTCAAACAAACACAAGCCCAACAAATGGCAGACCACTATCTTTGAGATACAGTCAAGCATATTCAATACAAACATTTATTAAAGATTTAAATGAATGTCTTGTATATAAATGATAACAATGAGCATAAAAATCTGCCAAATTTAGTAAAACTTTAGAAATCTAAAATCAAGCACAATTGTGAAATAGTACATTCTTAAGTCATGAAAAATCCTTTCATTTCAATTGTAACTTATTTTATTTAATGGTCAACATCAGGTGTCCAAATATTCTTGAATAAATTATTTTGAAAATTCACTTATCTGGTATATTATAATTTTTCACAAATTAATAATTTCAAAAAAGGTTTTGCAAATCCCTTTTTATATAAAGGGATCTAGTAATAAAAATAAAAGAGTGAGTTTTACTTGCCAGCATCTGCTCACTGATAATTTTCTACTAAAGTTGTTATTATGATGTTAGTAGTTGCTGCAACAACCAAAAGTATGAAACAACTATAAACAACATAAGAACAACAAAAATTGTTATCTGGGTACATATAATTTACTGTGATATTTACAAAGGTTATATAATATCTTATTTGAGGATTAGAGTGGCATAATGACAATCATTTTGGTCATTTGACATTTCATTCCTTCACAATTTCAATCTTAGTTATTTTGAATTTATTGCAATTATTATTTGGCAAAACAAAGTGGTGTTATTTTTATTTTAGTTTGAATATCTGATAATTTAAAACTCACAGTAAAATTGATTCACAGACAATAATTTGTAAACTACCACATCTTTGCTTATATTTTCTACAGAATGTTTTTATTTACAAATACTGGTTAACTTTGTATATATATATTGGAATTTGTTTATTTGATTACTGTAAGCTTTATTCTTGGTAAAACTCATTTTACTTATTTTTTTCAACTGCCACTTTCATTAAGATGTGTTTAATTTTTTAACTCCATTGTTAAAGGACACCCATTTGATGAACAAGCTTGTTGATGGCCATCCTTTAACTGGGTTAGGTGTATGGATAGAGCACTTGCACTGCTATTCCTTCATTATGAAATTTTATGTAAATGCTAAATTGCACAAGATTAGGATTGCACTAATCTTAGGTTATTTCACTTAGAACATAGGTTCACTACTTGCACCCAAGTGTTAGGGGTTCTGTTTTCTTAAATCTAATTAGAGCTCTAGTCTTATGCAACTCTTCTAAAAGGTTATATGCATCAGGTTGGCAGAATGTGGCTACTCTTCCCTAACACAATCTCCTGTTTACTTTTTACTTTAATTAGGATATAGTATTTATGCAGTAGGATCAGACCATCAACTCATCAACTCGAAACTCTCAATATGATAGATTAGTAGGAATGTATGCTGATTTCTCACCAATACCACTTTATATACTTAACTACAAAAACATGTTTGAAATTATATCTTCAAAAAATTTCAAAAACATATTTAACATGAGGTGTTGCAACAAAGTATATTTATTGATAGCAGGTATGAGTAATGCATTCTCCAACATAGCCAAAAGCATAATAAAGTACATACTGCAAAAAAACTTTCAGAATTGCAACTAAGAGAGAAGTGAAATTATGATTCAGCATCAGTATTGCCATTACAAAAATTTCCAAGGCATTAAATGTTGAGTGATAAAAAGTCCAAAGTGCTATAAATTTAGTGTTCAAAAGCCCAAGGTGCTATAAATTTAACATTAAAAAGTCCAAGGTGCAAGAAAGTAGGCATATTTAATAGAAATCTTATCAATAAAATTTGTGAAGTAGTGGATTTTTGATATTCCAAGGCACTAAACTACAAGGCAGATTTTAACAATACCAACTACAAACAGTGATTTCAATTAACTATTATTAATTTTGCCAAATATATGCATTTATTTGCTACATGGTATTCTATTGTGTCTCCATTTATTAATTAAGAATCTTTGAATTTTTTTTGAAAATTTGAGGGTTATATTTATATTCAAAATTCAATTAATAGATTTTCCTAATTTTATTGTCAACATTTAATTGAAATCTCTGAATTTTACAGAAATATTGTTGCATCAGTGAGAAATCAGCAGCCATTCCAACTATTCTATCTTATATAGGGTTTAAGTTGATGTGTTGATGGACCAATACTTCAAAAGAATAGAGTAACTAATTTATCTGACACCTTAAATTGTCCTAGTATAACGTCAAGGGTAACATGTAGAATCATGGGGGAGCTATGGCTACTCTAGTGGTACTGGGTAACTCAAGAGTTTAGATCAAAGGTTGCAAAGTCTACTGTAGCAGAGAGTGACCTGCATTCCAACAGAAAACATACACTGATTTTGCCTAACAAATACAGAAATTCCATTCTAAAAGAACTCCAGCAGTGACCAATTCACATAGCATCACACTGAAGCCATATCTTTGAAGCCATCCTTACTTGCTAAGGTGTTAATTGTGTGTCTCAAGTATTAATTTCTAGCTCAATAAACAATTTATCTCAGAGTTCTCTTATCTCAGCTCATGTAAATAAAATATAAATAAAGGGCACATAATTATTGTGCATTCATGTTCACTAATGGCATAGTATATTTGCAATGTGTTTATTTATGTGCATGTATGAACAGATTGAATAAAAGTTGCTATTCTCTACATGTAATCATTACCTAAAGTGACCACAATTTGGGCTGTCACTGTTAAGGAGCTATTTATTGCCCCAGACCCAGTGCAGTTTCCTCCTGAATTGTTGCCAGATCTTAAGCAATAGTTATCATTAACAAATCTTTAATGATGAATCTAAAATGGGTTAATAGATAATAAATTGAAAAAGATTGAACACAGTAGAAGGAAGCAAAATTTATTGTGCACTTCACTACAGTAAACTCAGATATTTATTACAAAATCTGTAAATTATTACCTGGATATTGTTTACAGTTACAAAACACAATTTCCCTTGCAAAGTTAAAAACAAGCAATCACATGTAATTTAAATCAAGGGGACAAATACTAACACTATCAAATAACTACACTCAAAAATACAAATAATTGATTTAAAAGAAATTGATACAGATAGGTAGTAACAAATCATGAAATCAGGACGTCAAAAAAATGCAACACTATTTTCAGAGTGCTGAAATAATAATAAAATCAAAAAAGTAGGCCCCAAGTGACTCTACAATATCATGTTAGGAAAGGACAACCTGATAAGATAACCTTTTAGAAGTGTTGCAAAAGACTAGAGCCTTAATTAGATTGAGAAATTAGAAGCCATAAATCTTTGGTGCAAGTGGTTGGCCTATGTGCTAATAAACTATCATAAACTCAGTGTATTGCTCATCTCAGTGATGTTTTGGTGAAAGCAATAATATTCAAATTTCAGTATGATAGAAACTCTGTAGAAGTGCCCTAGCTGTACACCTAGCCCTAGCTTAAGGGATATGCTTTTCTGATGTCAGGGTGCCCATTAACAATGCAGGTCAAAATTTAGCTACACATAATTTGAATGAAAGAACAGCTCAAGATAAAATTCTACCTTAATTTTACAATGAAGTCTGCAATGTCAGTATTTATGCCTACAAATTTTAATAATTTGTATGAATAGCTCCATCCTTCCTGTGATACCAAACCTAGTCCAAATTCCAAGGCATCCAAATACCCTACTTGATTTGAATTCATTGCAAATGCATTATTCCATGGTATTTCGAAGGATGAGAATCTAATTAGCAACATTAGTATTCTTTGGGTTATTTCAAAGCAAGGATCATCCAAATTATAGAGTGGTTTCAAGATATTGAAAGTTGCTATGAGAGGCCAGGAGAATGTAAGATGCTGCAAAACTCATTGCCTGCTTTTATCATTGATCATTCTTACATAGATTTCTGCAAGTAATCAAATGTGTCCTTTCTTTGTTCAGTTGCTGATATCACAATTTCTTCTATGTTTATATGAAAAACTAAACACTGCAAACTAGAAACAAGTCCTGCTGATTCATCAACTTGGACGTTTTTGATTCCTATATCTCTGATATTCTTGAGTCAGGTTGATAAATTGCACTAATCACATTGATTGATAACCAAAACTAAATTATAAATATGTGACCAGGAAAATGAATACTTATGTTAATGGGCTGGAGCAAGGCACATGATAAAAGTTGGCATGGGGCAAATGAATAACTAAGTCCCAAAAGCAGTCTTTTAAATTGATATTGTTCTCCATTATGAGCCATGAAGGCTGTCTTATAATGGTATTTTATAAAAACTGGTATATTATAAAATGCATGACTGAGATCCAATTGTATTGAAACATGATCCAATAGAGGCTGGTGTCTAGAAGCAACTCTTAAGAAGGATGGCATATGAAAAGGTATCAGTGAAATGTACTTTGTAAGTCTACTATAATCAATGACCATCCTTAGTTTTCCATTTTATTTTGGGACAAAGAATGATCTGGATACAGAAGGTGACCTTCTGGGTAATGGTTCAATAATTCCAGCCTGGAGATGTGCTGCTATTATAGAATTGGCATGTTGAATTTGCTGTGGATCTGTGAGTCTAATAGGCTTCTTCACAACTGTTGACAATAGTCAGTGAAGTTAATGTGTAATTCCATAAGCTTCCTAACATGATTTGGCATGCCAATATATTCCATTAAAACTTTAAAGTATATTTCACTGATGCTATAGTTATATGTATCCTGAGTTAAGTCAGCTAACATAGAAGAGTCTGTTGTTGTATTTGGAGCATTGTGAGATAATTTGAAAATACCACTAGAATCTGAGTGAATCATTGCAGTTAAAGTGTCTGAATTATTCTGTAGAAATTCTGCTAACTGTTCCTCATCTAAAGTTTGGCCTGACAAATTGAAGGATTGTTGTGTAACTTCATTAGCAATCCTCTCCTCTTCCTGGTTCAGCAGTATTCTTGAACAGGCTTGTTGTTGAAAGTCTCTAAATAACTCATGAATGTCATGTGTTGGGAGATGAGAAATTCATCTCAAATATACTTGAAAATGTTCAACTGTCAATTTGAATATCTGAAAAGAACATTCATCTAAATGCATATTAATGAGTTTAGGAGTAATCACTGGACATGCTGCTTCTTGAGAAAGTACCACTGTTTCTTGACTAGGTATGTGTACTGGCATAGAATGAATTAATGGGTCAGGTGTAAATGGTGGAGATACTTCAACAAATGATAATTGCTAGTTAATTGGGCTTGATTGCACGTGGCCAGATGATACAGATAAACATGAGTTTTGCACAACCTCTAAGTTATCATTAGAAAGATTAGAACTGACAGGAACCTCCAAGTTTTGAGAAGATAAACAACTGGTGGGAACCTCCAATCTCTGAGAAGAAAAACTAACATTAGTAGGAACCTCCAAATTAGCACTAGAATTACACAAAAAAGAAGAGTCTGTATGAATCTGTAGTTCATCAAAGATTTATTTATTTTAGGCAAATAGCTAAGAGGCACAAAATTGGTTTCTGCTTCAGTTTTACTGTGATTTATGATTATCAGAAATTTAAACAAAAATCTAAATAGCACCATTTCAATTCACCAAATTACAATTGCAATAAATTCAAGAAATTAAAGTTGAAATTGTTATGAGTGAAGTAATGATCAAATATGGAAATATCATTATGTCAAAATATAATGGAATATGTAACTTCCATTCACAGAAATCCTTTACTAGTTATTGAAGGATTCATTCATACCAAACATTGTCAGAGGAATGGTATGTTTGAAATTTTTTTTTGCTGATATTGATTAAATTTTATCAGCAAAACATATTTACATTGTACTGAAAAGAACAATTCTCGTATGAGTGTTGTTAAGAATTGAGTATTTGGGGAACAAGTGAGTGTTTTTCAAATTTGGGAAATGTTATTGAAATGTAGAAAACCACATAACTAAATAAACTCCCAGTTTAATTTTTCCTGCACTAGTGCAACTTCTTTTATTAAGAATAAATTTGTGAACATGTTGTTGTCAGATGTATCATTACTGCCTTCAATAGTAATTTTTTGAAGTCTCTAGCTAAGTCTGTGCATGTTTTTAGTCCACATTGGTGAACACCCTTTCAACTAGCAATTGGAAAATCAGGTATCCTTTACCTAAGTTCAGCCTTGAGTTTGTTTTGCCTTTCCCTCTAATCATAACTGTGAATTCACCACTTGAACATTTCCTCTTGATTGACATTACCTTAGGGTACTAGTTCATCATTATCATTATTGAAAATTTAATTGTAATTATTGCTTAATTCTACATTATATTTAAATTTGTTGCAACAGTTATTGTTTAGAAATTATTATATAATTGCATTCTCATCAAACTTCTAGCTAAGTCTACTTTTAAGTCAACATGGATGGTTCCACTGATTTTTAGCCAACTATATACTTTGGGAGGTTTTGTAGGAGGGAAATTCATTCCAATGTTGTTTAATTGTGTTTTCTGACAACAAAAACAGATAGCAATTCATACTTGCTAATTTTCTTAAATTTATACAGAAAATGTTAAGAATTTTGGGATATTCTTTGCATTAGGAATCCCTCACTATTGATTTTGAAGCTGCTGTTTTTAAATCAGTTTTAGAAATTTGGCTGATAATAAGCATTAGAGGATGTCTTTTTCATCTTTGAAGTGCATTTACTGGTAACCTTTTTTGTATATTCTAAGTTTATTTGAAAGCTAGAAAACATTGTCTAATATTATTATGTAAAACTAATGCTGTAATGCAAAAGAATTGTGCAAGTTAAACACATCCATCTATTAAATAAATCCTACAGATTATATATTGTGGCATAAACATACTCAAACTTTATTTTCTTTCTTTATTCAATAACAATTCTTAAGTTCAATGTTGGATTTATGAAACTATATAAATTGATAATTGGACAATATGTCAACACTGCTAAATTTTTTAGTTTTAAATATTTCTGCAAATTTGACACAGTAAAGGTAACCATTGCAGAATTTTTCTGGACAGCATTATAGTTTAAAACCTTATTAGATTAAGAGTTGGATTCACATTTATCACTATTGTCTGTATAATACCTACCTTTGTCTGCAATAAGGTGATTGGATATAGTACAGTTGCATTGTGTCCTTTTTGTTCACATTTTTTACAATAAGCATTATTTAGGTTAATGGCTTTCAGAGTCTTATCAACAGATGGCATTTTGGACTTAACCTTGTTGTCAATAGATGGTAAGGAATTTTTTATTGTAGTGTAGCATCCACTACCAAGCATTAACATAGATTAAATTATTCTTTTAAAATATTGTTCTTCATTCTAAGCAGGTAGGGATATATGTATGTTAACTAATCACTCCAATGTTGTATCTGTTTTAGTTAATCTTCACTTAACTAAATTAACTGGATACTGTTTAGGTACTCCTTCATCATAGCTCTGCTCCATGATTTGGTTCTGGCCTCTGGCCAACTCTGATCACTGAATCACCTCACTTGTGTTTCCATTGCAGATTAAGTTTTTCCAAGCCTCAACTCAATGATGTTCTTATGTGTTCCCTATCCTAACTCAGTGTAGTTCTCAATGCTATTTGTAACTGACTTAAACTCAATTTGTAATGTGTATTTATGTCACTTTGCAACCTTGCAATATCACTAGCTGCTTGATAATTATTACTTTAGCCATTACCAAAAACTATTGGCTGTAAATAAGTTAATTAAAATAAGTTACATAATAACTTGCAGCTTCCTACCTTACATTTAAGTAACTATAATACATGCTTGGTCTATTTATCAGTCTATTATAGGTCACCTAGTTCTATAAGATAAAATATGTATAACCTATGGTAGGCTATCCAGCCCATTTGCCAATATCAATTATTAGATACATGTAAATGAAAGAATTGGTAGCCAGCTAAATAGAGGAAAAACTCCTATTCATATACCTAACATAAATGCAGGTTCATGGTTTGGATCAAGGACCCTTGAGTCACTTCCAATGTGTGCCCAAACCACTACTACTGCATTTACCATTTAGCTTGACATTCTGTATAAATAAGCAAACCAATATAAAATGTAAAGATAAGATTTTCAAAGAATTTCCTTCAACAATTTCCAAAATGATCTCTCACATATTTATAGTTAACTTTCAAAAAGTTCTGTCATTCAAAATTCAAATTTGTATCATCTGCTAAAAATGGCTAAAAATAATGGAAGCAAATTCACCCCCTTCATTTGGTCAAATTTAATGACAAGTACTAATTTGCTATATTAATACTTAGTTGCATTTACAAACATAATCTGATAATTAAAATTAAATTGTTTTTTAATTAATAATCATAATTCAATCTTAGTTCTGACTAATCATCTGATCTTCTCTTCTTAGCAGCATTATGCTTTGGATTATGCTACAGTAGGTTTATTGCTTTTAGGAAGAAATATGTTAGTGTTATTACATAGTTTGATGTAACTAGTGATTTTATTGCAATTATCAATTTGAAGCTTAGCCTCAAAATCTTTCTTGATGAAAGTTGAAAGTTTGTCTTCTGGACCACATTTTTGTGCAAATTGGTGATGGATTGGTAATGGCATACCATAGGTGATGTATATGTTAGTGAAGAAATCATGAGAAAAACATTTTGAGGGGGCATGATTTTTAAGATGTATTCTTCAATGTCATCATTTTTCTTGTATAAGGTGTTATTCAATAAAATTTTATACTGAATCCAAGCTGTAGGCCCATGGAAATGATCATAGAAATTGTGTATTAACAGTTTGTAATCTGCTATTAAAGTTCTATGTAATGTTAACTAGTAATTGTAGGCTTTGCCTTTTAAAAACTAGGGAACTGAGTAAGTGTATGCTCTTGGCCAGCATATTTAACTGTTAAGTTCTGTTCAAATGAAAAGGCCACGCCTCAAACATTGGAAAAGTATGATCAGCTTTGCTGGAAAAATCTCTCAGAGGCATTCTAATTTTTAAATTTTTGTCAACTGCTATTGGCAGCAAATTAGAACAAAATTTTTTTTATTTGATTTAGGGCTTTCACTAGCCTTTCACTCATCTGCTATTAGATCTAGTTTTTTATTTAGATGTGTTATCATTGGATTGTTTATTGGTGGTAGATAGAAATGAGGCCTCAGTAGTGTGTTGTCAGCAATGGTAATAGGCATAGAATGAGAAAGGTGATTATTAACAAATGTAAGAGACTGTTTATCATGTTGTCATAACATATGATTGTTTAGATCAGATTTTTTTAGCAATCTCATGAGTTTTAAAACCATTTAGTCTCTTTTGAAGTGCTTATAGATTAGTTAATTGAACATTTGTGTTTTCTACTTGGTGCAAAGTTTTCTGCTTCTTGAGCATCAATTGACTGGTTTCTTGGATATTTTTAATGTTGCATTCTTCAACTTGCTTTATAAGCTGAGTATAGGTTTTTAGTAAGTGAAATGATTCAATTAGCATTATCAATTTGTTTTTGTAGATTCTCATTCTTTTCTTCAAGCTTTTCATATTGTATAAGGATATTATGTTTTACCTTTTCAATGTTGGTGTAACTTTCTAGTAATGCTTCCTTTTCCTTACTTAGTTTAGCTATTTTGCTACAAAGTGACTTATTTTCTTCATGAATTTGATTGAAGAATCAGGAATTTTCAATTTCCATGAGATTAAATTTTTCATTTAATTGGATTACCTTGTTTTCAAGAAAAGTAATTTTATCAATAAGTTCTTTCTTTGAACACTCATCTTGCAAGGTGGGTGGGGCTTAGCTGGTTTTTTCAGGAGATATCTTAGATTTTGGACTTTTTATGTTTAGCATTATGTTTTTCTGAAGTTAAGGAAACTTTGACAGGTACGTTTTAACTAGCATTAATTAATATTAGGTGTGGTTGGCAGGAGTTTGCAAAAAAATCAGTGGAACTGAAAAGTAGTAGACTCAACTTCAACTCCAGTGTAGTAAGGCTCCATTTCTTCTTCATAAAGTTCCACATCTTTCTAATGGTTATTTCAGAGTTTCATCTGACAGCAGTATTGTTACATATGAAACAATGCCTTTACACAGAGACTTGTGGTGGTTGCCATAAGGCATTGGTATGAAATCATCAAGCATTCCTAATACTCTACCAATTGAAGGCTTTGAGTCATGCCATGGATTTACTGACTACAGCTTAATTGTAGAGTTGCTCAGGGACTTTTGTTGATTTTATTCTTTTAAAAATTTATTCTGTATTTCTACGTCACTATGACGTCAGTATCTATTTTCGATCTCAGGTTGCTACTGCTAATATGATGTCCCCTTGATGGTGCTTATTATTTCTCAAATTGAATTTTGCAAGGGAAAAGAAATTGATCATGTTAAACTACGTTGACATCTGATTACTGTAAGCAAAGGCAGGTAATAGTTAAACATTTGTATAAAACCTGAGAGAACTGTAGCAATAGCTTAATAGAATTTATCTACTCTCAACTGCTGTCTTTACTGTTGTATTTTTATTTATATTTTATTTAAATGAAAACTATTGCTTAAGCTCAGCAACAATTCGGGAGTGCTTTCATTTGCACGGGGCGATAAGTTGCTTCTGGAGGTCTGTTGATTATCCAGTCAGAATTGTGGACCCATTAAGTTACGTATATGGTTATGTATAGGGAAATAATAAATCTCTCATTCATAGTTCAACAAATACATGCACTTATACAACCTAACACTGTGATGATACCATGCTGTTGGCTAGCACAAATATCTGGCAATTACAGTTTATTTAATAGTGAGCTGAGAGATAACAATGAAAATGAGATTCTGTATTTTTCGATTTGAGATAGAAATTAATAAGTGAGACAAATAGGGTAGCACCAGTCAATAGGTTAAGCACTTTACTTTTGGATGTTCTGCTTTGGCTGGAAGCCATAAGAATTGGTCATCTTGGATCTTACCTAAAGTAGTTTTGTTACTTGGATGAATTACCAATGTTACATCTATAAGTTATAAGTTCTAAGTTATTCTGTTTCTCAGAATCGTGGGTGTACTGTGAACACTATTTAAACCTTCTGCAGAGTCAATTAAGTTTCTAGTTAAGTTTCCCTACCAGCCCACAATTCTACATGGCGACCATGACAGGACGCAGACATGATAACTTTTTACTCTTGTTGTTTTCTTTCACTGGTTTGGTTGTTAATTGGTTTTTCGTTTTGGTGCGTCTCATCTGGGATAGTTGTTTCCCCTGATCACTGTGAGACTTCAGAGAAAGTTACCTATTGATTTATTTATTAACTTCCTCACCCTAGAAGGATGGCAACGAAGCCTTTAGTGTGTCTTATTTGGCTGATGTCAACTGTTAAATCTTTTGTTTGTTTTACTTTTATTAGTGCTTTTATACATTGGATTTATTACCAGATACTGCCATGTTCATGTCCCCCTTTTTGGTCTGTTAATCACTGTTACCTCTTGGAGTTGTGCTTTTCTCTCATGTGTGTGGAAGTGCTCCCCACTGTCAATTCTAGAAGTTATTGTTTTGCTCTTTAAAGTATAATGGATTCTAGTCGTACCATTACTTATTCTCCCACTTTTGGGACCTCTCCAATTAGGAGCATCCCCTGTGCAAACATTGGTAACCCGGACATTAGCCCTTGTACTGTTGGATCATTACTTACTTTTTCTCAACCTGTTTCTCCCACTCCAATTACACAAAGGATGGATCAGAATGCCGCCACCATCCCCTATAGTGATGCAAGTGCAATGAGTCCAGCATTTCATTGAAATTTGCGTTGTATCTTGAACACCCAAGATGCTCCTCTGATTCCCATTCGTCCTCGCAGTTATTCTAGTGGTCATGAGCAGTCTACGCCTCAGCTTGATGTGCACCTTGCAGAAATTGATCACTTGAAGGACGCATTGTTGCAACAGGTAGCCCTGAGGATGGACAGTGAATGCCAAGTGGAGTCTCTCCAGGCTGAAATCAACACCCAACATGTGGCTTATCAACGGATGGAATGACAGATGCTGGAATCAACTATTGCTCTGGAATTGCAAATACATGAGTTGAAGGGTGCTGTCAACAACTCGCAGCACCAAGAGGAGGCCTTGTCCCAGAGAAATGATGAATATGTTACCCATGCTGCACTGAATGAAGCATTGGATGAATTGGCCGAGAGGATCATCAGTAGAGTGGTTCAGATAGTGGGCGCAAGCCAACCTCATGCAGCTGTTCCTCTGTTTGGAGAGTCTTCCTCTGTACCATGTTCCACTGGTCCTTCACATAGTCAACCTACTTTGCTCAGTTGGCTCTCACGCAAATGTCTATGTTAACCACCAGAGCCACCCCTCAAACAGGGTATGTACAGTCATTGCCTGACCTGGTGAGCACTGTTGTAGTTCCTGCGTTCAAGGAACATGTGAGTGATACTAGTTTGCTTACTGGAAAAGCCAGCATGAAAGACCAGCCAAGATACTGAGATTCAATCCTTCCTCTCAAGTCCAATGGACAGATTCAAATATATAGCAAACACTCTGTTCTTCCTAAATTCACTGGGCAAATTGATGCCATGTCACAGTCTTTTGATGAATGGTTTTTCTTGTTTGAGTTGACAATGAAACAACACAAAAATTCACAGGAGTCAGCCGTCTCACAGTTCCCCTTATATCTTAGCAGATTGGCATACAATCAATACATGATGCTTGATTGTAACATCAAAACTGACTACCAGCTGTTGGTTGGCTTCTTCAAGGATCATTACTGAGCGCCACACATTAAGCATCAGTATAAGACGTTATTGTGTGACATGTCCTTCAAATTTGGTGATGACATTCGGAATTATATCACCCAGGTAGAATGCTTGTTTCGTTTGAGTAGTCTTTCCAGAGAGTATTCAAGACACAATCTATTCTCTTACATCTGTTGAGGTTTTCCTTCATTGATCAGAAACTGTTTGGAAGTTCGATGCGACCCTGAGGATAGGCTCCACAAGATCATCTGAAA
>CABFPE010000373.1:13606-24042 GCA_900660155.1 Hofstenia miamia
ATATATATATATATATATATTAGAGATGTGCCGGAATCGGGTTAAATCAGCAATTACACAATCGGATCTGGATACCCGGTATCCGGCAAAATTTAACTAGTTTACCGAATAATATATTCTGAAATAATCTTGATTTAATAATTGAATTATCGAGGAAAAAGCCATTATTTTTTCCATGAAATAGAAGTTGTCACGCAACAAAACAAGTTTTTCTGTTTTAGGAAGAAGTCTAACTAATTTTTATTTGTTTCATTCGATATTAATTGAGAACTGATGTTTGTCTTCATTAATAATTTAAATTAGAGCAACCAAAAGTCAAAAGTAATATTTTCTGTTTTTCTATTTTGCAGTCTGCTTAAAATGAGATGGTTTTCGAACCTGGGGTGCAGTTAAATAGAAAAGTAATATAGTCATAGAAAATCATATTTTGGTTTTTTTAAATACGGTAATGTGTGGCTGATACGTCATAAATATCATATTTTGGTATAGTTTCATTAAATTAAGAAAAATTAATGGTGGAGTGTGACTGCTTTAAATAACAACAACAACAACATATATTTAAGTTCTCATGTACATATACATGTATTAAGTTTACAAACTTATTAAGAACATAAATAATGCAACTTTCTTCATATGTGCTTAGTTATGTCAGTAAATGTTTGTTTCTTGGTTACGTTTACAAATTACATATAATTTAAAAAATATTTTTACTTATTGTTCTTGAGTTGCACATCTTATTCTATAATTAGTCAGATAATTGATATTTTGTTGTGTAATCATGTTTTTCAACTTCTTCTTAAATATTGTAAAATTTTTTTCACTTCTTGTACTGTAATCCAGTTTGTTCCATAGTGATATTGAATAATTTAGGAATATTCATTCAATTTCAATTAATGTACTTCATGGTCTAACTCCCGAGAAGATTAATTGCTAACTAATGGTTGACCCGACCCAGTGGTCGATGCGTTTCTAGGACTGGCTCTGTATGCTGGCAGCTGAAAATATATTAAAGGAACTATATACATTATTATTTCTTGGATTTAGCTAGGCACATATGTTGCAGAACTGTGCCATGCGTATTCACGCAAAATATATTAGGGTTGACAAACTAATTGCTTTAATTAAGGCTGCTATCATAATAAATCAAAGCTCTTCAATGTTTGACAGAGTTGAAATTTCAACAGATGTTGTTATTACTCCCACCCTTGATGTTGTAAACGATACCTGTGAAATATTCGCCTATATCAAGTCACAATTAGAAAATACCGGTTTAACTGCCATAATGGAATTAAAGGGGATGGATATTGAATCGGAATTGTATGCCAAGTTACGAAAAGGTCAAGCAACATCGACTGCAGTTGATATGTCGTTGATAGTTGAGAAAACTTTTGGCCTATGACAGAAATCTTACCCACAATAATGTTTGGAAATAAATGCCCTGGTATTATATTTTTGTGAAGCAGTTGCTTTAAGTAATTATGCATTTGTTTTATATCTTGTTCTCAGTAATAGAAAAACGTTTTATATTGCCCAAATGGATCATTTTGAAAAATGGATGATCATATTTTAGGGCATATTTAACTAAATTCCGTCATATTTTGTCATAAAAATAAGGACATATTTTGTTTTTTAAAATTAATATTTCTGGTTGCTCTAGAAAAAATGAACAAAATATAATCCAGTATCCGGTATATTAAATTCACTATCCGGATCCCATTCCTAACATGTATATATTTATTTCGTAAAAAATTCTCAACAACTAATTCACTATTAAATGCTGGTGAAAATTGGAGAACATCACTCAATTCTAATAAATGTATAGCTATAACCTGCTAATATCTCTCAAAAGCCTTTGATTAGACTAATCATAACATACTAATTGAAAAACTATCTTAATTAGGATTTTCTCTTAGCAGTAAGCAATTATTAACTAGTTACCTCAACCAAAAATTCCATAGAGTTAAATGTAATGATATTGTTTTAGAATGGCTACCGGTTTACAATGGGGTGCCTCAACGAAAAATTCTAGGTCATCTTTTTTCAAATGACATGCATTCTATTACTAATTGCAATTTAATCCAACATGCCAATGATACTTGCATTTTCAGCAATAATTCATCAATGCACCTAGCAGTGAAATCCATAGAGTTTAATTGTACAATTTGTCAAAATGTTTTTGTTTGCGCAAGTTGCATATTAATGAAGCTAAGACAGAATTTTGTATTTTGCAGCCCAATAAAAGTACAATGTTTCTGCAGTGACTTTGAAAATAAATAATGTTAATGTTCCTATTGTAGACATTTCCGAGTATCTAGGAGTAAGTATTGACTTAAAGTTAAAGTTTAAATCTTACATCATTTTAATATTTAGAAAATTAGCCATAGGCATAAAAGTATAACACTAGAATTTAGGCAGTTAGCACCCTGTACGATAATGCAATTCTTCTATGCTTTCATTATGAGTCACATTAATTACACAAACATTTTATGATGTTTTGTATTCATTACAACATATTTCGTTTACAAATCATCATTTAATACCGACCAGATTAATTTTTTGACAAAATAAATATCACAAATCCATACTCACAAAAATGTAAATTGTGCGTTTTGTGGATTCCATGGCTACACTTTTTCAAATTAAACTTAAACAATAATCGCAAGATATAGATATGGCACAGATTTTTTCCAACCATACATTTTAAGTTCATTAAATATTTTCCATTTTGTAATTAAAAGAATTAGTTATATATATATTTAATTATGAATCTTTCGGAGAATTTATAAATTTTCTGTGTTAAATTATGTATTATTGTACTATGATTAAATGAAATGCTCTAGCACATATTTTTTAAAAAACTTCTAACAAAAAACTACAAAGGAGAGTATTTCATTCCGAAGATGTGCTGTTTATCGATGCTTCTCTGCTTCTGCGATCTTGAACAGCCATTTGATCATAAATATCTTTATATACTTTATCATAGTTTGTCTGAACACTGATATGACACGTGTATTGCTAAACAATATAATATTAACAATTATTGCAAGAGAAATAATGTCAACTTATTGGTCAATTTGCAATGTGGACACATTTGCTTTCATAAATAATAAAATTATATTTTATTTCTCTTATAAATATCGTTACAATAATCAGTGCATTGAATTTCTTATTGTCCATCAAGTCATGATCAGTTGAATCACATTGTTATGTTCAAAAATATTTAAGATGCAGATATAATGAAATCTATTGTGGCAAGTGTTTTTTTTTGAACAAAGGGTGTGCTCATGCACACCAACCAGTATATGCAGTTGCAGAAGCTGTTGATTTGGTAATTTTATTTTGGCGAGCAATTCTTACACATTTAGAGATGATTAAATATTATTCATTAAACAAGTTCAATATTTTGTTTCGGGTACACTTTCTTGGTCATTATCACGGTGACTTTTTGATAGAACTTGTTTGTGTTTTGTTAAGCAGCTATTCCATCATTATCATGTCGTGTGTTGTGTTTTTGGATTTGTCTTCCAAATGATTTTCCTTTGACATCGCATCCTTTAACCTGCTTGCTTAGAGAATAGAACCTGCTATTGCATCAAAGTCAGCTTGAAAACAATTGTTTGTTTGTTTTCCAAAAATAATTTAAGTAAAGAAATCAAATGATAATTATATGTTGATGCAGATATTTAATATAATCAATACTTAGTTATTGTATAATCAACCCATAGCAGCTAAAAATACATCTTTCAAACTTAGGAATCGGATGGGTGCACGCACACCCTTTGTGGTAATTAAAGTACTGAAAAATGTTTCACTAGCATCTGTTTTCCATATTCAAATATTCAATTAGTATATGTATATGCATATTTTTACTCATCAGCCTAAATGGTCATATGTGGTAAGTTTCTAAAGGAAAATTACCGATACGATTCTATACAAACCTTTCCATTTTCAGTACTGAAATCTAGAAGAAATGTGGGTGGAGAAACTGAACGAGAGCGAACCTAAACCAAAAATGCTAAAATATAAATGTTCAATAAAGACATATGTACACCAAAATGCACTGTGCATAATGTAACAAAATTCTCTCTGAAAAATCAGTGTTTTTGTTGAATAAATTTACCAAGTCACTTAATTTAGATAATTTCCTCAAACTTGAATCATTTAGGAAGCACCAGTTCGAGACATGTCAATATTAATCAACTAAAAATGTTTACAAAATGAAAATGACCTTTTTTCACTTTTCATAGAACACTCACGTTTATCAAAAATTGCAGAAATCGTTCATAGAATATTTATTTTGAATAACTATAACGAGAATTGTAAGAACCATAATCATTAGTTAAAAAAGTATCAAACATCACATGATTTCTATATGAATATAGAAAATAAAATTAAAGAAGCATAATTAAACAAAATTGTTGTGTGCTCAAAATTAAAATGAATTTGTATGTTCAAATAATAACTGAGTTCAATAATGCTAGTATAGGAATGCAATATCGTCCATCGTGTAGTAATAACCAAGGGCGGATATAAGTTTAGCCACCTAAATTCACCTAAAACACCTCAATTGATGTCCATTCTTGATACCACCTAATTCCATTGTAATTAATTTTGACCGCCTAAGTCCTTAATAAATATGACAATTGTGCTTATTTGCTTTACATATCGTCACAAGAAGAAAGCTGCATTAATCAAGAATAAGCCCAAACAATGATCTATGTTGTACACTCATGTCTGCAAATATTCCTTTTAATATTTTAAAGAACCCAGTGTTTACTTCCTCTTTGCTCAAATGGTCCAAAGAAACAGTTCCCGGCTAATCTACTATTTGAAAAAACTATACGACTGCATTATATAAAGGCATATTTTCAAAATTATAAGCTATATTTAAAGAATGTCAGCTTTGTTAAGCATAGATGAACAAGTAGTTGCACAAGGACAGGTACGTTGCTAATGTAATAATATCGGGGGGAGACATTTATTACCAAGAACATGGAAACATTTGCTGAGTAAATACCCTCACTCAGTAGGGATTCTGCAGCTGTTAGAACTTTACAAGAATTGCAGGATACTAAAATTGATGTTATTAAATCCGAACTACTTTGTATTCTGGTCAATTTTCAGAAGTTGCTTACAAGGTCGCTTATCATTAGAAACACGGTTGCAATTTGGATGATGTCCAGGACAACATAATGCATGAATCACCTCTTGATAAGTTTAAGGTTGTACTTGAAAGGAAACGATTGACTACGACTGTTAAGAGTTATCTTGCAAAGTATAAAGTTTGGTGCACCAATTCCTGATGATTTAGCTGTTTTGAGCTGGTCACCTGCGGATATTTGATTCGTGAAAAATACTCCCTTAGTGTCTTGTGATGTGAAACGCAGTTTTAGTGCCTACAGGGATATTTTGACCAGCCAAAGACAAAGGCTTGAGGAAAAATACTTAAAGCAAGTAATATTTTGTTATTGCAATAATTTTTTGTAATACTACATATTTTTTAATGCTCTTAAAAATACATTACACTAACTTTATCTGCCTTTTCATATATTTTAGCACCTAATTTAACTCTTTTTATCGTCTATGCACCACCTAAATCTTCAATTTTTTAGCAACTAAAATCCGTCCCCTGGTAATAACCGATATTTCCAAAGTAAAAAAGGTAAGAGTTTGCCTTAACAAATTTGACTTTTTTAAAATTATTTTCAATAAAATTTGCTTATTAATTTGTAAAAAGATAAGCACCATATTTAGAAAATTTAAGATTTTATTGTCGAATGTTTCATTATGGAAATTTGGTCTTGTTTAATCCTATTCAATACGGGAGTTTTTTAAATCTGTGTTGAGTCCTTAAGATATATTTATTCTTAGGAAAAAAGGGAACTACATTTTATAAAATGATTTGAAAATCTTTAGTTTAACTAAATAAATTTACATAACTTACTTGATTAATCGTTAGCTCTTTTAAATTGAATAATACATCGCCTCTTTTGAAAAATATTGATATGAAGCAAAGATAGCTAAAAAAATATTTTAACCTGCATGCAGTAAAAAATAACATACTTGCTTGTTAAATAAAGTCGGCCTTGAAAATTACTGGCTGTAGAGGTATTGGTGAGTGTGCATTTTATTCCTTTCTCCCACCCTAAAAACCAAATTTTCAATCAAGGAAACGACTAGGAACTGTATTGTAGACATAAATCATCTAATGTTTTACCTGCATAAATACTTTCGTTTGCTGCCAAGTGAAATTTGGTCTGTAATTTTAAAGCAGCATCTTTTTTATGAAATAGAGAGGGCTTTTTCTTAAGATTACTAAATGTATCTGATCCAGTGTATCCATCGCCATCATCAGATAAAGATTCTTCAAATTTCTGAAATAATCAATTTGCAATTTTTGAATTTTTACTATAAAAATATTTCTCTAAAAAATTTACAAATAGAATGAGTTGAATCAAGAGAACAATTGAGGTAAATATGTAAACTAGAAAAGTTGCCGTTCCTTAAAATAGCATTTTTTATAGTTTAATTATTTTTAATTAATACATATACTATTTTCAAATTATGTTAAACAGCAAACATTTTTGGTCGAGTACCTAAAATGACTGAAAGTAATTCCAATTTCGAATTTTCCAACTTTAAATTGCAATAAAAAAAGCTATTTTCAATTTTTTTCATCAGCTTATTTTAAAATTCGATTTTCGTTGGACTTTTTGCATACATATTTATCAATTTATTGAAATATTGGTTTAAGCTTACATCTTTTAATAATGATTTTATACCAATTTTGACAAGTATCCATTACTGAATACATATATAATGGTAAAGACTGATATATTTAAATATATATATATATATATATATATATATATATATAGCCATTTTCCAATTGAAATATCTATTTCATATTGTTGTTTATCATACTTACATGGTCCTTTAAAAGTTCTCTGCGAATTTGAATTTGTCTATCTGTAGGAAGTAGCCTCCAATTTTTGGAAATCGTCCCATATTTTCTATTTAGCAGTGGATACCGTTTGAATAAAGGCATCTGTATGAAGACCTTAAAACCAAACCAAATCCCTAAAAATGTAAACTAACTGAATTCTATATTAGCCATCAAACACACTTGGGGTTTAAATATGGATATACTTCAAATTCGACTTCAACAAAATCACAAAAAGCAAACCTGCAGTAAAAATGGAGATTTTGGCTGGAAACAATGTAACAAACACCAATAAAAAACATAGAAATCGAAAAAACTTTCTTGTCACGTATTCGTCTTCCCAAAGCAATAGACTAAATGATCTCGTAATATTAAAAACGTGTTTTTAAATTATATGAAATCTATTTCATAAAACAAAGTGAAATATTGCTTGTATACAGTAGAGATGAAACGGGACACAAATCATGACTCGGTGACTAGTTGTTGACCCGATTGAGAAAATTTTACTAAAAACAATTATCAAGAAGATGTAATTTTAGATTTCAAACAATTTTTGTTTGGTAGCCATAATTGCAGACTACAGATTTTCATTCCAAAGTTTTTTGATAGCCTCCGAAATAATACAAATTTTTAACAGTGTTTTCAATGCTGCAGCTATTGTTTATCATTATGTATAATCCGATTATAAATTTTGGTTGGGTAAAAACAGTTTGTTGTCGAATAAAATTGTGAAATTGAAAGGAATGTCTACAACATCTGTTTAAAGTGGCCATTTGATGGTTGTTCTGGGAAAGGGGACTGCCTAATTACGATGAAATAAATGAAATGTCATGCTTATTGCCTAAAAATGATATTCAACAATGTTATTATTTAAAAAATTGTCAATATATTGAATTTGAAATAGGATTCTTGAGAATTACTAAATTTGGATACAAATATTTCCCTACCCATTGACCCGGTGCCCCGACGACAAGAGTGACAAGGTAGACCCGTGACAGGGTTTGCATCTATGATTCAGAGCAAAGGCACACTCATTTAAATGAAAGAATTTCGATGCCAGCACCACTAGAAAATGATATAGAAGGGAAGCAAGAGAAATTCTAGGCATATCCAAAAAATTTTGATGCATTAAGTGTAAGCTTACTTGTTTGCATACAAATCTATGGAAAAAGCATTACGATTTCATAGTAAAAACGCAGAATTGAATTGAAATGGATTTTAAAACCAAATTGATGTAAAAAGCCTCACTGATACCAATAAATGTGTTGTTAGAACTTTTAACAAATTTAAAATTACGAAATTGACAGATACCCGCATGATTAGCTTGTCGATGTTTCGGTTCTATATTATATTACATTTCGGAGATGCACCGGTTCTAGGATCAAATGGGTTATGGCCAAGGTTAGATATTTATTGCATAAATAAATGCTGATTTGCGGATTATCCGCTTTCGAAATTCAAGAATCTGCAGATACGATTTTTTTATAGTTTAAGGATGCGGATTGGAAGCAGATTAGGGAATGTCAATTCATGTCCACCGCCAGTCATGGTAAGACTTATTAGAATTTAGGTCAATTTTCCTGCAAACTCACAACAAGAATTTCAATTAAATAAAAAATTGA
This sequence comes from Hofstenia miamia, assembly GCA_900660155.1. NCBI lineage: Eukaryota > Metazoa > Xenacoelomorpha > Acoela > Hofsteniidae > Hofstenia > Hofstenia miamia. Next base: position 22,172 of record CABFPE010000373.1, read on the forward strand.
TCTCGAATTCTTTGCATTAAAAATTGGGTTGTAGGGGAGATGTCATAAGGACAATGTCATACCACATCAGGACGAAGTTTAGTTTGCTTAAATATAAAAAGTTAATTTATTGTTTGATAATCTTTTTTATTTAAAATTCTTAAACCTGAATAATGTTCCAACGGATTACCGGGTCATTAATTGCAAGCTGAATTACATCTCGGAATAATTTTAGAAATTTCAAATAAATGAAACTATAATTGAAGCTTGATTGTAGTAATGAACAAAAAATATGTGCTTACTTGCGGAGCTTTTCTAGGCCATCTGCAACCTCACCAAGGTAAGTCTAAAGAATATATTCAAATAATTTTAGAAATGAATGTTTACATGAAGAAAATATTATATAAGATCAAATCGATTGGGTTATTAGATGAGTCTAAATGGAGTGGTGACACGCAAGTCAAGCAGGGTGGCAGGACAAAAATATTGATGGGAGTAGTGGCCTATGTCCTATAGAAATACTGAAGCTATTTTTTGGTTTATATTCAGATTATTTTGTTAACTTAAATGTACATGTGCAAAAACATGTAATTAGAAAGAGTCATATTCAACAATGCTCGGATTAAGCATTCAATTCAGCATCACTTCACTAGTTTTTGCAGAGTTCTTGAAACGAGATTAGTAATTTGGGAGTAATCTTATTAAGGGTGTCACTCCATCTGCCTCTATGTGCGCAGTGAATAAATTATCGAGCATTATTTTTGCCCATTTATATATGACATAGGACAGGACTGCTCATATAAAAATTCAAGTAAGAACTCCATACATTTAAAAAGTAATAATGTGTACTTGTAGCTAGGTAAACCTAGCAACCTTCATAAAAATACTGTCTTACCCTTAAACGTCATTGCATCCTCTTAAGAGAACAAGCGGTGTTTCCACATTTTCAAAGAATTTTCACAAAGCCTCTTTGGAAATGTGGGGTCGCAGGTTCGAAGCCATATAAACTATTTTGAAAGAACCATAAAAACCATAAGAAATTTCTGGTTTGCTTAAGGGCAAACACATGTATTTGATATGGAACATCTATTTATTCAAAATTAATATTAAAAATGGAAACTAAATAAACCAATTACAAAGAATAAGCATTAATATTTGGGTTTTAAATTTATTCATTATTTTCAAATCTTTCAACAGACACTGCTATGCCCAAACATTTGACAAAGTTATCTCAAAATAAAGTTTTATTTGTACTGCCGTTTGAAAGAAATTGTACTTTATGTTTATTATAGATAGTGGATGTTAGATAGAGTGGAATTGAAGGAAAAAGGTAAAGGTCATATTTTGGAGTACATGTAATTTAAAAGACAATAAGAACTGTAACAATTAATCTAGGGTTCTACACTGAATTTTAGAAAAATGAATTTTAATTTACTGTTATTATCTATCGTTCTGAGACGTTACTGTCTATATTTATTCATTTTGCAATAATCGCATGAATTGTTTTAATTGGTACAATTTAGAAGGCATTAGAACATCATTATCTCATATTTTGAATAGCATCCAAATAGAACATTTGTGCTGATTCTTTGCGCTTTTGCTACTCATTTGCATATTAATTTTTTGAAGTAATTCAGTGTTGCGCTGGGCTCGATACTATTTTTTCTGGGAGAGCCTAAGAAAGTCCGATTTTTTAATCAAAAGTATTTTTTTTGAATTTTTCAGAATTATGTAATGCAGTTCTCGTAAAAATATAATTTTTGTTGATTTCCTATAATAAAACAGGTTTTTTGTCAAATTTGTTTGTAGTTTAGTGTCCATATACTTCCATTGGTAACTGCCAATGGTTTCTTTAATTATACATAGAGATTAATGCATTTGTATATATATAT
>CABFPE010000373.1:39461-41961 GCA_900660155.1 Hofstenia miamia
GTTGACAAGTCTGGTGCTGTGGATTGCTGAAACTATAAAAAATTTGGAATTTAGATTTTCATAGAAATTCTTTTGAAACTAAGCAAAATATTTTCTCTCTATAAGGTAAAACAAGAATTTGTTTAATCATTTTGGCCGGTAATTTTACCGGCCTTTCATGAAATTTAAAAATGGCTGCAGGCCAGTAAATTGCCGGCTGGTAGCTGTTTCGATCTCTGAGTTGTCCATGCTAAAATACAAATGGCTGGTTTATAGTTCTGAGGAGAATGGTGCTTTCTGTCTACGTTGCACATTATTTTCTGCCAACAGATCTACAGCAAAAGATCGTTAGTTTTAGAACTGTTTACACAATGGAAAAGATTGTCTGCTTTTGAGTTCAAATTTAGAATGATGCAAAGAAATCATTTTATTTAAAAGAGGATATGAAGAAAACCAGAAGTTCAGCCATCCCTTTAAAAAATACTGAATCAGAAAGAAAAAAACGACTGGATTTTCAAAAGGATTTTTATTTCAATTGTAGAATAAGCGGTGTTAGTCTGTATTGCGATGAGAGAAAAAATTTAGTCGGATTTTAAAGATTCCAAAGTCAAATTCTTCTTAAAAGATTGAAGTATATAGGTATACATAATGTTGAATGCGTTTGCGTTGAACGGTCGTATTCTTGTTTGCTCTCTATATGACAAATACTAGTCAAAGCAACACTTTTGTTTTCCATTGTAATGCATGTAGTAAAGCGATAGATGATGACGTCATTGTGTTTGTAGGTTTTACATGTGGAACAAAGCTGCATTGGAATTCGGGATGTACTGGTTTCCATGAGGATGTGTTGCACAAACTGCAAGCAGCCAAGGATAGCATTATGCTATTTTGAACTCTTTTGCCAGCAATGGGCGGAAGGATAGCAGTTTTTCAGATATTGGTAGGAAGACAAGCGCCTCGGTGCGTGATATCGATAGAAAAATTTCAGAGGTCAAATCGATTTGCAGCAGCATTCTATAGAAAACTACCGAATCCACTGTTCACGCGAAGCTACAAGAAGTTGAAAACAGTAGAAGGCGACAGTACTATGATAGTTATAAAACGAACATAAGAATTGCTGGACTCGCTGAAGGGCACGAGAAAAATCGCTTTGATCGCATGCAGCAAGAAAAATCGCAGGTTCTGGAACTGCTCTCCCACTTAGATGAAGACGACGTCCACGTCAGTGGTTGAGCAGATTGGGTAAGTTTCATTTGAATACTGCTAAGCCTCGAAATATGTTAGTTACCCTGATTAATCCATGGGATGTTCGAAAACTTTTGTCTAAAGCGACTTGATTGAAATCCTTCAGGAATCGTGTGTACATTACCCCTGAATTATCCTTTGAGGCCAGGTTGAGAGAAAGGATTGTTTTGAAGAAACAATGGGAATTAATCATTAGCGGAATCGAGAGAAGTCGCTTGAGAATAAGAGGTAATAATTTGTATCTGGATAATAAGCAGGTGGAGATAACAAATGATAATCGACTAGGCACTTCTCGGTGTACCGCACCTGTTAGGATATCGAAGCATAAGACACAATTCCTGCCACGGATTTTCACTGGTAATGCTCAAAGTGTGTGCAACAAAATGGAAGAACTTAAGCTGAGGTTCGATGCATATAACAGACCTGAGATTGTAGCTATTACAGAATCCTGGATTAACGAAAATGTTCCACGAATGCATACTGATTTATGTCAACAAGGGTATGTCCTTGAACACGACGATAGATTACCTACTTGTACTCGTGGAAAAAAAGGCGGAGGCGTAACGATATGTATTGATTATTCGTACTGCACTGATATCAAGAATTTTACTGCTGAATTTACAGTCAGTATGCTTCCTGAATCAACATCATGTGCATTAAGTTGAGGCCTTTTAAATTGCCAAGAGAATTTACTGGTATATGGTTAATTATTGTGTACANATTACAGAATCCTGGATTAACGAAAATGTTCCACGAATGCATATTGATTTATGTCAGCAAGGGTATGTCCTTGACTACGACGATAGATTGCCTACTTGTACTCGCGGAAAAAAAGGCGGATGCGTTAGGAATTTTACTGCTGAATTTAGAGTGAGTATGCTTCCTGAATCAGCATCATGTGCATTAAGTTGAGGCCTTTTAAATTGCCAAGAGAATTTACTGGTATATGGTTAATTATTGTGTACATACCGGAGAATAATAAAGTGGGCCGGAAAACCATGAAGAAGTTAGATTCCCTTATCCAGAAGTGCTTGAAGAAAAGCCCAAACGCACTGGTTATTGTTACTGGTGATTTCAATCGAGTGGACTACACAATGCTACTAGACGGGGGCCTCCATCAGGTTATTGATTTTCTACAAAAGATGACACACCTTTGGACCTCTTTTTTACAAATTCGGTTGATAGTTATAAATGTCATCCATTAGCTCCTCTTGGAAGTTCTGTTCACCACATGATTATGGCCGAACCGATATATTTAGCTAAGGCACAACCAATG
>CABFPE010000373.1:46961-60029 GCA_900660155.1 Hofstenia miamia
ATATTCTATTCAATTACAAAATTAACTTAAACTTACATTTTGATAAACTGAAACTTCTGGGTCATTAATTAATGATAGATGCCAGAATGGCTATCAACATGCTGCTACAAGCTAAAACATTAGAATTAAGCAACCTGCAGGTAAGAATATCAGACATAACAGACAGGGTCATTTGCAATATCTCATTTGGAGACAACCAGTTGATGATGATTGGCTGAAAGCGCATATTAATAGTCCAATATAATCATATTTGACCAACAAATTCGTACACCAGAAGATGTCTATTCCAAAGAGGAGTTACTTGGATCTTCAAAAATTTTGCTACCACTTCAGGTTTAGAGCTAATAGAGGAAGCCCATATAACCAATATACTTAGTAGTTTACTAAGAATGACTCTGCATCATGAAATCATTGAGGAAAAGTACATCAGTATGATAGAATAGTGTAAAAAACCACCAAGTTGAGAATAAACAGACCAGAATGATGATAACATCTTTTCAACAAAGAAATGAAGATTTTCTCAGCTATCAATTTGGTGCTTGAAATTTTTAATTAAAAGCAATAAATTCTATAGTTTATTCTTATAGCGTATAGAACCCTCAAGTATGCTTAAATTTATGAAGCTCTACAAATAATAGAATAAAGCTGTTCAATACTATCAAAACTCATAGAATAATAGGCTTTCGCCATGGTATTTCCCATTGATAAAAAGTATATTAATCATTGATATATTACCAATGGATAATGAAATCTATTGAAATACTAAAATCAATTGATTAAAAAGAATTTTGACATACAGTACCTGTAATATAATTTGAAGTCATCGGGAATAATATTCAGCATCATATATTTTGAAAAAAATTAAGATGCCATTCAAAGAAAATAGAAAAAGTAATATTTTTAAGATCTCCTTATATAAATAAGAAATTTCACCCTCCTGTACATTGACTAATACAAAATGAAAATTTTCTGGTAAAATATTGAAGATAATTTTGTTTGAACAAAGTAGAAAGAAAACATAAGGAGCATCACATTTGCTGCTCTCTAGACAGCTTCAAAATCATCCAGACTCATTCAATGATATTTAGATCCGGAGAATACCCAGGGCAATTCGGAAAAGAGAAATCACCAAGGTTTCCATGATTTCCTGGGACTGATATGAAGTATGACAAAATATAAAAGTCATCTTGCATTTTCAGAATTATATGTTGCTTCAATATGTTCAATTCTGACTACTATGAGGCTTTCCACGTACACAAACCAATACCTGGTGCTCTAACGACGAAATGCAGCCTCTTTCGCGAACCTTCAGGTATTATCTTGCTGATGAACGCCAGACGACGGTTTTACAGAAGTCTACGACACTGCTAGGCAAAGTGCATGCATTGATTTTTACTAAATACCTGCTAAAATTGCACTATCGCAATTGTGTATTATGACCTTTTCCAATGTAGTCAATATTGTTAGATTCTATGGGATAGAAATTTCGCAATGATCAGCATTGGAAAGCGCCATAACATTCTGTGCGCACACAGTAGAGGATTTAAATTTTCTCATTTGACTTCTCATCGCACATAGCAGGAAAATGTTGTAGATCGCATATAAATTGTCATGAAAGACAATGTCCCCTGCCCGATGATGCTGGAAGACTAGTAAAATTATTTAAATTTACATGCAATTTTTCACTGCTGTATGTTTATTATAAAATAGTTTTCTAAAATTTATCATCTGTATTGAAACAAAGTGCTGTCTAACAAAGCGCAAAATTACTGTGTACACTTTATTATTATATTCTCCACGTCTACCTTAATTTTAATGAATGAAATTAGCTTGTCGAAATTACATTTACAGTTGTCGTAAAGAAATTGAAATTGTCGAAATAAGTTGACTGTTCTCGAAATTGAACTGGAAAAGCTGCAGTAGTGATTATGATTGCATTCAGTTTTAGGTATGTTTGAAACTTAAACTAAAATCTACACGTTGAAGTGAAAACTTAATTTGAGTGTTAGAAGAATATATGATACTAGCGTAAAACTTCAACCCGTAAATTATATTTTTCAGCGATTGCTTATAAATTATATAGCATTCACTGCATTTTGGGTTGATTTGATTAAACTTTTGAGTAATAGTCTGATTTTTTTATAAAGTTCGAGCTATTTTTTTCCAATGCATATGCACAAACCCAATCCTTATCAGGCCAATGTTATCTTTGCTNTTTCTATCGAGTAGAATTTAATTGATTAAAGAATCTTTTCCGAGCTTTAGTTAAATTTTTTGTTCTTAATTGTTTAATTGTTTTCTTTGATCTTTCATAATTGGTCCCATTAGTATTTGTCGGCTCGGATTTCGCAAGATCAAATAATTCTCGCTTAATTGATACTAGTTCACGAACTTGATTATCGTCGGTGTTTGAAAAAGGAAATTTAATCTTAACACTTCGCTTCTTATTGTTGCAACAGTGTTTAATGCAACAACAACAACAACAACAACAACAACAACANATATAGCATTCACTGCATTTTGGGTTGATTTGATTAAACTTTTGAGTAATAGTCTGATTTTTTTATAAAGTTCGAGCTATTTTTTTCCAATGCATATGCACAAACCCAATCCTTATCAGGCCAATGTTATCTTTGCTTTACATTCTTTAACGAAACTGCCTGACATCTGACATCAGGATAAATTTTGCTCATATCAAACTTCAACTAAACGCAAGTTATAATGAAATATAAGAATATGGTTGTAGCGTAGGTTAAGAATTTGAGAAAGCTTCGAGAAGTTGGTGCATGTCAACTATTTTTTGGGTTATTCTATTCTCTTCTACATAACATCAGTTAATAATACAAAATATAATTGCTTTGTAATAAAAAATAAGAATAAAGTTGTTAATATTCGTGGGTGCTAGAATATATAATATGAATTTTATAATTTAGTCTGAGAAGTTGACATGTTAGCGGATTACTGTCACTATTTTATGTCACCTTATTTATTATAAACAAAGATATCTAAATTTAACAAGAGATGAAAATAGCCTGATATATATCCAGAAGCTCTTTAGACAATGTAATCCGAATTTCATCCCGAAGACTTGCGTATGCATAAATGCAATTCATTAAATTAATACTCAATCTTAGTTTTTGATTTTCAATGTTGGCGATTATTAGGATATAGTTTCAAACTTATTCATTAATGAGGAGCTATAGGTCACTACACTTAATATTTTTTGATTAAGCGCATACGTATTTGTAGTTTAGAATTGCAATTTGTTGACGATTGTGCCCTACATATAATCTATAACTATAGTCAAGCAATATTCAGGCAAACGTTCAATACATCAAACAATAAGATATCTTCAAAATCCTTAGAAGAATTCATTTGTACTATAGCCAATGAGATTCACTATTAAAGAAAATAACTAAATAAATAAATAAATATATATATATATATATATATATATTAGTGAAGTGAGAGTAGAACTTTTTTAATGCCGCACCCGCCCGACAAAAGTACTTTATTACCCGTACCCGAGAATTAAATTTTTTCCTTCAATTATACAATTAAACAATTTCAACAACATTTCGAACATATTTTTGTATGTTAATTTTTTCAACATTTTATAAATAAAATGTGTTTCTGAAAAAAAATATTATTATAATAAAAACCTTCCCGTACGCAATAATTATTATGCGCACCCACTCGCACCCGCGGAAATGGGCATGTAAGACCGGGTACACGAGGGTATTATTCGTGCCAGTACATCACATATATATATATATATATATATATATATATAATATATACATATATATGTTTTATTCCTGTCCAAATTTAAATTTGTGTTTGAATATTAAATATATGTTTTATGTGAAAGGTTAAAATTCCTTATTAGAATAACAGTATTCTCTGGTCAATATTTATATGGTCATTTATGATATTTTTTTGTTTTGAATAGACAATTACTGAGCAGCTAGATGTACAGTGCTTAATGCTATGCCCCATTAGCAGAAATTTGCCAATTGAAAAGAGTTGATTCAGTGTTATTTAGATATTGCATGCAATGTTCACAAAAGGGGTATTTATTAGTTATTTTATAATTCTATGCTAAGAAGTTTGTGATTTTATTCGGTTCACAAATTAAGTAGTAATAGACTTTCTTCTGATTTGACGCCATTGGACTATTTTTGTGGGGATATTTACGTGATCAAATATTTGCTACGCCAATAACTAACATCGACGACCACAAATAAAAAATCACTGCCAAGTTTGTTGAAACTAATCAATCAAATATGCTACAAAAAGTCGTAAATTCCTTGCCAACAAAATGGAGCTATGCATCCAGAACGAAGGTGGAATTTTTGAACACTTGCTGTAATTTTAAACTGCAATAAATGAATTTGTTGAATAAACTTTCTGTTTTGTATTAACGTATTTTTTAACTTTAGAATTTCAAAAATAAATACCTAAGTGACTTATGAATCACCCTATATCTTATATTTTTGAATTATCTATTGAGATTCAATATTCATTTTTGCAGTGAGAGGAAATATCTTATCAATTTGGAAGTTGATTAATGATAACATTAATCAATGTTGTATTAATTTTTTGCAATTTTTAATAAATTGGCAAATTTTTATTAGAAGGAAGAAAGGGATCTTTAGAGATATCTTGAAATTTGTGGTTCTTGCTTAAAATACAATTCCTGCATTCACCAGTTGGACTAGAAGATAAAGAAAAAAACTAGGTGCTGAAATAGGGGTTTACACATTTTTATCACATATTTTACTCATAAAACGAAGTTATGTAAAAATTTAAATGTTATTGCAGCCATCTAGTGGAATGTATGTATATTTGATCATGATGAAAATATTTCTTTTGCAATACAGTTATTCTATTTTAGAAACACATTTATGCCTAAGCGTTGCTAAAAATTAGAAAAAATATGATAAGTCAATATAAGCAAAGCCATCGTTTTAAAAAAACTTAATTGTGATAAATAACAATAAAAATATGTAAGGGCTTCTAATAATATAGTAAACGTTAGCATTGCCTTCAGAAAATTTTTTGGCAATTAATGATTCCAGGACAAAAATTATTTATGAAACTAATATACTTATTATATTGATAAGCAATAATTATAATTATAAGTATAAATCAGTTAGCACTTTTATAAAAGGCGGCAATGTTCTTGCACCATTGTACTTTATCGAATATCAAACTCTTTGTATGATACACACGTATGTACACAATTCAAAATCTATTCACTTTCTAAGCAATTATATCAAAACTGGTGATAGAAACCACAATTTGCATAGTAGTATTAATCGTACAGATTCATTTTCATTTAAAGTTTTTAGATTATGGAATGAGTTAAATCTCGAAATAAAAAAGGAACGAAATTATAAACATTTCAGAAGAAAATTTAAAAAAATTTATTATCCAAACAATCACAATAGGAATGTTAAACAAATTAAGAGCATGGACAGATTTCATTTGACATTTGAAATTTATGCCCTTTAAGTAAGAGTGCATATTTTTAATTTTGCAAATATACATTTATAGTAGTTTGTAGTAATTGTTTGGTTGTGTATTTTACTAAGCAATAAATTTGCTTGACTCTATTCTATACTTAAAATTAATATGAATTATATATAAATGATACATTTGGGAAATTAAAATTATAGACAATGTCTTCAAATTTATTGTGGGAAAATTAATGAGAAACCAGGTTCCAGACAGTTTATAGACAGGTATATATAACAGACTTACTGAAATAGTTAAAAACAAAGAGATAATTATTCAAATATCTTTAAATATTTACTTAAAATTCAATATCAGAGGATACAGACTGTAGATATAATAAATCAAATGCAAAGGATAGAATTTGTTAATGTAAATCGAGTGATTACATGAGTTCGTTTGTTTAAAATTTCATAGATATTCTACCTCAATTTAAAATGAATTGTATATGTAACTTCAACATAAATTTTCAATAGATGTTCTTCAGCATCATATGAACTCAAATTAGCTATGCTATGTTTATAACGAAACCGCAATTTTAATACCAATTAGTTACCCTATTGTCAAATATCTGAATGCTAGGTTATCAACAGAATGTTCTGATGGAGTACATTTCAATGTTTATCTCGTTGAATGATCAATAAGGTATTGGAACCCTCCAGAAATTATGAAAACATTGGGAAAGTAATACATTTTTAAACCTGTTTTACAGAATATTATTTTTGACCAATATAATTTAGATTGGAAACCTGAAAGAGATATTCTCCATCCCCCTGGATAGGTCACTGCCACTTGTTACCAAACTAGATAGATTAACATTTCAACAAACTGTTTAAAATTGATGCTGTATAACTGAAGAAACCATGTCAAGAAACATTTCACTACTTTTATTGTAACTATTTATATAAATTATATACATATTATACAATTTATTCAGTTAGAACTGAGCACTCGAAATTGTTTGAATATATAAGATTTTAAATGCAAGTTCGATCAAATGTGCAAATCCTGCTATTCTTATATAATCTGTAATTTCATTAACATACAAAATGGCAATAGTCGTTGTGTAAGAGTAGAGGCCCCTAACTTTTGCAATGCAAAATTCTCAAACTTTATAGTCTTTGAGAAATTTTTAATTTCCAGTAGAATAGAATATCAATATGCTCATTTTCCATATTATTACTAACTACGTGTTTGTTGTGACATAAAATATCTTTAGTAATTCTGCATTTATTGGTATGCCCAAAGTTTTCTTGTTACAAATGAAAACATTGCAAATTTGAAAATTATTCGAAATTGAAAAGCTGGACCTCTCACAACAGTTTTCTTAGAAAACAAAACGACTAGACCGAGTCCATGCTTCCCCAATTTGTTAATTGTTTAGCAAAATATCAAAAAAGATGTTCTCGTTGGATAGTACAATATGAAAATTTCAAGTTTTGTTTAATTTTACTAATCTTCAACTTTTGGATCCCCTGCTCTTTTATAAACACTTAAATAATCAATTTGATCTTAAAAATTACANATTTCATAGATATTCTACCTCAATTTAAAATGAATTGTATATGTAACTTCAACATAAATTTTCAATAGATGTTCTTCAGCATCATATGAACTCAAATTAGCTATGCTATGTTTATAACGAAACCGCAATTTTAATACCAATTAGTTACCCTATTGTCAAATATCTGAATGCTAGGTTATCAACAGAATGTTCTGATGGAGTACATTTCAATGTTTATCTCGTTGAATGATCAATAAGGTATTGGAACCCTCCAGAAATTATGAAAACATTGGGAAAGTAATACATTTTTAAACCTGTTTTACAGAATATTATTTTTGACCAATATAATTTAGATTGGAAACCTGAAAGAGATATTCTCCATCCCCCTGGATAGGTCACTGCCACTTGTTACCAAACTAGATAGATTAACATTTCAACAAACTGTTTAAAATTGATGCTGTATAACTGAAGAAACCATGTCAAGAAACATTTCACTACTTTTATTGTAACTATTTATATAAATTATATACATATTATACAATTTATTCAGTTAGAACTGAGCACTCGAAATTGTTTGAATATATAAGATTTTAAATGCAAGTTCGATCAAATGTGCAAATCCTGCTATTCTTATATAATCTGTAATTTCATTAACATACAAAATGGCAATAGTCGTTGTGTAAGAGTAGAGGCCCCTAACTTTTGCAATGCAAAATTCTCAAACTTTATAGTCTTTGAGAAATTTTTAATTTCCAGTAGAATAGAATATCAATATGCTCATTTTCCATATTATTACTAACTACGTGTTTGTTGTGACATAAAATATCTTTAGTAATTCTGCATTTATTGGTATGCCCAAAGTTTTCTTGTTACAAATGAAAACATTGCAAATTTGAAAATTATTCGAAATTGAAAAGCTGGACCTCTCACAACAGTTTTCTTAGAAAACAAAACGACTAGACCGAGTCCATGCTTCCCCAATTTGTTAATTGTTTAGCAAAATATCAAAAAAGATGTTCTCGTTGGATAGTACAATATGAAAATTTCAAGTTTTGTTTAATTTTACTAATCTTCAACTTTTGGATCCCCTGCTCTTTTATAAACACTTAAATAATCAATTTGATCTTAAAAATTACAACTTTGTATACTTTAAATCTATATGTCTTTCAAATCTAAGAAGTTCAAATCATATTGTCTTCGAAAAAAAATTTGCAGAAAATCTGACACTCTTCAATATTTTTTCCATTGAGTTGTTCCGCTCATTTGAAGACCTCAATTAATCTTCATAATACATCAAGAGATGTGAAACATCATTTTAAATATTTTTTTAAACTTTTGTAAATCTAACGACAGTACATTACTGAATAGCTTTGTAGTCATTATAGTCCTTCTAACACTTGTATCGCACAAGGATTAAGATTTTATTAGTGTAATATAATTTATTTGTAAACTTTAATTTAAGTATAAATTTTTTATGAAATGAGTCAGAACAAGGTGATGAAATATTCTGTGGATTCCAAAGGCGATGTTGATGCTGATATTAAACTATGTACAATAACTTTTGTTCTAATGCTTTAAGTAGTCTTCTTAATAGAATTTGTATTTTTTAATATTTTTCATAATGAATTTGCTTGAAGACGAAGCTGTATTAGCTGTAGGGATGTGCCGGAATTCGGTATCTGGTAAAATCGGCAATTACACAACCGGATTCGGATATCCGGCATCCGGTAAAATTTAACTTGCTTACCGGACTTTATCGGATAACATATTCTGAAATAAGACTTGATGTAAAATAGAATTTCTGCGGAAAAACTATATTTTTCCATGATATGGAAGTTCTCATGCAACAAAACTAGTTTTTCAGACACATTATGACGTAGTCTATTTACTATTTATTGCGAAAATGTCAACCAACATCTGCTGCAGTTGATAGATGTCTCTCCATGTTAAGAAAAGTCTTCGAATATGACAGAAATCCTAACCACAATAATATATGGAAATTTATGTGCTGTTATTATAATTTAGTGAAACAATTGCTATAAAAAAGTGACTTTTTCTTTTGCAAGAGTTTTTGTATTTGTTTTATATTTTGTTCTCAGTAATAGAAAAACGTTTAATGTTGCTTAAATGGATCATTTTATTAATTGGATGGTCATATTTAAATAAATTCGTCAGATTTTGTCATAAAAATAAGGTCATATTTTGTTTTTTTGAAATCATATTTCTGGTTACCGTAGAAATAATTAAACACTATATTATCCGGTAGTCAAATTATCCGGAAAGTTCCGGTATCCGGTATATTCAATTCACTATCCAGATCCCATCCCTAATTAGCTGAAATAGGAGAGCACATTTGCAAATTTTCTGAACTCAGTCGTCAAAGCTATGATGGAGCCTCATCATCTTTTACCATGAAATAAATTAATAATAAATAATTATAGTATCTTAAAAATTTTGAAAATAAAAATTCTGGTATAATGATTGAATTTTTTGCATTAAGTCTAAAAATGTAAATTATATTATATAATAAAATGAAAAACAAAAAACTACAGATCTTAACCCTATCCCAAAATCGGGTCAATTATGAGAATTCTGGTCATCATATTATTTACCTCCCACCTCAATTTCAAAACCCCGCCGCGAACTTTGAGGTGTGCACCAAATTATGCTAGAAAAAGGAATTATTTGGCGAACAATCAAATCTCACCAANCAGCATTGTTCCAAACTTCAATATGTATGACATTTGTGAAACACCATCATATAGGAATCGCACACTAGAAGAAGTTTTTTACAAGCCTCCAAACAATGCTTATCCTCAAAACTTTAATCTTTTGGATCATGAAAACTTCACTTGTAATTTGTCAAAACGATTTTCAGATATCAAACTTGGATTTCAGCCAACATCTAGGTTTGTATTAGTCATAGAAATGAGGTATCATGAATTTTACAAGAGACTCATAGAAGTTTATGAAATGTTATACAGACCATTCTTTAAGCATATAATATACTGTGGACCTTATACAACAAACAATGTTCTATTCAATAATTTGTCACATTTAGAAAAGGGTAAGAATAACAGAGGTACTACTTCCTACGAATGCATTGTTCAGGCCGTAAGATGTGGATACGACGTCGAAGGTTATGTATTGCTAAGTGATGACACAATATTACAGTATTGGAATTTTGAAAAATTAAATGTATCTGGTCTATATATGCAGGACGGCCTAAGGAAAATTCCATTTACCAAAGAAAAGGATTGGTGGATGCATTGGGAAGCAGTTCATGGCATCCGTGCATTGAAGCCCGCCATGGCATTTCTAAAAGAACAAAGTGATATGGAAATCAAGAACTTTGTATCACTTTATCAAGAAAATATGCAAGATAATGCTGTCCAGTCGTTTGCAGATTGGATTTATCTTCCAAAGAAATATAGTTTAACATATATGAAAGTTGGAGAAATTTTAGTAAAATATGGAGTTTACATGGAGATAGCAACTGCGTATATATTTCACGGCTGCATTAAACATGATCAAATTGACCACAACACCGAAGGATTGTTTTATCAGGTAGCCTCGGATTTCGGAATCAATGAATTTTACGCATCCCATTTTAAACCTACGAATGTTGTTTTTCACCCAATAAAATACTCTAAAATGTATGATGCCAAATCTATATACTCTTTGATCCACTGCAAATATCTTACTCATCTTCAGACATATCTACTAAATTCTTCTGATAATAATGTATACACAACAGACTTTGACGAAACTCAGTTCCAAAGTAGACAATATTCCAAAGAAAATTAGTGTATTTTAAAATGTAAGCCTAGATGGATTAAATTTAGAACGAAGGATATTGAAAAACAAAATGTCTTAAAATAATCTCATAAGCTCAATTGGTTTTTAAAACCACCAACGAAATTTTTGTATTTCTTATATGTGATTTCATTAAGCGAGAGTCATCTAATTTGTTACTTCTTTAAGGTGTAGGCTTAAATATTATTATTATTATTATTATTATTATTATTATTATTATTATTATTATCCTTGCATCTCACAGCTTCATGCTGGTATCCCTCTCAGCTCGGGGAACTCACCAGTTCCCAGGGAGTCTGAGAGCTTTCCTCAGGACTCTAGCTGTTCCTAACAATGCTGCCTTCTATGCTACTGCTCCTCCCCACTTTGGTACTCCCAGCTCCTCCAAGTATCTCTTATGCTTCTTACTGCTCCTTGTGCTCCTACTACTACCGGGACTACTTCAACTTTCTTTAATTTCCACAGCCTTTCTATTTCCTCTGCCAACCCCCTGTACTTGTCTATCTTCTCTTTCTCCTTGCTTTCTACATTTTTGTCCTTTGGTACTGCTATGTCTATCACGGTTCCCAATCTTTTCTCTTTCTCTACCACTACTATGTCTGGCCTCCGTGCTTCTATCACTTTGGTTGTCCCATAGTATCTTAATCTTTTCATTCTCTATGACTCCCTGTGGCGTGTGCTCATACCACTTGTCTCCTGCTTCTAAACCATGCTGCCTGCTCAAATTTATTATTATTAGTATTATTATGAAAATTGAGTCACCTTTAATATTGTGATAAAAAATGATGTAGAATATTACAATTAAAGAAGCTATATTCCATGTTAACATTTGATTTCAATTGAGAAAAGTTCAGAGCCATAAGAAATGTGATTTTCAACTACTTAAAATCCTTGAAAACTAATTTTCACATTATCATCGGCCAATGTTATGATGTTGCAGCTGTCATATCTGGGCAATCCCAATTTCCACTTAATCATCTATGCAAATTCAGAAAATAATACTGTAAAACAGTAGTTTGATAAGCGAAATTCTCTTCCTAACTTTACAAAAAGCTTTAAAGTTGTACAATTTATCAAAATTGCTAGATCGGCGATGGGACGGCCACTATAAAGCTGCTTTAAAATTTTATGAAGCACTCATAGAACTATTGAATATATGTAGTGATAATTCAAAATCTGATACAATTTCTATCAAAGCGAAAAACTTTGAATGGGAAGAATTTTTCAGGGTGGCCTTTGCTTAGATCACACCTCACACCCATTTGTTCAAGAATTTACAGCAAAGCACCACAATCAGCCACATGTTTAAAAATTTAAATATTATTATTTGAAAACACTTAGAAAATATGTTATATTTTGTCAAAGCGTGAAGGGCAAAGGGAGTTTTTCTTCTTTTCAACTGCCTGTTTCATATTTACACTAGCCATTTTGGCCACAACTACCTCTTAGAATATGCCTTGTTATAATACTTTGAAGCTTCAAACGTGCTAATCACATACTTCAATCCGAATCAATGAACCTGTACACTGCCAGTGAAATGGTAGAGAATTTTTCGAGATTATTAAGAAATATACAATTAATATTTCAATAAAGAAAACATCAATTTAAATTTCTTGCCAACCAATAAAAGAAAAGTAAATCTACTGACAAAATGAAAAGATTCTACTAGAAGTAGAAGTTAATATGAAATTACCGAAACTGAATGCTAAGTTTATTCAATTTTATAATTTTTGTTAAATTAGACGTAGTAATTAGCCCCATTGAAAAATGTGACAGCCCAATTTAGTAATTTGGACACGCGGCTGGTTCGCATACAATGTATACACTCCCGGCAATTGAAATAAGTTCACCCATTATTACGTGAAAATATCCATAGTATTGCAATATCGTTACTTCTGTGTAACGTATCAGTGTCAGATATAGTCGTAAAATTAACAGCGGGCATATGCTAAAAGCCAATTCAAAATCAGTGCTTACGAGACATGTTGCTCATGCAAATTTTATGAAGTAGGTTATTTGAAGTAAAAGGTATACGGTAGGATCTATTTCACTTTAAAGGTGTTGTTTTTAATGATGTTTTTGATCATATAAATTCCATTCAATGAAATGTACATTTATATTGTTATAGATTATTCAGTTGAATATTAATTATATTATATATTCAAAATAAATAATACTACAATTTAAACTATAATATATATGTCAGAGTTAAAATTGGGCTGGGCTAGTAT
>CABFPE010000373.1:111971-128042 GCA_900660155.1 Hofstenia miamia
AATATATATATATATATATATATATATATATAGCTTGGAACTGAGTGATTTTGTTCAATCTGGAGCTATATGGGGTACTATGCAAATATGACTAGTTTTCTTGAAGTTTGTGTTAATGCTATTAGTCGTATTTACATAGGTTCTGGATTTGGGCTACATCAAAACTACTCTTCGCTTATTTTGAAAACAAATTTATAGAGCAAATTTCTGACAAAAAATAATGCATTGAAACATCATCCATTTTTAAATTCCTCAACACACAAAGAGATTAAATATAAACTTTGATATGTGTCTAGTAATCGGATTTTTGTGATGTTATATTATGCAAAATTCCGTTTTTGGAGCATTAATACAAGGTTTATGCATATCGAATGTTTATATAAAGAACAAATTAGTTACTTCAACTGTTCTGAATGCTCTAGCCAAGATTTACTAACGCAGAATGGAGGATGTTAGTCTGACTTTTTCACTAAATAGACATTTAGTGTTTTTATGTCATTTTCTATACTTGCCATAAACCATGCCATTTTTGGTATTGTAATGGAAAGTAGCATCATATATCTACGTTTCTAAAACTAGATAACAAAAAATAAACATCAAATTAAATTTAGCATCTTTTCTAAAATTATATTAAAATATTTACAGAATTTCCTTTCTTCAATAGCTTTTAGTTAACTTGTAGTTTGATTACAATATCATGCTACATACTTACAACAATGTATACAAATGCCCTGTAGAAATAGACTAAAAATTTTGTAAATTAATTACACTATGAAAATCAAAATTTTTGATAATATATAAAAAACTCATTGGTATATATTTGCTGCCAATAGTTTATTGGACGTTACAAAGTACTGTTTTGATAATAAATAATAATTTTTGAACCTACTGATGTTTGAAACTTTGCTTATTTCTCATTTTGCAGAGAGATTATGTACATACAGCTCCGAAAAACTTGCTTTATATTTGTATATTATTTATGCACACATTTGATCTTTTTTTAGACTTTATGTTGTTCATCAAGCCATCTTTTTGATTGGTAATGTTATTAAGTATTTGTATAAGGCTACTAAGCTGATGTATTTGGTTATATAAATTGATGATAGAATAGAAAGCATATGTATTTTTCACTTGTTTTCTAGAAGAAACGGCTTTTGAACTATTTGCTGAAAGTACTCAACTTCCGCTCAGAATAAGTGCACGATACTTGCTCCGAATGTTGCCTTCCTCAGCTAACTGCCTAAAGGCTTCAATCTTATTTAGTAGAAACAGGATTTCAATGGATACTATCTGAAATATATTTATGTTGAAAACGTAAGCAGACGATAGATTAATTGATTTGAATTTACTTTGTCTTTGCATAAGTCATGGTTTGAATGCAGTTTGTTTATTCATAGTTTAACTGAATTTCAACTATTTAACTCATTTAAATGGTCAACACTGATAATAATTGCTAAATTGGTAAAGGGGGAATTTGAATTGTGTATAAATAGAACCACTAACAGTTGCAAAAATCATAGTTTCAATGCAGTTTTTTATTTAAAGTAGGTTAAACGATCGTTTAATTAAAATTTCATAGTTTAATTGAATTTAAGTAGTTTAAATATCATTTATATGGTCAACACTGGTTTTAGTTCACTTAGTTTTGTTTAACTTGTTTCTGTAAGAGAGTTAGTGTTTGATGCTACAATAATTTTTTAGAATACAATTAATTCTTAAAAAAGCAGGGTATTTTGATAATAATGCCAATGTTATTTCATTATGGACAAATGATGGACATTTAATTAACATAATTATAGGAAATTATATCATGATGAAGAATCCAAGCATATATGTCTATATTGAAAATTTACTTTGTGAATTAGCTCAAATATTAATGCTAAGAATCAATGAAGTTTACTTCTATATTTAGCTTTTGAAGATACTTATACTTATGAATAACATTGATGCCAAATTGCCAACAATAGTATTAATTTTAAAATTTAATTCAAAAAAATTTTAGCCCAGCAAATTTTAGAGAAAACTATATTTTTAATTTATTCATACCGGAAAAGAAATTTGCTTAATATAAATTTTTTCTAAATTCATTTTAGTGAAGATAAATTTCTTTCTTGGGTCTATTTTATATGTATTTTCAAGAGATTGTTGATTAAAGTTGTTAAAATAATTTGTTCATATTTTTTAGCAATCCTCTGATCCTTCAATAAGACTTGGGTGGTAATCTAATTAAAGAAAAAGAATGTAGTTGTTGGGACTTAAACCTCTTGATTATATAAGCATTAGTTATCAAGAGAATTATAGCGTCTTTTTAATAAAATTGCTTTTTCAATGACAAATATCTGTAATTTTCAGATCATTCCGGGGTAGGAATAATTTTTAACACAAATATTCACAATTACATAGCACATTCACCAATAAATGTCTCCTCTATCTCAATACTTCCAAATTCCATAATATGCTTGAGAAAATGGTTTTAAAATGTGGATAAATCGGATGTATCTGCAAAGTCATTGTGTTCAATAAAATATAATATACTTAAACCTAGCATTTTTACCATATCAAAAAATGCTAAGCAAAACTAATTATACATAGAGAGCAACAATAGTAGAACATTCGCTTTTCAAGTCTATCATCTTGATTACAGATTCTAAAGACAAAGATGGCTTGCTTCAATAGGACTGCTCAAAGTGTCGCTTCAAAAAAATAAATCTAAATATGTTGTATTTTTTCAAAAAAACCCGATTTTTTAACGTCCTTTACTCAATTGTAGAATATATAAAAATTAGAAAATATATTTCTACAAGAAATTCATCATAGAGTTATTGCTTAATAATTTATTAAATTTCCAGCAAAGGCAATCAAATCATAGGCTATAGGCTTTTAACAAACTTTACACTATATATTTTAATAAAAAGTATTTGTTTATATTAATAATACATAGCTGTGAGAATTTGAGTTATTGTTGCCAGTAATAATTTTTTGACTTACTGTTTTGAAAAGGGCTAGTCAAGCAAACTTCGTTGGAAGCAACTTTCTTAGGAAGGTAATGATTGAATTTCCTGCTCAGACAAATACTTAATGTGTCAAACAAATCCAAGTCACAAAAAAATAACTCCCTGATAATATTTACTCTATTTCTGTAACTATGTAACTATTTATCAACGTCAGAATACAGCCAATAGTAGTTATGGAGACTCGTACCTGTGTCACTTTTTTCTGAATGGTCGAGAGGGGACCTTTGGCCTCTGCTGGGCCGTGGCTATTGGCGGGGTGTTGTAGTGAAGTCATTTTGTGTTGACTGATTGAAAAAGTCAATCTATATATTCACCCCAAATCGTTAGATAAAATCATTATTTTTATTCTACGCAAATTCATTTTCCATTCGGCAATGTCCGTTGAAATACTAGGATCTGGTTCACTTGGTAGTCTGTTTGATGAGATATGTACAATTCCGCCACCACCGTACATGAATCAATAACTTCCATGACATCACTACAACACCCCGCCAATAGCCACGGCCCTGCAGAGACCAAAGTTCCCCTCTCGACCAATCAGAAAAAGTGACACGGGGTACGAGTCTCCATAACTACTGCCAATTGTGAATCCATATTAGACAGACCTCGTAAAAAGAATGTACTATAAGCATAGATTGTTGAAATATTTGCAAATATATGGTATATTTTAAATGAAATTAGTAAAAGTATCAATAATGTGTATTTAAAGACCTCAAGAGTTTTGTATCATTTATTAGCTTAAACAATATTCAATTGTTCACTCTAGTTGTACAAGAATAATAAATGAAACAAAAGTATATACACTTCAGTCACTAGTCTAAGTGTGTTTATTTACGAAAAGAATCAACATATGCAATTGGCGCCATTCTTTTTTGAGAATCATACTCTGCTGACGTTGGAAAAAGTCCTTTGTAGAATCTTTTACGGAAACTATCTACGTATCCAACAGGTCGGCGTTTATTTTCACTGCTGCTTTCAACAAATGTGAATATTGATAAAAGTTGCAGGCAGACAATGACAAAAACGTATAGCTTTAAGTTGTTCATTTTCAATATTCTAAATACAGCTTGTAAATATTTTCATTAGATTTTGCATACTGTTCATGCAATAATTAGACTTTGTGCAGAACTTAAGATTCCCATACGATTTACTGGTAGAGGCCATTAATAATTAATATTTCACATAATTATATCTAAAGAAATTCAGATGGTTTAGGAGAAAATTGATCAAGTAATATAAATTTGATGTAAATAATGCGACCATTAGGACAGAATAACCAGCAAAATTTGTTTGAATTCACTCAGATCTCTAATATATGTACAAATGTACAACTGCTTTGCCATAAAATTCTTGACATTATGTAGCATATCTAGAAAGTCTAAAGTATGAAAAGGTATTCTTTAAAAGAAAATAATGTAAATAAACAATTATATGAACATGCATTATATCAGCATCAGCATAAAGCCTTAAATGATTTTTTGCATATGTAGTAAAAATAGCCATTGGCAATTAGTAACATCTATTAATCATAGTGAATTGCATAGAATTAAAAATTATTTATTTCCTTTAAATGTTTTTGTGTAATTAGCTCATCAAACAATTAATTACATATTTGAGACTAATTAAGAAAACTATAAAAGAAAGCTTTTGTTAATAGTTTGTACAAAAATGCCTTTGTTGTTTTACCATTAGCAAAAAATCGCACAATGTTTCCTCCGTATTTTTTGTTCTTATCAGGATGAACATTTAACACAAAGCTTTCAGGATCCCTCAAAATAATGATATTTTCTGAGAATGTGTTGGACATCTTTTCTCATTTTATTAAATTCTGCACTAATCTTCATTTAATTCTCAATTTTTTGACCGTGGTTCTCCTAAAAATTATCATAAATAAATCACAAGCAAGGTACTTTGTGTACGTGATTAATCTACTTCAGTGTTTCTATTAAGGGTAATGCCGCTGAAGCATTTTAGCCAAGCACTAGTTTCCCTACAATCTTGTACAGTTGCTTAAAGCAACTTAAAATGCTGCAGCCATAGTCAGCTTTAATCGAGAAAATTTCACTCGCTTATAGTTGTAGCTTAGCAACCCGGTATATGCAAGTAAGTTTAAAATTCGCTAAGTCTTAGTTTACTAAAAAAAAACTTAAACAATTAATGAAATTTTTATACAACACAAACTTGAAGGACTACTTCCACAACAAATTTAAATTATGTTCAATAAATATTGTAAATTAAAAAATTGAAGCAGTAGGCAGCGAACTACTGATGCTACAATATGTCCTTACAAAGTCTTACATAAATACTGTATATCTTTAATTGCCTTAAATCAATTTCATACCAAACTCTAGCTATGGAATTGAAATAACTTATATTTATGGGATTTGACACATCCCGACTTTTTCTTGTAGTGTTATTTGAAAGATAAGTTATATGGACATAATCCAAAGACAATCTTGGATATAAAAGCTATCATTACTCAAGAAACGAAAAACATTACAGTTGATTTGTGAACGAAAGTTTGCAGATGTTTGAAGACATATTTGGAAGAAGAGGTTGCTCATCTACATTAGTGTACATATCATTACTAAATATAATGTTCCGTTTTCGATATTTTGGAAATTTAACTATGAAGTTTTTTGCTAGTAGATTAAAAGTTTATGTAAACTGTTCCAGGGAGAAGTTATTTCCGTTTTAAATTTGGCTAGTTTCCACCCCTGTATATATATATATATATATATATATATATAATATATATGAATCTCATTCTTCAATGAAATTTTATACATTGAGATCCAAAAGGTTTTAAAATCCTGAAAAATTCAAGAAACTTAAAAAAAGCATTTGTGACCCTTTATGACCTAAAGTTTCATGACGAATAACTCACTAAGACATGAGACAGAAGTGTTGAATTACATATTAAATATTGTTCAACCCAGTGAATGTAAATTATTAGTTTATTAGAGAATGGTTAATCTCGTAGAAAACTATGCGAATTATTTTAGTTTTGCATGTTTGCCTGACAATCGAAAAGTTTAAGCTATACTGAATTATCGATCTTATTGACTCATTAAAGTACAAAGATTGCAAGAAAGCATTGTAAATCTTTTGAAAAAAAGGACTTTTGTTTGCTATTTTTAAAATATTCTACAATTAAATGCAATTAACTCTCCAAAAGACAATTCAATAAAACTAAAGAAATATTGACAATATTATAAGCATTAAGGATATGTCATTGAAGAATACAGGAAATGGGCATTTTATTTCTTAACACCACAATGACTAACTATCATACTTTAAGCTATCAGGTTTAATTAATTGGTTGTTTTATTACAATTAGGTACTTTTCAACGAGCCTAAATTTAGAACATATTAATTTTTGAAATGTATTTGGCGACTGGTTGTCTTACTTGTGTTTATGTTTCAAAATTTTCTTAGTACTTAAATGACTTATCAGCCATAAGGGAATAAACTTTATGTGGTATTTAGACAAGTAGTGAATGTAGGTTGGTGCTTTTTAAATTCCTAAAAAATATCTTAAGCTAAAATGCATCTTGGTAACCTCAATATAAGTTGCTTAGTTAAATTTTAGCTTGAAATATTTTTAGCGAATTTAAATATGTTAAAGTTATAAAAGTACCAATTGTTAATGTGCGTGATTTTTTTACAGAAGACAATAACAATCAAATAATTGCGAAGCATTTAAACAAGTTATAATGTAAATAGTCTAAAAATTATGCTTCATAAGTTTTATAAATCGTCTCCAACACAACTCAACATTGAGTTACTATTATACAATGCTCAAATTCATTAAAACTTTTAAAATCGTACATGTTATTTTTAAATGAAATAGAAAATGGTTTTGTATATCAGTTCCCAGCGGAGTGCATTGAGTCGTTGTCAGATCTTATTCAAATTTCGTCATCTGAATCTAACTCAGTAATTAACTAGATAAGAGGTAACTTGAATCAATAACCTTTAATTAAGTGTTAAGAACCACTTTTGACTTGCACGTAATTTGTAATCACTATATGATATGAATTTTATGTAGGAAGAAAGAGCAGCACCAAATAGCAAAAATCGATTAACACTTACTTCAAACGTTTGCTAGGACGACACAAGAGCCTCATTGTTGTTAAATCAAATAAAAAGTTTAATTAAATGTAACAAAAATGTTTATTCCCGATTTTAATTGTATAAAATTTTGATGAGACGAAAAATGCTGTAATAATTATGAATAATTCTTAAAATTTCAACTTGTAAAATAAATATAAATTATATATATATATATATATATATATATATATATTGTAACTTAGATTATAGTTTTCGTTTTTTAAATTGTTAATGTGCCAATAAAAATTAATTGTTAATAAAAATGCATATTTCTCATAAATAAATCAAAGATAGCATTTTTAAATAGTCATTTCTAAATTTTCCACACATTTTGGTACAAAAGAAGATTGAGTTGAGATATTCTCCTGTTCATTAGACAGAAATTTCAAAGGAGGCTTAAGAGTATATTAAGTATAATGCATGATAAGACAACAAAAAGAGAGACAATTTTTAAACAGTCTTTTTTTAGTTAGGTTCATTTAGAAGCAACCATAGTGAAACATAGCATGAACATTATAGTAGCTTAAAGTTTTTTTTGTGCCGAACCGTCAAGATCAATTTTATAATTCTTCTATTATTGGTAGTTACAAACTCACCAAATATGTAAGTATGGCAGCAGGTATTAATATAATAATGATCAATAGTAAAATTAATGTGCAAACAAAATTTTGCCTTTTATAAGAATCCTAGAAAGTTACGTTGCTTAAAGTCAAGAGCCCCACCTAAATATAGACCCTCTTCCAACTCTGATGTGTAATCTTTTGAACTCTTACTATATCCCTTAGCCAATATTCGAAAAAATTTTCAACCATGAAAATTAGTTTTTGAAAATGTGTTTTTAGCAACGTTCATTCATTCCAAAATAAGTGAGCCATATTCTATATATATATATATATNTGATTGTGCATGCAAAAATTCAAACGACTTCTTGTATGCTCTTTTAATCTCACCGATGTATTTATATATATATATATATATATATATATATATTTATCTGTTTTACATAATGATTGAAAGATATTGATATAAATAATTGACAACGTCGTTGGCATTAATTGGTAACTATCCTATTACCAAAGCAACCGGATTGCATTTAATAAATTGACAGATTGCTAATTCAAAGTGTCATTATTAAAAGTACATGTTATTTCATTAAGAATTTTTTTTTAATTTTTAGTGCTATGCGAATTCACTCTAAAAGTACATGCTAATAATATTATTCTTAGCATACTTATTGGGCAATAACTCTATTTAACATACAATTGACTGTAATAGGTAGACTACCACTGAATTCTAATCATCTTAATCTAGTGGCTTTGATTTTAATCTTCAAAATGTTAAACCGTTATACGGGAGTGGCTTTATGATTTTGTGAGAGGTTATGTAGAGCATTATATAAATAACTTATTTTGAGAAATTAGGACATTAAACTGCTACTCTTGTTGTTTAATTTGGAAAGGATAGTTTTTCTACTAATTAAATGCAAGCACAAGAACTCCTACATGTGCAGAATATAATATTACTTCAGAATAGTACTATACAAATCTCATTAACATATACATGCAAGTCCGTTAGGAAATTTGTAAATCGTGAGATAGGTACACATTTATTGATGAACGTGCTCGAATGAAATTTTGAAAATGTGTACAAAGGCGTATTCCTGTGACTCTATTATTTGAAATATTAAGTATTTCTTATTGAAAGTTTCCCTTTTCAAAATGTTGGTGAATTCTCTTTATGCCTAATATTCATTTCTAAGATCCATAGGATCAACAACGAACTTTCACATTTTCTTTGCGTGTAGATAAACCATTGAGGTGTGCCGTGGCCAAAGTCAAAGGTCGCTGCGCCGAATATTCAAATTGATTTAATTTGATTGGTCTTGAATTATTTTTTAGATTATAAGGCTTGTATGACGAGATCAGTAGCGTCAAAACAACATGATAACAGAGGGGATATTTGTATATTTAAACATTTGAATTTGCATATAATTTTTGAGACAAGAACAGGCCTTATAAATTGGTAGTACATTTAACACATATTTCTTAAAAGTGTTAATTTTTATTATAAATTTAGTATCTTCCGTTGGTGATATAGTTACAATATCCTTCCCTTCTGAAACTCGGTTGGTGTCATGTAACATTTATCCCCCCCTTGTCGACGCCACTGCACGAAACTCAGTGCTACTATGCCCTCACACTTCCAGAAACGTTCCCACTGATGTCTAACATTAAAATGAATAAATTGTCTACTAGAATGAAATAATGTTGCATGATAGATTTTTTATAGTAGCATTGGTCTCAACCACAAAAAATATTTGTGCAATAGACGTTGCGCAATACGAGGAGAAAGTTGAATGTTATTAAGGTTTATAACACAAATAGAAAATTGCAATTGATTTATTAAACTAGAACCCCCATGACAATGAGTATATTTTGAAGTAAATGAATAGGCGTAAATTACATTTATGACTTAGGCTAATAAAAAGATGCTCTGCTTTAATGAGAGCTAAATTAAAATAGCGGAATATTACTATAAAGTTGTGAGATAATCGTTAAATATGCACGCGGAATTGTTACTTTAAAACATTATTAAAAACACAGCAATTTTAGAAAATTTAATTGAAGCGAATTAAGGCATTAACAATCAAATTCAACACCTTGAAAAAAAGCCTACGTAAGAAATAATTGAAACGAAGTTTTCTTCTTAATTAAAAAATTGAAGTTAAAAGAAACTAAATTTTAAAAAAATAACAAATTAATTTTTCGTATTCTTTTGCAGAGATGATTTCTTTTTCAACTTATTTAAAAATAGATTTGAAAGGAAGTTGAGTAGGATATTGAGATCCCTCGATTACCTCGCATAATAAATAGCACACGGCAACAATTAACTAACAAGCGTAAGAGTAGTAGGAGTAAGAGCAAGTGAAAACTGAACATCATTCTGAGATAAGTCTTAAATTACAAAGAGAATATATATTTCGAAGCAAATTAACAAGTAAGACATGATTGTCAAATAGGATTACAATTTAAAAATGTTTGTTTAACCATTAGATAAGATCACCTTTAAATTAGAACATGGAGCACTTCTGGCTTATATTTGGTAAAGATAACTCACCGTTAAGGATTCAGTGAAAATAATAAAATTTTACATTTTAAATTCAACTTAAGCATCATTTAATGAATCTGTTTGTGGTAAATTAATTACGAATAATGATATTTGCACAGTCCGATTTGAAAATTGGACGTTCTTGTTCTGTTGTTAAGAAATGTCTGTTCATTTTAAAAAGAATAACTTACTACTTTAACCATCAGCAGCCTAGGAATTGTTTTGAGATATTTGAAGTTTTCTTTAAGATAAATCTTTAACATTTCTAACTCACAAACGCAACAGAGATATCAAAAATCTAAACGCAAAACAGAATTGAGGAGCTCCTCTTTCATTTACGATTTAAAACCTAAAAGGCCACGACCTCTGACTTTGCGCACAATTCGCGCCACAATGAAACTTGGATGTTTTATCTACTAAAAAAGAAATACTAAGGTTGGTTGTTGCTTTCTTGGGCCCTAAATCTTCTTATTGTATAAGAAATGTGTATGAGGATAATTTAAAAGCTTTCTAAATAGTTGGATATTCAAGTACTTCCGTCACAGGAATGTACTTAAGAAGAAATTTTCACATTACATGTGATCACGTTCACCAATACATCTCTCAATTTCAATATCCCGATTTCATAGTTTTCTAATAAGCTTTGAGAAATGTGTTTGAAAATTTAGGAAAACGGTTAATCTTTATACATGGACACCATGCAATTTAACTTTAAATGTCTATGTAATTAAGCATGAATTTAAATATATGCAACCTTTCTGAAAAATTTACGATTATTTTTAGAATGTAATAGTGTAATAGTGTAAGTTATTTATGAATCTTTCTATTCCTGCTAATATTAAACGGCAGGTAATGATGGTATTACTAATATTAATAATAATAATAATAATAATAATAATAATAATAATAATAATAATAATAATAATAATAATTTATTAATAATAATAATAATAATAATAATAATAATTTCTAACTGAATTTAAATTTTTTAGGTTGCTCAAAATTTTAATTTCAATATTTCAAAATTGGCATACATCTAATATTTGTGTTGACATCGACTACAATGAATTCATACATTCAAACATTGTACGTCATTCTAATTACAAATCTAAAATGCACTTTGAATAATAAGATACTTTAATTATTGGATCATATTTTCAAAAATCGATAGTGAGCATTTCAGAGCACCAAAAACTTAACTCAAATACAAATAAATCATAAAATTTGTAAATATTATTTTGGGATTCAATAAAAAACCGATATGTATATAAAATTATTATGATTTAGATAACTCTGTAAAATGTATATGGCTTGCACCAAGTACTCAAAGTTTCTATGAAAATGCGTTTAGTCGATACTTTAGCTTACAATTTTCAAAAAAACTTACGATTCGAAATAGATTTCGTCTGATTCAGAATACTGTTGAATGTTATTATTTTATTTGAAAGGTTGACCAATCAGATTAAAGTTAGGAAGAAAATTATAAAATTTTAAGAACAACACATTTTCTCTTTTATTTATATTAGAAGACCATTTGCTGCGTACATCTCTATTTGCGTTTGGTATTGCTTTAAGAGACCTTTCAAAATTCTATACATCAAATGAGTTATGCAAAAACAATGTTTTGCATGAAATATTTTGAAGGATTTTTAGAAAAGCTGAATAATATAGTAACGTTTTTACACGTAAATGGATATTGCTTATATTTCGTTGCACAGCCTGAAAACTACTCAATACACATACGATAAGCTGTTGTGCCTTTGTAACGATTTATAATAACTTCCAAATTTCAAATCCACAGTGCACTGTAGTAAGCCCAAATTAATAAACTACAACTAATTATTAGGTTAAGTTTATGTAAAGAGCCAACATCATCAATGAATTTTACAGAAACAGAGCGTAATAATTACATATGCCTATCACTGATACCAAAATTTCCACCATATAGACATATTATTCCAGATGAAGACATAAATCTAGTTACAATTTATACAGATCAGGACTGCAAATGCATTGGGTTGGATTGGGTCTTCGAAAAGATGGCTTATAATTTGAGGAAATTGTTCACGTCAAAATATGTTATGACAGAGGTTCTCGGGCTTGCTTGACCGTTTCACCTATTGTGCCATTAGTTAAAATCCCATTCATCACCTCATTCCCAAAATTTCAAAAAATATCAATGTCCATGGAGTTGACTATTATGAATTTACAATATTCGGCCAAGACCATCTTTAAAAGATCTTTCCTCCAAGGTCATAATTCTCCCCATTAAGTCCAGAAATGCAGCAATGGGGCAAATTTCACCTCCAATGAGAACTCCTGTGTTATGATGACCGCAAAGAAGATTTTGGTCTCTCAGGAAATCAATTGCTTTAGACATTTGATGTAGTCTACATGAAAACATATTTTATAAGCAATTCAATAGATCAAATGGGGTGACGACTGACGACATCAAAGAAATTGACGTTGGCAATTCTGCTCTGCGTAGCTTAGCTGGGTTGCGTCAAGTTTAGATTGGGTTGAGTCGGAATAATATGACCTACTTGAATTAAAGTAGAATAAAATATCTTCAAATGATTATGAATATTACAATTTAATGTAGTAGTTTCTTTATTACGGAATTGCATATTCAGTATTTAGCATATGCAGGACCTACTAGACAATAATGCAAATAATTTCACTTGTTTTTACGAAAGTTTGATAATATTTCAACATTTACAAAGTGAGAATAAATATCAATAAAAACAATTATATCATTTCGAGCTTCTCACTACTATGAAGAAACGATGGAATTTTCAGAATGCTTACAAACCAGAAACCAAGAAATTAGTAGAAAAGGAACAAATAATTGTAGGAATAGATTTTTACATTTAATTCATGTATAGTTTCTTTCCTAGTGATATAAATTACATTTATGAATTTCAAGTAAATATTGACGTAATGTATTTTTCAGAATTCTGTTTTAGAGCAAATTTTTGAATTTTTTTTCGGCACGGTTAAAAAAATTGTATGGCATACAAATTTCAAAATTATTCATTAGGAATATTGGCTACATCTTGTATATTCATTTTCAAATTGTTTTGTATGCTGCAGCTTAATGACACATGGAAAATGGAAAATATATATTTTGCCAAAACAATGATATTATGTTTAAAATTTTGTTTTATAAATAAAGTAATTTTTGGATATCTACATTGTACTAGTGAGATTTATTGACATGGCAATATTACATTTTACATTTTTTCATTAATTTGATGTTAAATTCGATTGAGGAACCAACCCTCATTGTTAAAGTTATATTACGGTTTTGGTTGTTGAATGCCATTTTTAGAAAACTAAGTTTGGTCAAAATTTAACATAAAAATACAGTACTGGAGTTTAGAGTCTCTCTTGTTGAATATTTAGCAGTAGAGAGCCCTGCTACTAGGTTTTGCAGAACTTTAATCCTACGAGTCTTGGTGCTCATTTTCAACATATTTCAGAAGATATATGAAAAACAGAAGAATTCAATTAAATTAGAATGAGTCGCATTTTCAGTTTCTTGAAGCATTAAGGAAATAATTGAGATAAAATATTTTCAATTTGCAACTAAATTAATTGCTAATGAATTTTAATATAGATTAGAG
Source organism: Hofstenia miamia (assembly GCA_900660155.1). Taxonomy (NCBI): domain Eukaryota; kingdom Metazoa; phylum Xenacoelomorpha; order Acoela; family Hofsteniidae; genus Hofstenia; species Hofstenia miamia. The sequence goes on from CABFPE010000373.1 coordinate 125,836, forward strand.
TTGCTCAGATTCAGATTGGTTCATGCATCGAATCCTTAAATCTAAATTTTTGATTACCTTGTTACGTATTCAGAATTTAGTATTTGCAATAGCTACCAAATTCTAATTAAACACTTTGGTACAGATATAACACAAACCCAATATATTTCATATATATATATATATATTAGAGATGAGTGCGGTGCGGTAGCAACCCGGAATACCGCGGTAAACTGCAGTGCGTTGCACAGCGGTAGTGATTTACAAATTTGGGTGGTTAGCGGTAGAATTTAAACAGCTTGCAGTGGCATAGAAGTTATATAGATAACGTGTATTTGTTTTAAAACTAAAAGTCTCAGTATTTGTCAAAAAACTTTTTCTAAAACAAAAATAATAGATTTAACATATTAAATAGGCTTATTAATATTTATTTTTGCATATTTCATGGATACTTCTCTAATTAACTTTTACGAATTGACAAAATACCTAAGAAATTGACTTTAATACATTTCTAAGGATGATCCATAACCACTAAAATGCAAGTTAGAGATATCTCTCTTTTCACAAACTAACACAAGATAATCGACTCTGTTGCGGTATACCACGGTAAAATTACATTACTTGCGTTGGTTTGCGGCAAAATAATGCACATTTCGGTAGTAAGCGGTAAAGTTTTTTCTCGGCAGGGGTAATTATTTAACAAGTATCGCGCTCATCTCTCATATATATATATATATATAATTATATATATATATATATATAAAATATGCATCTATATATGAAATAATGGTTAAATATTTTAAGAATAAGTTCGCTCGGTTTTTGGGAGTGATATATCAAATATATATCATGTACATAACAGCATTGAGTTTAATTTAGTTGATGTTCTATAAATTCGTTTTCAGAAATGATTGGTATAAATAGCGATTCCTTCTTACAGGCTCTTCATCCGAAAGTTGTTTTTCAAAGGTGAAGAGTATTTATGAAATTTTATACTTCTAATAGATTACACAAAATTGCTCTGAGAAAAGGCAAGGAAATTGATTTTGAGGACAAAGCTGACAGCCAACCGAACACAAAGATGGCGCACGATACAAACCTGGCCCAAATACATTAAAGGCTATTCGGACCATTGTAGACCCATTTTATTATCCTTGCCAAAAAAAATGTTTGCAGTTTTTCGCTTTGCTAGGCCAATGTTAGGTATGTTAGAAACTAATAGTAACATCTACACATTTAATTAGAATAACCAAAATTGAGTTTTAGAAGAGTATAATATACTAAAGAAAGTTTTTTTTCAAATGGAAATTATTTTAATTTTCAACACATTGTTTGTAAATTTTATAGTATTTACTTTGTGTTGTTCCAGGTTTAGGAAAGTTATTGCGATAATTGCGGCGAAAAACTGGGCCAAAGTTTATAAATATACTGGCGGCTATTATTCAACAGTACACGCAAGTCAATCCAAATGCAGTGAATGTTAAAATATTCATTGGTATAAACCGGTCTGACCAGCAAAACATTTTCCTAAGTCTAGTTAAATATATTCATGAAGAAATGCTATATATATATATATACCTTTCTTTTTAATTAAGATTTTTTTCATATATTTGGAGACCACCTATCATTTGCATTTAATCAATGCATAGTTGAAAGTGAATTTCCGGAGATGAAAAAATCAGATATATAATATCTTTATATAAAAATCTAGATCCTCTTATTGCGAAAAATTATAGGTCAATCTCAATACCGCAACCCTTTACTAAATTATTTGAAAAAATACTGCACATACAATTCAATCAACACCTTTACAAGTGATGCAATTATGTCAATTACTGAAAAAATATCTTTATGTAAATCCCAATTTTCACCCAGTTGAATAGAATTTTGAAATTTTGGCGATTAAACTTAAAAATTATGGATTTAATCAAAATTCAATGAAGAGAAGCTTAATCTTTGTCATTAACTCAATATTTATTTGACTGGTTTTAGACCAGTTCAAACCGGCCGGTCATAAAATACTGATCCAACCCGACCTGTGCCGGTCACGCTGGTTAACCCAATCGGTTTACAACTATGATATAATATATAAGCAAAATTTGCAAAATATAATACACTCTTCGAAAACTTAATTTATGTTTTATTATAGACTTAAATTCTCGTTTCATGATCGTCTTAACATTTTATGCAATACTAGCATCAGATGTAGGTAGGTTATATATATATAT
>CABFPE010000373.1:128195-140394 GCA_900660155.1 Hofstenia miamia
TTATATATATATATATATATATATATATATATTCCTGTAGTACAAATCAGATATAATCTTAATCATTAATGAAATTTGTTTTATTTTCTCTCCTTTGTAGATATGTTTCCTCAAAATTACAAAAGTCAGTTAATTTTAAGATACTAAGATTATAGCTTAAATTGGTATTTCGGCAATGGGAAGGTTTTTTCCTGGTTATAATTCTATTTTTTCGTCACTTTTAGCATTACTATGTATATGTATATCCATTGTCTTATTGTGTTTGAGATACTTCGAGCACGTGCAAACTTTTAAGTGATTTAATGATCTTCAAGGAAATGGACATTTCATTTTTCAAATTCAATATAATCATATGGAGAACAATTACTTTCTTCTCTGTCTTTGAATGGGTGGTATTTATGTTAATATAAGCTGGTTAAAATTGTTATACTTCATGCGATCGACTACGAAATTTGAGAATACACTAATGTCTAAAAGCAATGAAAACCTATCTACAGGGTCGTTATAAAGTAGTAACTACAAAATAATATATCACAAATTGTATTTAGCAAATCCTTACAAGCAAAATCATCATAGATCAAAAGTGCAAAGTTAGATCATTGTTTGTGTTAACCCCAATAGTGATAGAACAAGCTTCAGCAAGTCACTTGACAATTTAAAAATACTAAACTACTAGTGTGTACGTGCGTGTACGCTCATGTATGTGGGCTTAAGTGGTAATTTTTACTGAAAACGAAAAAGAATATAGCTTTAGTGGCATCTCTGGCATTTTTGTTGTGTATGCAAACACAGAAACGTTAAATATCTGCCATTATTTAGACAAGACTAGCAAAGCAATCTACTTGACACAGGTTTGTCAAATCGTTAAATTTTCTTTCAATTCAACATCAGCAACAGTGAACAAGATCTTTCACCTTCACCAGTGATTCCTTTACCAAAGCCCAGTAAAAGATAACTTATCACAACTCAAGTGAAAGACCAAGCCATATTGAAATCATGTAAAATTACTCCCTTTGCATGAACCCGCGCAATAAATGCTGATCTTCTTGTTTGCTTTATTAAATTGCCTAGTGTAATCAACCAAAAATGTTCATGACAAAATAATGCTTGCAGAAATGTATCAATATTGGACTGTGGATCAATGGCATACAGTAATGTTAAAGATGAGACCACTATTCGATAGCAAGGGATAGGGGTTTACACTTTAAATGCCCACCTGTTAAAGGTTTCACAACACAATTCACCATTCCTTCTGTAAACAGTGCACTGAAAGTTGTAGTTTGGGGTGCAATTGCATGCAAGGGACGTTGCAGTCTTTGGTTTTGTTCTTCATGAACTCCTATTAATTTCCCTGTGTACATTGGTATTCTAGAAGTTAGGATCCTAGACTTCCTTTTGAATGTGTAACTGCAATTATTTCCAACATGTCGGAGCGCCCTACCATTAATCATTGCTAAACAAAGAATGGCTGGAAGATAAGAATTCAACGTTTTGGGTCCTTGGCCAGGAAACTCACCTGATTTGACCGCAATTAAAAACTATTGAAAAATAGTGAAAGAGCAAGTAGCCCATCATAGTCCCACGGGGTGGCCAGTGAGTTGTGGCCAAGACCGTATATTAATATTTTGGATTAAAGTACTTACATGCTCTCAAATTACACCTAGCTAAAAGTAATTAATTATCCCTTCAAAATCCACAGCCGAAAACAATTCATATTATTCAATATTCCTAATGACAAAATTTATTATATTAAATTAAACCATGGCGCTAAGCTCAATTATTGCAAAGGTAAAGCTTGATTGTGATGAACTTTGTACTTACCTGTTCTTTCCCAATGATTTTATTTTCTTCAATAGTGCGCTTTAAGATATTGTTCACATGCAAACATGGTTTGATCATAATGTTTTGCGTTATTCAAACAATTATGAAATGTATAAGAATGAATTATAAAGAAGAGTGAAATCCAAAACAATTACAATATAGATAATAGATTCAAAGATTGAAATTTCTCCGACCGGACTGTATTCTTTCATGCCCTAGCCAGCCATTAAGGATGATGTTCCATGCCATGCTTTTCATAGAATGTGGGAATTCTTAAAGAAAACAGGTGTACTTCTTTCTCTGGAGGACCTAACACAGTTGCCAGACTTTATTATTGGGCATTTAGGCGGGCTTAAAGCAAAAGCTACTGAACACCACGCTACAAACTTAACTCTAGTTTGGAACATATGTAGTGAAGGAATTGTGTCGTTCCAGCAAAACATAGTAGATTTCAGTATATTACTCACACAGTGGTAGAACAGTCCAGAAATGTTCCAAGATATCGGCACTATGCATACTAAGCCAAACATGGTGATTTGCAAAACCAAAATTATGTTCCACTAATGTGGTTAAAACACATAAATTGGCATTTTCTAGATTTTCATTTGAAACAGTTACGTAAACATAGTTGAACCAGGAGGAGAGTGGCCTTATCTTGGATTAGGTCCCTCCCTTCTGCTGCAGCATTAATTTGAACATTTTAATATCATTTACTTGAAAAATCCAATGAACTTATATATTCTCAACAAAATATAGTGCAATATATATTTTCTATAATACATTTTTTATTCGATAGCATTTAGAAATTTGAAAGATTTTATACAAAGTATATGCTTATGAAAATATACGCTATACACAAAATTATAAAATTGAAGGTAATTCCATAGATTGCAAATACCTACTGGAACAATAAATAAAAATTATAAAATATTGAACATGTACACACAAACATTTTATATATTTCACAATTTACTAAATTGCTTTGATTTTACAAATATGTAAATTAGCTGAAAGATTTTCTTTAACATTTCTAAAATTTTCTCAAATTTGTAATTGGTATTTTGTGGTAGATTATTCCAGAATCCTATTATGGATGTTGAAAAAAGTTGTTCCAGGCTTCAGTGATTATTTTAATATTATTGATGCATCTACTTGATCGGTGTTTAATTTAGTGAATTAATTTAAAGAATTAGTAGCACTAGAAGACTTGTGAATATGCTTGTATAGAATTAACAGATTTATGTAAGCTGGAGATAACATTTATAAATCTTGTAATTTATCTCTTGTCTTTAGTTTACTAACACTAAACATAGTTCAAATTGAGCAGTAAGAAATCTTATTTAATCTCTGTTGTGTAACTATAGTTATGTTATTCAGCAGAGTGCATGCAAAGAGGAAATGGCTCATAGCAATTGCACAAATTTGTTTGCTTTTAGTGATGCTTCTCAGTTGATGAATGCATTGATTACATAGATGTTATTAAAAATGCAACAAAAACCGCAATCCCTATGCAAGGCTCTTTTTTCTCAATAGAATTGACAACTCTGCAGGAGTTCACACATAACTTATTTTGTCACACTCTAATGTAGAGTAAAAAACAAAAAATTTCGATCAATTTGATTATTTTGCACAGTTATTTGTATGCAAAACTGTCCCATATTAGGATGTTCAAACCCAACTTTTCAAATGTTACCAAAATATGGACAATCCTAAGGGGCATGGATTTAGACCCCATCTGTGAAAATCCCAAGTTCTTCTAAATTAATAATTGAGAAATTATCAAACGCTTACTTTAGCACTATACTGGTACAACTCAAAAGTATAAATTTTAACAACTGTCAAATGAAGTGCTAATATTTATTAATTTATTAAATATCTCTTGGTTTGTGATTTATCTTGTTTTGATGTAAATAAACATATTTTGCTTAAAACATTTCATAAGCTATTTCACTAAAATAATCTAACATGTTAATTGTCAAACATTTCTAGCGCCACTGCCAAAACTGTCTTTCGAACCCACACCAAAACTACATAGCAAAAAACATGTAAGCTTACATTTTTAAATAATCATGTACTTAGCGGCGCTAGATTTTTTACTAAGGTATATTCAGCCATACTATGATAGTTTAATGTATTCGACTGCGCTATAACAATTATTATCATAAATTCATATTATTTTTATTAGAAATTACTTCTAATGATATTTAAAAAATATTTCAGATTTCTTACTGTGATTAGCAACAATGCTGATTGCTAATTAATCCGTATGTAAAGTAAAAAGTATTACTAATCGTGAAGTTTATACAAATGTTGGCATTGCATAATTTAAGTGTTAACTTTCAATTCTCAGTTTCAATTGCATAATGGATTCCTTTTAAGGTGGTCATTAAAATAATTTTAGCATTATTAAATCTTATACAAGTCATTTATTACTTAATAATTTAAAATTTATTATGACTATTGCGAAATTAAATTTATATTCATCATTAGCGGTTTTTTAAAAAGCAGTTACTAAAACTTTCACGATAGAAATATTTATAACTTCTGTATTTGTAAGTGTGAATAAAGTTATTTTTAATACAGTTCCGTAATAGCTTTGAATTTTATGTATAGAAAGACCAGAATTTTAGTTGCCAGGATATGTTGATAGTAATTCAAATTTTAGCTTTAAATATAAAATCTAAAGTTTTTTAAAAGTTTAATTTCATGTAATGAAAAAATTAAACTTTGTCATAGTTTTATAGGCTATTGTAGTACTTCAAATTTTAACATTTGCAAGAAAACCAGACATAACTAACGTTAAATTTTAGAATGATGATGTAAATCTCAGTTTTAGCAACTTTTTATAAACACTGACATTCATTTAGTAATTATTTCATAAATTAATAAATCACCAGGTAATTAGATTACTAATGATGATGCATTGCATCAGTATACTGAAAATTACAAGTAATTCAAATCTAATTGAATTTATTTGCTCCAATAAATAGATTTTATAGGAACCGCATTAACATTTAACCAGAATATCATGTCATTATATATATTTGGGTTGGGTTGAGTAGACTTGTGATTTCACTTATGGCAGTGCTAGCATTACACATATAAGGAACTACTCCTAATGATTACTTGTTATATGCAAAATATACTTGCAATGCAAAATATAATCAAATCTTGTTTGTTTCTTGAACTTTGTTTCGATTTAATTATTATAAAGTTCTTCACAATGATATCTGTAAACAAACGAACAACTAGCATTTTAGATTGGATTTCTGAACAAATTCATACTAAGAATCGTGATTGGTACTTTAAATAAATGTAAAATACTTTCAAATTGACGCATATAGAAGTTCTATCATAATGTAAATAATATAAGTATGTACACTAGGGTTCCACATGGGAGGACATTGTGTAATATCTTCCCATCAGGGCTTCAACTTTGACTATAATTGGTTAAATCAAAAATTTAATGGTATTTACACTAGCGTTACTTTCATTTAAAAAATCGATTTCTCCGCATTTTAGAACAATTTTGTCCAAGCCTGTTAAGAAATATTGAAAGACTTTCACATGGACACATCTATGGGGTTAGGCCCGCTCGTGCAATGATGAATATTTATGTTGAAACTTATTATTGTGCTTGAAGTACATGAATATTTTTTCAATGAGAAATCCGATTTTTGTAAAAATATTTAAATTCTTTCTATACCTAGTCTTCAGATAATGAACGGTCTAATGTCCATGGGAACAACAACTATCCTGAAATGTTTTGTTTTCTTGAAAAAACTGTGTGAGTCCCGCCAAGGCGTGCCTGAACCGAATAGCGCCAAGTAGCGCACTAAAATCGAAAAAGAAAGAGGAGGCCATTCTCTATCTTTATGTATTTTCTGATTTTAAATATCTTCATTAGTTCGTAGGTTTTAATCGCTTAAAAATTTTTTGTTGAAGCCATCAGATATTTTGAAGGTAGGACTAAGCGAGTTCTTTCTGCTGATGTGAGATTCTGTAGTCGATCAATAAAATAAAAGCAAAAGTGTGAAGTTTATTTTTAAAGCATCAAATTTCTAACAAGTTGATTTCCTAACATATTTTTGAATGAGATTAATATATTTCGCAAACTTTATAAGAAGAGACTTACTTCCTACACATAAAGCATGGGGATAAAACACTCAGTTCTAATACTTTCTTAATTCATTTACTTAAAACTATTGATGGTAGGTGTCTTGCTTCGATATTTTCTATGGAAACAGTTAAATATTTAAAATCTTGTTTTACCTTACGGTAATATACATTAATCAGCTAATTGTAAAGAGGAAGTATAAATTCAGAATTAATCAACATTCATTAACTAGAAAAATACCAGTTTTGACAAGCATAATTTTTATTTTCGTCATATATGAATGGCAATATTTGAAAAATGTTTATTCCAAAATTGCTATAACGAATTAAATACAGTATTTCCTTTCACAAATATTGAAATTTTTTATATTAAAATGTTTTTGTCTATTAATTATATATATATATATATATATAAATATATATAAATTATTAAATTATCATCATTTTATAAACTATGATATTGTGTGATATTAATACATGCCCCATAAAGCTATTGCTCACAAAATCAATTTTAAGATCTGTTTTATCAGTTAGATCCAGCTTACTGTTTTACTGCATGGAAACAGCTTGGGGTATTTTTTGTATTCCATAAATGATGTTAGGTGCTACAAATAGTTGAAGGGTAGGGCTAAGTATTAAATCAACGACGATTTTCTGAATTTTCTAAAATTTGTCTAAGTAATATGTACATGCCTTGGTTAGATTATAAAAAACCATGTCAGATGTATGCTTCAACCGAGTCATCTGTAATCTAAGCATAAGAAACCATTAAAAACACTGTAATATCTTTACCTGTTCCAAAAAAGATAAGGTTTAGTGCTAATTGCAAAATTGACAATGTTGCTTGCTTTCATTGGTTATGGAGTCTGATAATGCTGACAACATGCGAACGTTCTCTCTCTACAAATATTTGTCAGTTATCATGTGATGGTTTCCAATAGTTTATTCCTATTGAATGTTGGAAGAAACGGGGTGCTGTCTATCGCCCCGCTTACACGATAAGTTTTCCTTACATGAATGACTTATCATTATTTACGCGAAGCAATTATCAGATTAATTAAACATCATTTGCGTTTACACAATATGTTTTCCCTTATGACTTATATTCTTAACTGCAAAACTTACCAACAGTTTCTGTGTTCGTAAGTTTTCCATTACTTCAGGCAAATTTACATTTACATGATAAGGTTTCCCTTAAATCAGTTCTAAGCGAAAACAAATTGTGTAAACGGAGCTTATCACAGCATAAGTGCACCAGTGCTGGATATGATTGCTCCCAGTTGTTACTCAACAATCTCATGTCGCCCCTATCAGTCATGTAATTCAGGACCCTAAGCTCAATTGTCTCCTGTTATATCTGCAGTTTGCAGACCTGCCCCCTATATTTAAAAGATACTTTGAAAATATATATGACACTGATGATTTGATTAGTACTTTTATTAAAAAGTGTGCTAAAATTCAACTAAGTTAAGAAAACAACAACTTAAATTCAATAGGAATTAAGATTCACTGCCTAAACCCCTAAACCTAAATATAACATGAAATATTTAAACACCAAAGACACTATCTAGAAAAACCTTATTTTCCCAAATTTATCAGATGTGAAAAATGTGAAGAACAAGGCCACACTAATAATTATTGCAAAACTGTCATGTACATGGCAAGGGCGTACGCAGAATTTTCTGACGGGGGGACATCTCAGTAATGACCAAGGGAGAAGCCCCAAGCAAATTTTTTAAAATATTGTGTAAATAGCCTCCAAAGAACGCATTTCACGATCTCAGATTTCAAATTTTGTACTTTTTACCGAAAATTGTTTGATCTTGCCAGTCAAAATCAAATTTGAAAACCTAACGGGGGGACATTCTACCATCTCTCCCTTGCATACACCACTGGTACATGCATGGTGGGTAACAAAGTATTCTATAGTACAGAAGATGTGGAAGAGATACTGAATACAGCTGATATCAATATTTAGACCAGTAATTGCACTGGTCTTAAACAGTAATGAAGAGATTTTTATTGTTACTGATTTTATGGATCGAAACTTAATACCAGTTAATATTAATAGTGTTACTATTAAAGCAACTGTAGCTACTGTCAACTCCATTACTATCATGGTGATCGCAGAGATGGAAGACAGTCAGTAAGCTTCTAAATATATTCTTCTTATGTTTCTCATGAAAAGTCAATCAATATCACAAAGTTCATTTAAATCTTTCAAAGTTGTTAAAAATTAACAGCGCTGGGACAGAGTTGTGAGCTGCTCGATTTATAAACGGTTCGGTTTGGCTTCACCTTGTAATATCTGATTTGCAAACAGCTTAAAATGGGTCAACATTTTTTAAAATGACGAAATTGCATCCTTGTATATAAATAGAAAATACGTCAGTTGCTGTGTTGAAATTTACAAAATTCTCAAAATTTTTTTATGTTTATTGCCAAAGCAATGCAAATGGAGTGAGGGCCTCGAAAATAATTTAGGGCAGTATTTAAGCTTGAAACAATTCAGGTTATTAGCTTCAAACGGTTTGGTTCGGTTTGGTTTCATTTGAAGAGGTTCGGTTTCTGAAATTTGGAATTCTGCTCTGTGGTACTAAAAGTCCACTATAAACCGTTGTTAGCTGCCAATATAGTTGCAAGTGCTTTGAAATATGTGATATCAATAAATTTATCAACCAGAAATTACATTAAATCATCCGAGAAACATAAATGTCGCGCATTGGATAAAAGAAGAGTGATAACAAGATTTTGTGAAATTCCTTTTAATGAGATTGTAATTATTTAATTTATGCGTAAGAAGAATTCATGTAGTACGATTTAATCAGCTTAATTATCTTGATTTAAGTCAGTTGAAGTGATGATTGAGAAACGATTGAGTTAACCGAAATATTATTTTCCAGAAAGAAAACAAACACATTTAACCTTAATCTGCCAAAGCGTTGTTCAAATTTCGCAATATTGATGCATGTAATATATGCTAATGGTACAGATATGATTTGACGAATTAAATTTTGAAATTTGTATTTATATTTTGACATGGTTCTTAGTTTGTTCTTTATATTAAACATTGGGCAGTAATGAAGTTTGTCATTACAATATAATATACAGACATACTAACTGCAGTTTATTCATAAAATTCGTATTTCTAGACTAATGATACCGACACTACTTTCAAATGGTTTTTTTCGCATTAAATGCATGCAGACATTTCCTTCTTCTGGCAATGTAGAGACGGGCCTTACATTTTGCTCAAAAGAAAAACTTCTTCTATGTGGGAATTTTGTTTTTGCATGGTCCAGTAATTGAGACAGTTTCTTACACCATGGTTGTAATTTGATTCAGATTTTGAATCCCCCTAACACCCGAACTCGAATTGTTAGAATTTGGGGTTACAATATTATATGAAAAAATGTTTAAAGTGTAAATAATTCTTTTGTTTTTAAAAACAATTGAGAAATTTGTGGTAGGAACAACGAATTAAAAATGTATTTGCATTTAACTATTAGTTAAATATAGCAACTCTGTTGAAGACGTAATATGTGCCATTGATCGTCAAGTTCACAAGAAGAGAAATTATGCTCTGGATGCTTGCTGTGCTGATAAAATTTACTTAGTAATAGGGTCTTGAGGCCACAAACCTAAGCAAGGCTGGCTGCAACCCGTTGTGAGTCGCGGCTTCTGTTTCACGACTTGCTGTTGGTTTGTGGCCAGAAAATATGAGCACGGCCTTTTCACCTTAGTATTAAAAATTTTTGAAAGTTTGTTATTTCCTTCATTATTTGCAGGATTTGTTTTTCGATTTACATGTTCATTTACTTGGTCTACACTCTCATTTCCTTATTAAGTGCTTAGAATGCAACACCTCCCACCCGGTGCGGCTTTTGTATCACGGCTTGTAGTTGGCCACACATTTGAGGAACACTGTCTTGTCCGGCTACCACTGTTTCGTTTAAGCCATTAAAGGCCAATGATGCAAAGAGCTATTTGCAAACTCTTATGGCACAGGGAATTCCGTGATATTACTTTATAGACATTAAGTGGGTTTCAAGATTTTAAATTCAATAAAAACAACTTGATTTGTAATAATAATATTATTATTATAAAATTATAAATAATATATAAATTATATAAATTATAAAAGTATCATTAACATGTACACAAATTTCGTTTAAAAAATATAAAATTTAGAAAAAATATTTTAAGCGGCGTAGTTGAACTGCGATGTAAGCAGATGACTGAATAATAATTATTCAAAATTCTGTTAAGCTTTCTGATGTGAAAATATTTGAGCCCTCTATAACCACTTTAGGCATAAATTATCAAATTTCTGATTCATATATACACATACATGTATAAAATTTTCCTTTGTACCTGAACTCGGTTGCAAACCATTTATAAAATACTCTCAATAATTTTTTAAATTTCTAGATCTTGATGTTTTCTATATATTGGTTTCAAAATTTAGTCCTCAGTTCTTATTTAACCTTGTTTGAGACAAAATCTAGAAAGTCAGTGATAAATATTATATATTTTAAGCGTTACCAGCATTTACAAGCATGGTATATTTGAATTAGTCTAAGATGAAACATTAGAATGCATACTTAAAAAACTAAACATAATTGACAATATCCACTTTACAAAATAACCAGGAATGATTTAAGAAACTGAGAGATACATGTTTATTTCTCAACTATCCTTACAATGATCACTTAAGTTATAAGATATCATTAATTAAAACTCAAAAGTTAACCAAGATTTAAGGAAATAAAAATCGAATTAAAAATCAATATCCAAAAATTTTTTAGAGGTCGGCATGAGGGCTTTGTTATAACAATTTATTAATGTTAAAAATTATAAAAAAGTGAATACAGGCAACCCCGCCTAAGTCGGATCGACTCGGACAAATGAAAATAATCCGATTTACAAGAAATCCGAGATATAATTTTGTGTGTGTACATATTGGAGTTTGTCTGTTCTTTATTAATAGTACAAGTTACGCAAAAATCCGACTTAGTCACATCCGAATTTGGCGGGGTTGCCTGTATACACCAATTGCTTTCCTAGATCTTTGTAAATTTTTTAAGTCTATTGACTAGAGCATTTTATTTAAATTATTTAATTACATTTTTTAATCAAAGCAGTTTTTTACTTGAGTATAGTTAAATCTCGCTACTATGTCACTGTGCTACTATGCCACTCTCGCTTGGTCCTTATGGGTGGCATAGTGAGTGAGATTTGACTGTATAATATTATTTCTCAAGAGCGTTATGGGCTAACACCCCGGTCGAGATAGTATTAAGAAAATTTACAACACAATAAACATAGCTACAAACAATTAACCTTTTAGGTATAGGAGGAATTGAGAAGTCAATTCCTCATTTAGTTTAATATTCCGATAAGTTTTTCTTTATTCAAATAAATATTAACAATTGGAAATTGATAATTTATCACAATAGCGTCAGAAAATTTACAAACATACACATACATACAAACATGTACAATAAAAATCAATCTTACACAATGAATCCAAGCAAACTAAGGAAAATGACTACAAGGAATTCAAGAACGAGATGTTGGAAGTTATCTAACCATGCTTTAGATGAGGTAAGATATTCATTGTTCAGATAAATATTAACAATTAGAAACAAGTAATTTATCTAACAGCATCATAAGATATGCAAACATACATGGAAATACCTATAATAGAATAGAATACTATGTACAATAAATTTACCAGCCTAGGGATAAATTACTATGAGGATATGAAGAACGATATGTATATTCATTATTTTAGAATTTGTATCCTAGCCAGACTTTAACTGAGATAAACTTTTACTTAAAATGCTGGTAAAGTGCTTTGATCTGGAATTGTTTATAAATAATATCGAATATTGAATTCATATTATAATGTGCTAACTTCATGATGAACTAATAAAACGTCAACATATTGTTCAAAGTGATTAGCTGTTTCGGGAAAGGCTAAGCCTAGAAGCAAGACAAGATAAGATAAGATATTCTTTATTCAGATAATATTTTCAATTACAAAACTGGTTATTATCTGAATAGCTTCAAGAATGATAACAAATAACTATAATATTTACAAAAAATAAGACTACAAAATCTGTTCTGTCCTGGCTATGGAAATTAATTGCACGCTATTGTATAATCTTTGTTGTAAAATTTGATTTTTAGCCATGATTTACCCAAAATGAATTTTTCTTTCAACATAAATGCTTTCAATTTTGTTTTAAACTTAATT
>CABFPE010000373.1:146213-163615 GCA_900660155.1 Hofstenia miamia
CAGTCATCATCAATTTCAATGCCATTTATATTTCAGATAAGTCTTTATGATTTAATAATTGTTGAGATTGTTTTTGTTGAAAAAACTTTATAAAAGAGTTTAAATCGAAATATTTTATGCATCCTCACTAATATAGACATAACACTTCTTAAAAATATTCTTGATTAATAATGTTTGTTTTATAATGTTTGTTTTGAATCCGCACATAAAATCATTGTGTAAAATGATTAATTTTAACGGATGACATCTAAGACAATTCTGACAGTTAACTATCAATTACAAACTGTTCAAAATATAATTTCAATGTAAATACATAATAGTAATTTACAAATTTCCCATGTAAACGATTAACTGAACATTTTGATTGTCGTAGTGTTGCTTTAGTTTTTTCTCGAAATGTGTGACCATACAGAGGATGAGTTTTTACTGAGTCTTCAAATCCGGCCAAGCCTAGTTTTTCAAACAGTTCTTTTTTTCTGAGAACATATGAGTTTTTTTCGCCAAAAAGTAGTCTAAATTCATTTAATTAATTTATAATTATTTATACACAACATTTATAGTGATGTACTCTATGTATACATGTATATAGGGAAAGTAAATGCTTAGCCAAAGCATAATAAAGAATGTATCCTTATCAACCTATATTTTAATCATATAATGATGTCGAAACCTATGAATTCACGAAATTATATGCTAACAAAGCAAGCTTTTGTATTTATTTCTAAAAATCAAAAGGTTTGAATGACTTGTTGGAGTGAACATTTTACATCACCTCGATACAGATGTAGGACAAAAGTACGGCGCTAGAGTGTGACTGGTTAATGTAGAGAAGCAATGAGTAGTGATTTTGATGGCCTATAAATGAATAAATCTTCGCGCGCACTAGTGATTCATATAAATAGAAAATATTTAGTGTACAAAAATAGAACATAGGGATTTCTTTATGCACAGCGCGCAATTAAATGAGCACAGCAGTTAAACAACTCGCTTTTTGATAAAACACTGACAAATAAAATGGAAGAATTACAAAGGGATCATTGGAGTAAGTTGTTTACCCTCTAGATTTGTGATTGACAAAGTAATTACTACCTACTAGACAGCATGGTGAATTATAACAATATTGATCCATGAAAATTTATGCACTATCAGTGTTAAATTGTAGTCAAGGCAATATAAAACACATCAACATGAATGTAAAATAAAATAAGCACATTGCATCCAAACACTTGTGACATTTAATTGCTTATAGCATGCTGGTGTAAACGTCACATAAATCAGAGGTGGATATGGCCAGGCTAGTCAAATTCCAATGCAAGCCGGGTTGAGAATTTAGGAAAACATCAGTTGAAAACGGTCAAAATAAAATGCATTTCCACAACCAAAACAAATGAAATTTAAATATTGTTACTTTGAGATTTACTTCCACGGCGAGAAAAGATTATAACTATAGCTGAAGAAGTTCTCAGGAGTCAAATCAGGAATAGTGTCAAGGTGGATCAAGTACCTAAACGAATTTACTTTCACCATTGAACACCAGAGAGGAACACCACACACTAATGCAGATTTCTGGACTGCACTCCTGGAGTAGCAAAGAGATGCAACCAAGGAAGATGGTGAAAAGAAGCAATTTCCATTCTTACCACATACAGAATATGAAGGATTACCTGAAATTAATGTTGATAAAAAAGGGTAGGCAGTCTTACCAATCACAATTAAAGAAGAAATATCAGAGCAAGAGATCATAGAAAAACCAAATGATGATGCCATACTGAATGAAATCCTAAAAAAGTTGCAAGAGCCTCAACTAAAACTAACAGCAAGTTATTATGAAAGATGCAAATGGAAGACAAACAAAAACAGACTCCTATATGTGGAATCACAGAACAACAGGATCACAATTACAGAATGTTATAAAAGGGAATTAATAAGGAAAGTGCACCAGAGGGGCCACTTAGGCATCACTTTGACAGAAATCACTTTCAACTCAAGGTTCATCATGACAGTGGTAAGGAAAGTCACAGAAGAAGTAATTAACAAATGCACAACATGCATTCTACATAACAGGCAGCATTTCCCAACCCAGAGAGCACCACTAGAGAAGATCATAGCAACACAACCCAACAAAATCGTACACATAGATTTGGAGATGTTATTGAGAGATGAAGAGGGATACCAGCACCTATTATTAATGGTGGACAATTTTACCAAATATGTGAGGATGATCCTGATGAAAAACACAATGGCAGAAACAACAGCAGAGATAGTAATGAAGGAGTGGATTCTGAAGTTTGAACCTATGGAGACAAAATTTACAGACAAGGGCCCCCAATTTGAAAGTGGTCTATTTCAGAAAATGTTATGGCTATTAAAAATAGTCAGTGAGAAAACAACAGCATATCACCTGCTGGCAAATGGTGTAGTAGAAAGATTGAACAGAACATTAATTAAGCTAATAAAAGTGACAACATCGAGGATATGAGGATGGAAATGGCAAGAAGTAATCAAAATGATCGAGAATTTTTATGACACATCCGTACACTTGACAATGGACATGACACCATTCAAGGCAATGTTTGGAAGGGAAGCTGTGATGCCATTATCATTGCAATACTTCAACTATAGTGGGAAGATGGGCAATGAATATGTAAACCAACTAAGAAGCCAAATCACTGTGATACATGAAATGATGTGTCATAATATAAAGAAGTCTGCCATGAGACAACAATGAAATTACAATAAAAAAATTTAAAGTCATGCACATAAGATAGGTGACAGAGTATATGCATTCACAACTGTAAAATTAACAGACACAAACCAGGTCCGAAAACTTATAACAATTTGGTCAGGTCCATATAAGATAATGCACATACTGCCAAATAATGAGCATATGCTAAAACACAGCAGATGACTGCATTTTCATAATTTAAAACAAGCAAAGGCAGACGTTGGGGAAACTAAATTAGATGAAAATGCTGAATTTATAATAAACTGAATCAATGGAAATGAAATTCTTTATGATATGAATAAGCTAGACAGTTTACCAGAAGAAGGTTTTGATGAAGAATTCAAAACAAATATTGGTAATGAAAACTTACAAATGAGAGTACTCCAAGAAGGGCAGCAAGATACAAATATATATATGACCCTGAAGTGTGGGATTTAAACTTACTCACTGAATTTAGGCAAATCGCGAAAGATTCAACAACCAAGGAGCAAGAGAGTGCACCAAAACCAAAAGACCAAGGAAATGGTAACAACCAATTGACAGAGGAGAATATGAAGGAGTTCTCAAACCAGATGTTGATTTGAGGGCAAAAGGGATGAGAATGAAACACTGACTAATTGGTGGCACAGAGTAAAGAGGTGTCCCAGTAGTCCCCAATGCTGATTTGAGGGCAGGGTCACAAAAAGATGAAATGCCTCTCATATTCGAGATCTGCAATGCTGATTTGAGGGCATGCAGACAACTAATGTTACTCCCTCCAGAGATCTACAATGCTGATTCAAGGGCACACAGAAAACTGACACTAAGCAGCCCAACTTTCCCTCCAAAAGTTCACAACACCAATTCAAGGGCAGTGTGACAGATGGAGTTCCAGGGGAAGGTGTAGGTAGGGGAAGAACTGCATGTATACAAAAGCAATTCAAGCCTAATGTATCTACAGAGCCCACAGCTGGTCAATTGCTGAAGGAGTCAACTGGAAGCTGATTCAAGGGCAACTCAGTAGAGACCATCAGGATTTACTCACATGATTGTGAACAAGCACCAGTAGACCATTACGGATTACTCAGCTACACATCCCCTCAGAAACAACATCAAAAAGAACAGTACACTGAAAACAAAGAGAGCAACAGATGTTGAAAATAGATGGAGAAACCCTGCACCCCTACTTTATGGGAACCTTAAAAATGAGAAACAATGCCTATGAAAAGCTGTCACCCAAAACAAAGTCTCACATTAGGAAGATATCAAAAACAGAGAGCAGCAACCTACCAATTGTACTAGATGCCAAGAAAAGACCAATGGTCAAGGTGATAATAAGCTATCCAAGAGAACTTGACAAGACACTTGAGAGACCAAACATGTGCAGTACAGTACACATAACCTTTGACAAAAATTTCACACTTGACACAGCATAAGGAATCATGGTCTACATAGCCAAAATACCAGAGATTAACATTGACAAAGTTAACCTAATGATCATTCACATCCTAAAGGAGAAAGAATACAATAAAAACTTAGAAAAACAGTTAGATCAAACATTCAGAATGCCAAGAATACAGAAAATATGACTTGTAATTATTGTGAGAACAACCCTAATTGAAATCCCTGACTTTTTGCATGATCTAGCCATGTGGGTAGAGAATGTGTTTCCATGGAAAAAAGAAGCAATGGGCCAAGGTATCAGAATTAATATGCTTTGATCTACAAGTGGATTATTGGGTAGCAATATGTAGAATAATGGTGGATCCATGCATAGCAATAGATCTATTCAAACAGACAAAGACAATTGAATTGACAACCAAAGCACAAGGTATAGAGAAAGCCAACACTTTATTTATCAAATGCAGCCTCATGCAGAGACAGGAGCATCTCAGACAAATAGAAGAAATATGGAAAGAAATGAAGTTACAAAAGAAAACAACAGAAGAATGGCCCAAAATAAACATAAAGGTGCCATGCAAGAATTATCATAAAATGATAGAGGTAGCCCTGATGGAGATAAATAGAGCATATGTGTTAAACATGAACAAAGATTTTAAGAATATGATATTTGAAGACAAGAACACACCAGAAATCAGTTTCAGGACATCCACATGGTTGATAGTGATTTTTACAACAGAAGAAAAAGATTGTCAATTACTGATATCAAGAGCAGGATGACATTGACTTACAAAAGTGAAAAAGTATGAAATTGCAATCTCCCCAATCAACACCCAAGCAAAAAATTGGTTACTGAAGCAACACTTAGAGAAAATGACTTCCCCAGAGAAGATGAAGAAGCCAATGCAAATGATTGAAAAAATGATAAGCAGACTCATAATAAACAAAAGCCTGATGGGGATAACAACAACTGTGGACATAGCAAACAAGTCAGGAATCATGCCAGAAGAAATTGCATTGTTCAATGAGCCCATGAGAAAGTATATGTGGGGTGCCACATCAGAAACACAGTTGAGACAGGTAGAAACAGAACCTTGGATAACAACAAAGAAAATTATAAAAAGGAAAATTGTCAACACCAAAGAAATAGTTAAAACTTTGAAGGAGAAAAATGTACATCAAATGCTACAGGAAGAAATGAGATGATATGAGAAAGAAAGTCCATGATGCACATTTGTGAAAATAATAAAGAGCTCAGAGATAATGCAAAGAGGCAGCTCTTCAGATCCTGAAGAGATGACTCTCCAAAAAGTCACCAAATTCTGTTCCCTTTTTATGGACCACACCACATGGATGGGATCATTACAGGAATTCTTTATGAACTTTGACCCTGATATGCAGATTAGTGCCAGCAATGTGCAGACATCAGACACTGATGCACTAATGACACTCATGATCTCACTCAAAGGCCTTTGATTATATGAGTGTTTCTTTGATACTTTCACAAGGATACTCAACAACTTGCCAGTGTCTTACTAGTTCATGGCTGCCTTAGCTCCAGTCTTTCCATCTTCACAATAAGGTGGTTACCCAGTGGGAGGCTCTTATGCAGATTACCAAGAGACCACAATATGCAGAAGTTGTTAATTTGAATGACGTCCTTGCCAGTGAGATGGTTGAAGAAACCCAAAAGTTACTCTCTGGTCAGCCTATCCAGTTACTGCTGCAAAATTAGTCCAAGCAAGGGGGGTATATAGAGTTAATTGAAGCACCTTTTGATGTAATTTTGATTTATTTTGATTTTGTAATTTTGAGCTAAATGTTCCACCTTTATTTCTAGTGATGTCATGATGATGTGTGTTTATATCTACTGATTTGAATCTAGTTTTATGACTTAATGATTTATTGTCCCCTTGATTTCATGCAATGTGTTATTGCTATAATAATTTTGTGAGGGAAAATGTAAATGTAACTCTGTAAACAGTTGCAGGTAATTGTTATGAACTTTTGTATAAATACTTGTGACACCTGTAGTGAGTGTCAAAAAAACTTTGTCTCACTTCAACTGTGTTTGATCTTTTTCATTTAATTCTTGCTAACCCCCTTTTAGGCATTATGTTATTTATCATAATAGATGCTTAAGTTTCCATCAACAAATTGGGAGTTACTCTTCTGAGTTTAGGATGACAACATGTTCTATTCCAGTAGGCAGCCCAAATCATGGACAACATTAAGTTATGTGTATTATTATGGTTAGGGATAACAACTTTTTATCAATCATTTGCAACTTGAAGATGCACTTAACACCTAACACTGTGATGATAATAAGCTGCTGGCTAATGTGAATGCATGGCAACAAGAGACAAATAGGGTAGCACCTTTTTTGAGTTTGAAATCTTCTTCCTGGATACTGCTCTGGCATGATGCCATGCAAGTTGGTCATCATTGAAGTTTAGTTCTGCTTGGTGGATATGTACTTTTATTTATTACAATGGTGAAATACTGATACTCCTGTTTTTCCATTAGAATGCAGGTCTCTCACTATGATGGTCACATCTGCAACCTTCTGCCATGCCACTAAGTTTCTTAGCACCACTAGTAGTAGTCTGAGCACCCTGTGATTCTACATTATTTCTATTCTCTTTCAAAACATAATTCACTTAAAACTGTGAATTTATATAAGAATTTAAACAACAAGATATTGAATTAAGACTGCAAAATAATAATTAAAACCACTCAAATCCTTGATAAATTTTCATTTACATATTGATACCTTAAGTAAAATTAAAGTAAGTTTGCCAAATTACAAAATGCACTAACTCATGCAATATTTCACAGATACAACAGTTATGAATAGAACCTGGATCACATTCTACAACAAATGTTGATTGAAGAGGCTGACTGTGTGACATATGATATAGAGGTTGTCTCACTTAGAGATGGTGTTTATATTGTATAAGAACAGGAGCTGGAGATGTTTCATGCATTAGATTAATAACAACTTCAGTAGATAAATGTGAATCTGTTTGAAGTGCCCAAATTTCAGTGCAATTAGATGACGTGGGTTTTAGAGATTTTTTAATAAACCAATTGGTAAGGCTGTAATTAATTGACAAGATCTAAAAGATAATTTTCAGTTAAATGGTTAGCTACCTTTACTTAATCAAAAGCCAAGAATCAAGCTATTGTGGCATAATGACATTTCTGAATGCTTGGAACTTTTATTATTTCATTTAATTACAATTTAAATGTTATTATTACAAATTATTTCCAATTATAATTTGGCAAAATGTAAACAGTGCTATTTATATTTTAATTTGAAATTCTGTAAATTTTGAAATGCAGTAAAATTGAAGCAGAAACTGATTTTTTACCTGCAATGTATTTGTCTATATTTTCACAGTATGCTTTTGTTTACAGATACCAGTTAATTTTGTATATAAATTTGAGTTTTGTTCATTTTATTTTTTCTTTGATATATTCTCAGTAAATTTGTTTTACCTTTATTTTCTCTTGTTTTGTTTTTTTACTAAATTATGTTTTTCTAATTTTCAACTGTGTAGTTAAGAGGCACCCAGACAATAGACAAGTTGAATGGCATATCTTGTAACTTAGATTAGGTATACAGCTAGGGCATTTGTACTGCTTGTCATTCATTACTTAAATTGTTATAAATTCCTTCACCTCTTAATCTAATTAGGGCTCTAATCTTGTGCAACTCTTCTAGAAAATTATCTGTATGGGTTTGCCAAATGTGGACACACTCCCCTAACACAATTTCCTGTTTACTTTTAACTTTTATTAGGAAAGGGTATAATATCAGGAGAAGTTAGTAAGTGGTTTGTAGCATTGGTCAATCCATGCATTTTCTCAAAACTCTCAATAAGATAGAATAGTAGGAATGCATGCTGATTTCTCACCAATGCCACAATAGCAAGTTTATTTATGAAGAAAGTGTTTAGGGTGCCCCTTCACAAGGGAATAGAAAAAAGACTAAATTTCTGATCTAAATATTACATGAAAATTGTAATTCACAATCCCAAAATAACCCTAGTGCTAAAAATCAAAGTTATTGTGTTAATAATTGCAGAAATAATTTGTGAAGATGTGTTTTTCTAAGCTTATGAACAGTACTGTATATATAACAAAATTTTTCACATTTACTTTTTAATGCAAATGTAGATTCACCATGCCAAATTTACTTTAGACATGTGTAGGAGAGAATTTCTATTGAACCTATGTCATACTTAGATTGTCTATATTAACTTAATTTATACTTAAAAATCCCTATAATGCTTATACTAAATTGTTCATTAGATTTTGAACACTATGATTGAAAGAAATATCTAAGCTTCAAACAAAAATTTTTAAATACTACTAATCAGAGTTTTCAAGTACTCAGAATGTTAAAAACTTGATCAGAAAAATTTAGAAAAAAAATCATTATAGCTTGAACTCAAACTTGATCAAAATACTGTAAGTATTTAATTATTTTCAATTTCAGTGAATTTAACTCAAATAAGTATTTTTTAGACTACCAATAAATATTTTTTACTCTAGAAATCTTTGAATTAGGAAAACTCCATCAAAATTTGAATTTTTTTCAAAAAATACTTGAACTTGAACTCAAAATGTAACAACTCCAACTAAGACCAATTAACTCAAACTTGGCAAAAAAAGCCCTGCTACTAATTGACTAAAGCTTTTATGCTGTAAGATCTGCAATCTCAATAAATGAATATCAAAATTTGGTTATATAGCTAAACCAAAGTAAAAGATTTTGAACCTGAATAAATCAAAAAATTAGTTCTGTAGTAGTTGTAAAAACAAAAAATTAATGTAGATTCATTTATGGTAGATGATAATATAATTGGTATTTTAGACAACAATAAATAACTGAAGTGAAGTAGCAAAGATATTTGCAACTAAAATTTATAAGAAACTGACATATTCAAAACAAGCTTCATATTTTAAAACTGTTTCACTTTAATTCAGTTTGCTCTAAGTAGTAATGTCACATGGTCAGTCAATACTTTTAGTCAACATCAGTAATCTTCAAACAAACATACAGAACCTTGATAAAGACATAGCAAATCTTTTTGACAAAATCTGTAAAAAATAAGCATTAATGAAGTGTAAATATGATTAACATTAAATTGACTTCAAAATTTTGTCTTTTGAATAAAAAATAGTTCTTTATTAAGTTGTAATCTAGGCTGAATGATAAAATATAATATGAAAATGCACAAAATATTCAGATGATCATTTTATTTGCATATTATATAATTTTGGCTGACCCATTCTGTGTAATTGGTTTTCCTTTCTCATTAATGCACATTTTTCTAAAAAAAATTTGTGAACAAGTTTTTGCAGTGTTAACTTTAAGTCCATTTGAAGATTTCAAATGTTGGGGGAATAGTACCAAATACCTCACAATGGGTGTCAGTAGTAATGGCCACAGCAAGGAGAAGACACAAGAACAATTCTGATTGGCCAAGAGCTGATCACGTCACATGTTATGTGACAGACTGTGAATATTGGCAAAGATGATTTAATTAGTGAGTCACCAGTTTTTTGACAGGTAGTAATGGATTTCTGACAGGTGCTAATTGATTTGCAATAGTTTTTTAATTGATTTTGTAGTGATTTATTTACATGTTGGGGCCAACAATTTTGTTTACACTGTTTTGGTATAATGACTAATTTCATGTTAATATCACAATTGTTTGCATACATTACATTTTGTTAATATATATATCTTGTTATAACACATTACACTCATTTGCATAGATTACATTGCATTTGTGATTTTCTATTGTTGGCTAATTTTACAAAACTTTGTCAGATACATGTATAATAGACTAATTTTCCATTACATGTATAAACTACACAATGCAATGGCAAACCACGCTTATCATGTTTTCCATAATTTTGAAAAGCTTACATGTACATTGCTTATCTCGTTTTTTTGGGATCCTTCAAAAAAACCTCATTTTGCTTTTGTCAAAATTCCTCCTCAACACATTTATCATATCACATTTTTTCAATTAATAATTAATGTTCATAAGTTCAATGTATTTCCATTGGCTGGTCAAGTTGAAATGATAGCATCTGGCTCATTGAGTAGTCTAATTGATAATCTATGCAGAACCCCACCTCCATCACATGGCTATAACCCACTAACACAGGAGATGATGTCCCCACCACCTGCACCTGTAAAAGAAAAACTCAAGACTCAACACAAACAAAGATGCCCTATAGTCAATAATAATGCGATCATCTTCCCCAACATGAGTGAGGATGACCATATTTTACAATGCTTAAACAATGTTAATTCCAAACCACCAACCTATATTTTTTCAAATGCAAGTCTGGCTAGCAAACTGCCAAAAAAAACTATGGCTAACAATTGAGGATGCTGTTCAGCTGAACATGAGATATGGTATTGCAGTAAAGATAAGACTTGACAATGGTTTTTACTACTTCCTTCCCAAGTGGTATGTCAATGCAGTGGGCAAGAATTACAAGACTGGTAAACAAAAAACTTTTTCACAATGATGACATGGAAATTGCAAA
Source organism: Hofstenia miamia (assembly GCA_900660155.1). Lineage (NCBI taxonomy): Eukaryota > Metazoa > Xenacoelomorpha > Acoela > Hofsteniidae > Hofstenia > Hofstenia miamia. The sequence continues at coordinate 156,895 of CABFPE010000373.1, forward strand.
CAGTGGCAATAATGTAAATTGTATTGTATTAGANATTCACATAGTCACTGAGTATCATTAATTTCATGGTAAGCTTCTATTTTTGATTAAGTTTGTATTGTTAATAATATTTCTTCTATAAATTTATATGTACTCCATTTTTGTTTTTATATTTGAGCAAAACAATAAATAATCCAGTNGTATTGTATTAGAATTTAGTAAAATAAAAATATAGTATTGTTTTCTTCTACATACACAGTTTATAAAAATAATACTAGCAAAAATCATTAATTATTAGTTATAATGGTTTTACAATAAATTTCTTAAATTTACAGTTAGCAAATGGTGATAATAAATTACCTTTTGAAGTGCTCATTTGACGTACAAATTTAAAATAGCCTTTTATACAGTCTATAGAATTTCCCATGTTCTGCAGGTATTGATAGCCATGATCAAGTAAATTTTCCACAGGTTGAGAGATTAAATTCACAGTTCATAGCATCACATGCCCAAAACACAGTTTCTTTTCTATTGAACAAATTTAGTGAATTGATAAAAGTAATCATTTGTTCATTTGTTAGGTTTCCTTCTGTAAATGCTATATGATGGAAGTTACATTGATACCAATAGTCAAAATTCTCTTTTGATTGACGCACTGTAATAATGTATATTTTGTCATCAACCAAAATCAACAGTTCTTTAATGTAATAGATGCTATTGAATGTGCTCTCACGAATTTTTAAAAAAAACATTAGATTTCACACATGACACCATGACTATCAACCAACTATCCAAATAGAAAACTATAGAGAGAATGATAAATATTTCTGTAATCTATATAAAACACAAAAGTAATTGAATCAAATCAATCCATAATTTTGGTAAAGTTTTTGCCATTTGAATAAAAACCATACATGCAAATTCATTCTACTTGTCATTGTCAAAAATAATAATTTTTATGTCAATGTTTTTAATATTTGCTATATTTTAATAATAATGATATATAATGATAAATAATTTTTATATTTTCAACTATTATTATGTATTATTAGTTTGGAAAAATATTTCTCAAATCAGTGTTTCTATTCACATTTCGTCTATCATTAATTTCATGGTAAGCTTCTATTTTTGATTAAGTTTGTATTGTTAATAATATTTCTTCTATAAATTTATATTTACTCCATTTTTGTTTTTATATTTGAGCAAAACAATAAATAATCCAGTTTGTAATAAACACATTAGATATAATTGATCTTGTAATTTAAGCAAACAGTAAACATGTTTCTTAAATTGAACTGTTTTGTTTCACTAGTAAGCACTAATTTTTAACAATTAAAATAAAAATCAATGACACACATATATTTATTCTAAAATATTTTGTACACACTAAATATAAATACAGTTTGTGCATTGCCACCTGGATATATTGATGGTTTATCCTTGCCACATCAAATTTTAAGTCTGATAAACATCTTATATTTTTCTCCTGTAGCTTTCTCTGCATAATGTTTAGGTAGGAAGAAGCAGTTGCCATTTTCCAGGATAATTTTACCACAGGGCCATACTTTGTGTGAAAGCTATATGCCTTATGTATTTTTTGCCACTTGCCAATTTTTAATTCTCTAATGGAGATATATTTCATCTGACATTCTTTGGAAATTGCATTGAGGCTGTTGACCATCTCCAGTTGAACTACATTACACATGGTGTTCACAGAATACATGGTCTTTGGAAATACAGGCTTTAAAACAAATTTTTTGGGTTGTGAGAGTTCATCTTGTTTGCTCAGCATATCTTTTGTAGATTTTTTAGCATGAGATTTGCTAGCAGGTTTTGGAGTCATTACCAAATTTAAAATTGAAAAAAGTGTTCAAATCACAGGTTATTTATTACAAACTTTTAGCATATAAACTAATCAAAAATAACTTAATTCATTTGATCCAATCATCAACTAACCTGGTTAATTCATTTGCCAACTCACAAAACATTGTTAGAGCATTATAAAATATCTGTTATGTGTACACCCATGTATCTAGTTTATCTTAATATCAATTTACCATTTCCACCTTCTCCTATAAAAGAATCATGTTTTAGATTATAAAATTCCTGGTTTCCCCATAGTGTATTGTATCTATGTGCTTATAGATTTACTTAACACTATGCTAAGAGCTGAGAATCAGTTTACATAACTCATGCTAAGAAAAGAATTACCACCACGGTTAAATTTTTCCAGCCAGGGTTTTTTTGCAAAAAAATGCCTAGATGTTTTTACAGAAGCTTTTAATCTGTACTCAATATAAAATCTTTTTATTACTGCATCCAGAAACCTGCAAAGAGAACCTGTCAATCATGTGAAAACTCGACATTTTAAAAGCTTTTCTTGGAGAACCTGTCAACACATCAAATTAGTTAAAAGCTTTTTTTGCGTAAACTCACCTATTTGAGATTTGTACACACCATGAATTGACTTTATCGCAAAAGTTTTCCCTAATTGATTTTACTTTTCACTATTTGGATATTCTCCATCCAATCAAAACTTGATGTCTCCTGCATTTAAATTTTTTATTATCCTTTTTCATTATCATCCCAACTTTGGTTAATGTAACATAATCCAATCATGTGGTAGAGTGAAGAGAATTAGAGGAAAGAACTAAGACTAACTTTAGAAATAAATATTTATTGTACACACATGATTGTTATTAGTTAAATCATTTGTAAAATTATAAAGCAGTATTTTGAAATTAATTAATTTGGCAGTACATTTGACAAATGGTGAAAGAATAAAGTCACAAATGCTAATTAATGCCAACATGTGTAAATCAGCAGATGAAGGAAAATCAGAAATCAGAAAACTGTCAACAACTGAGATTTAACAGGTAGTAGCCAAATATTTGATTGTTTAATAGTTTAAAGTATAAGAGTGGTGCAATTGCAATTTATTATTTTGATGATGACTAAAATTCATTGGATTTACTTCATTTATTTTTGTCAGGTTTATTTATTAATTACAATGGAAAGATAAACAGTCAAGCACTAGTTTATTCTTGATGGTGGTCCCCAACTTCATTTAACAGGAGCTTGGAATGGCCTTGCACCTTACAATTGCCTTTCAAAAGTGCTGTGCAGCTGGTAGCCGTTGTTTACCTGATGTGCTCTTAGGTTAGGTATAAGTATAGGGGCTTTTATTTGTTATAGCTTTCCTATTGTTCATTGTTGGTATTACTATATTATGATCTTTAGGTTAACCCTCATAGGAAACTTCATGACTTNGCGACAATTTGGGAGTGCCTTCTCAAGGTACAGGGCGACACGTAGCTCCTGGCAATCATTAGATCTTCCCAGCCCAAATTGTGGACTCAGTAAGTTACGGATACGGGTATGATTAAGGAAATAATAAACCTCTCATTTCATTCAACACGTACATGCACCTATAATTTATTACACTGTGATGATACTATGCCGTCGGCGAACACGAATGTCTGGTAATTACAGACTATTATTTAGTGAGATGAGAGCTAACAATGAAAATGAGGTTTTTACTTTCGCAATGAGATAGAAATTAATAAGTGAGACAAATAGGGTAGCACCATGCACTAATCGAGCACTGAATGTTTCTGCTTCTAAAGAATCCGCTTCGGCTGGAAGCCACGTTAATTGATCATCTTGGAAATACCTAAAGTATCGTATCAAATACTTGGATGAATTACAATGGTTTATATTAGTTTATTTTCTCTTTACTCGTTCTCCCAGAATCGGGGCTGTCGTTTTCTAAGTTCAACCTTCTGCAGAGTCAATTAGTTACTAGTACAATTACAGCCCGCGATTCTACATGGTGACCCTGACGTAAAAGTAACATAAGGCATAGCCAACTGATCAAACATTGTTTTGTAATCCTCAATAATCAAAATTTCATACTTAATTCATCCTAGGAGCTGTCATTGATGGTGATTGTTTCATCATGCAATATTTATCAGAAGGAGGTTTAATCTAAATGGACACTATAGAGATGTACATGTATACATATATCTATGTTTATCTTATCCACTCCTTCAAAGCTTGAACTTCTCTATTTAGGTTATAACCTCATTGTCATCATGGTCTGATGATGTAAACAGCATACCAACAAAGCAGTGCAGATTCTCATGGATAAGGAAACAATTCCTTTTTGTTCACATTTAAATGGACTAATATTTATTTAGAAATACAGATAGTCAATTAACAAATACTCATTATATTACATATGCATCTTTTTTCTTAATCACATTCTATCTAGTGCATAATTAAAAGTATTAATATCCTTAATGGTGTTCTCACTAACAACCCTTTAAACAAAACTTCAAAACTGCAAATAAATGTGAATGTGCCAGGAAACAAAAATTCATTTCTAGATTTTACAACCTAGATTTCATTTACTATTCATCAATCTTTTATATTATGAATTTCTGATTTGGTTTATTAGGCATCCTAAATACTAATTGGTGAAGCACCACCACCACCATTTAGCTAGACATTGATGTAATAATCTTTTGTTTCGTTAATACTGTAGGAAGTCAAAACTATTCTCCAATGAGAATTTACAGTTACTAACTTTGTTTTCACATGGTTAATCCTTCAATAAAATTTCTTTCAAAGTTACTAAATTTTCTAAAATCTAAATTCAAAAGGAATTTGAGTAATTTAACATTAACTTTCCAATATTGTTGGCTTTTTCGTCTTTTGTTAACTGTTGTTTAAAAGTGGTTTTGAAATTCGTAACACCAGTTTACTGTTAAATTTATGATTTTTTTTAAAGATGTCGTTTATTTTTTTGAGAAATTGTAATTTTTAAATTGAAAGTTTTTGAAGTACAATGTTTAACACCATCGGGTTCTAGCACTGCATGTATTATAGGATTATTTTGCATTTTCTTATTGTGCGAAATGTAATATATTTCAAAATCCTGTTGATATTGAAATGAATTATTTTGATTAAATACTTTTAATGTAGAATGGTGACTTAGAAATTTTGGCAACACTATTGTAACCTATAAATCTGCAAACGTGCTGTAAACTAATAACTGAAAGTTAAAAATTGCGATTTTATTTCAGTGAAGTATATTAGAATATGCAAACTTTATCTTTTTTAATCAACGGAATTTGAAAAGGCATTAATTTTACAATTATGTTGTAATTTTGGATACATTGTTTACTGAATCTTTCATTTTATTCAATAACAAAACCCTAATTTTTGCTTGTTTGAATTTGAAATTTAATTTTTAAATTGTTGGCCTACATTAATGCTTTGTTTACCAAAATATTTGATAGATCTGTAAATAATTTTTACATTTTCTGAATGATTGTGTTTACTGCCAGTGGCGGATCCAAGGAGGAACGGGGTATTCATTCTTCCCCATCAGCAGAATTTTCTTTATACTATTTATTTTCTCAAATGCCCAAAGTAACGTTTCATTTATATTTGTATTTTTAAAGCAAGTATTATCTTTTCCATAGGGTGACTGAAAATTATTTTATTACATTTTTATTGCATTAATACAGTAAGGACACCTACGATCAAACAAATGCAGTTTATTGCACTAATAGCATGAAATTGACACGGTCATGACTACAAATAATAATCCATAAATTTCCAATGGAATATGTATAAACTTAAACATTTTGAGAAGTGATTATAATAGTAATCATAGTATGAGTAGTGCACAAATAATTTCCCCACAAAACATCCAAAATATATGCATTAAAATTAAATGCATGCAAATTCTTTAAAATCTCTTCGTCTTAATATAAATGCTAATGGAGGAGAGTGTCAGGTGTAAGTTAAACAAGCATTGCTTAATGCGCTTCTAACATGCTGGATGCAAAAGCTAGTGCTCTTCACATATAAGGAAGAAATTACCTTACCCTACAGGACGAAAATTGAACTATTGTTGACTTAAAATGATTACTTTTCAAAAACTTAGTTATCACAGTAGATGATATGTATACCTATTAAGTGTTGTTCAACAAGCGGTTGGCAAGGACTGCCAGAAAAAATTTAAGCAAATGCTCTCTCAGTGAGACTATATTTAAAATGAGTAAGCAACAACATCTCCGAAATAGCATCGTACAGTTCTATGATCAACATAAAAGCAATGGAAAAAGGTTTGTGGTGAATCATTTCATGCATGAGAATGTTGCAAGGAGCACAATATATGATATCCTAAAAATGCGGATGAGGGAGGAACAATAGTAAGAAAAACTGGCAGTGGAAGAATAGCGAAGATAATGACGAAATCTCGAATAGCAATCATGAAGAAGCACAAAATGGTCTAGAAGAAAAATGACAAGCTACTTGCTATGTAGTCAATCTCTTTTTACAAAAACACTTAAAAGACACACTACAAATGTTTGCCGTCGAAAGCTAAATCTCCTAGATACTCAGAGGACAACATCAAATTGATAAAAAAGCAGACGAGACAAATCTACAATTTTTCAACTAGAAGCCATTGTATTAATGATGAGAAATACTTTGACCTTTCAGGAAACAATATGCTGAGTAATATGTATTTCTATGCAGAGAAAGAGGATTGTACACTTAATGCAAATAGAGTGAAATCCAAAAAGAAATCCGAACCAAAAGTCATGCTGTGGCTGGCTATTAGTGAGAAAGAAATTAGTGAACCACTCATTATTCTGAGTGGTTTAGCAACAAATGAGTAATTGTACATTGAAAAATGCTTACGAGAACGACTGCTGCCATTTCCCAA
>CABFPE010000373.1:163636-173981 GCA_900660155.1 Hofstenia miamia
GAGGATTGTACACTTAATGCAAATAGAGTGAAATCCAAAAAGAAATCCGAACCAAAAGTCATGCTGTGGCTGGCTATTAGTGAGAAAGAAATTAGTGAACCACTCATTATTCTGAGTGGTTTAGCAACAAATGAGTAATTGTACATTGAAAAATGCTTACGAGAACGACTGCTGCCATTTCCCAAACGAAGCATCCTGATAATCAATATGTACTTTGGCCCGATAAAGCATCATCCCACTATGCCCACGTGACATTAAATTTTTTACAAGAACAAAAGATACAATTTGTTCCAAAAATATGTACCCAACCGATCTTCCCCAATGTAGACTTGAAGATGTTTTTGGCATGCTTGCACAACTGGTATATGAAAATGGATGGATTGCCACAGATGTGGATTTTAAATCTTTGCAGCGATTATTTTCGTCAAGAAAGAAATTGAGGGATGTTTATACAAATGGAACCTATGCTGGTGTTCATTGTTTTTTATTGAAAGAGTGAATCCCTATATTCACAAATAAACATTAATAATTGGCTTTATATTTTTTCCCTTTCTTAAAGTTCTTGTAAATTTTGTCCAATTTTTTTGTACTCATCCTTTATAAATATATATGCAAATTCATTAATTTATATTTATTTTGTTCTTACAAGAATTGAAATATTTTTATTAAATTCAATTGTTGATATGTTGCAACAAAATATTTTGTTATGATATTATGATATACAAATTTAATTTTTTGCTAATGGCATGGCTTAATCATGATCACTGCAAAAAAATTAGTCAAATTAAGTTAAAATTTTAAAATTTAGCTCTCAAATAATATATGTTGCTATATGTCAACCATTATATTTCCTATAATTATTAAACTTTCCTCAAAATTACACATCTCCATTAAATATAGAATATGATGAGTTTAGAGTGAACTTTGTTTATAAATATTTCGATGCTCTCTGTTATGTGCTGTCTTCTTCATATATTTTAAAACGCATTTCTTTGTACTTTATATGAGTATGCTTGCATTTGCATGAAACTATGGGGAACTGGCAAATTTATTCTGGATCCGCTGCTGACTGCATACACTCGTGACAAGCGGCTAAAAAAATTAATAATGGGAAGAATTAATTATCATTTATCATTGTTTTTTAAAATTTCTCTTCATTTTAGTAGCGATGTTAGAGAATCTCAAAATGTGTGTTGTGTGTGGGGTTGCAATGTAGCTATTGAAGCTGCCATTTTGCTTGAAGTTTATTCATGGATATATGATAGTATCGCATTTGATTAAACAAATTTTTTAAAAGCATGGTCACTTTACTTGAGCACTATATCAATATCTGTATTTTTCATAGCAACTTTAAGTATATATGTTTACCTATATTAACACTCGGATTACAATTGGAGTCCATTAGACAACAAAGTAAATTGTGAAGCGTCGTGACAATTAACTAATATAATGAATTTAGACCAGCTCATAGGTGAATTATAATTGATTGCATTCTTTGTTTTATGCTGGCTAGTGTTAATTATAGCCAATGCAGAGAAATTTAAGCTGTGTGTAAGTTACTTGTCAAACCAGGGAATTATCGATAGAAATTCATTGTTCGGCTAATAGGGTATTCACAGTGTGAATAAATTTGTGAATATGGCAAATTGCTATTTTGACACTTATCCAACTTATATGAATATTTATTGCAATAATTGTAAATCTATTAATCTAATGTATACTTTTGAAAAAAATGCCAATTTGCCAATGCTTAAGGTTCACTAAAAACGTTCTTATAAGCATTAACGGTTAAGAATCTTACGAAAACATATAATCAAGTCTCGATTCGAGAGTCATTATTGTCCTGTCCAGTATTGCGAGTGGATTGTGCAGTTTGCTGATCCAAAAATATATTATGCTTCCACCACCGAATTCACTTTTTGTATATTGAAGGCTTAACATTAACGTTATTTCGAACCATTATTTTCTGTCAGACACCTGTTATTGTGATGTCAAGCCTAGAGAAATTCAAAAATTATCACAGCTTTTACATAGGGTATCTAAGGCAAATTTGATTATGATTACTTTCAACATTTAACTTATGTGGTTCTTGAACAATTTCTTTTTTGTGCTAACAGAAGTATGAAGCACTCGTATACTTTGTTGTTATCTCTTTTAAAAAAATTTTATGTGTTGTGTTTGGTTTTTGTGCAACACAAAATATGTTCGTTAAGGAATGATCCTCAGTCCTGTTCTTTCTTCTGTTAACAGGCTGAAATTGAAAAAACATGCTATTACACAACTTTTGTCATGAATGCTATATAGTTTCGTAAAAAACATTTTGAAATTGTACATTTGTATAATATACTCTTTAAAAATTCCATTTAGAATTTTCAATTTCAGTAAGCAGATTTCATTAGAAGTTTTCAACATACCGCAAAATTTTAGAACATTTCTTAAGCTTCATAAACATACATTTATATATATTCATTTTTAAACGCTATGAAAAATATAGACAGGTTTCAATTTTGAAAATCGTCATCAATAGCAAATATGCGGGGAAATAAATATTTACAATTTACTACAATATTATAATAAAAATTACTGTATGCACACTAGAATAAATTTTGTTTCTTATTTAGTAATTGATGTTTTTTGTTTGTTTGATGATTAAAGCTTAGCCTATTTTAGGATGTTGTATTCTTAGTTGTATGTAAAAAAATTTTTCTTTAGCTTGGTGTTCATCAATAAATATTTCTGATCTCAGATGTCCGTTAATATGCTCCTTCATTCTTGTTACCAAATGTCGCTTTGTGTCTCCGACGTATTATTTTTCACAATCATCACATTTATAATTGCAGACAACAGAGGAAACTAAATTCTTTGGAATTCGATCTTTATTTTGAAAAATATCTTTAGTATTATACGATGGAAATATCGGAACGATCATTGTCCATTTTAAATTTGTATTCATAGTTGTTGTTTTCTTCTTTAAACTTTGAATTTGGTTACATGCATAAGGAAGCTTTAAATATACATTGATCTTGATTTCATCTAGCATTTCTATTTTATTGTCTTCTTTGTTATTGCAAAATGTTTGTATATTGTATGATTAATTAGTGGGGATAACCATTATCTTCAAGTATTTTAAAAACTTTGTTGGTGGCATCTGTAAGGTTTTTGTAATTTGAGGATATAAGTTTAGCTCTATTAAACAAAGCTTTGATTGTATTTATTTTGTATGCTTTGTTACAATTTGAATGGTAAGGAATGTATACTCCAGAATTTGTCTTTTTTATGTACCAACTAGTTTCGTGTTTCATAGTAAAATTATGTACGCACACATCTAGAAAATTTAGTTTGTTTTTTACTTGACATTCCATGGTGAATTGAATATCTTTAAGATGACTATTGAGATATTTTAGAAAATGTTTGTTTAGAAAATTTCCAAACACTTAATAGATAGTTGTTACAAGAACTGAAGTTCAGAACAATGAAAAGAATTTAGGGCATTCAATGTCAAATAAGTATATAGTTCCAGCAAATCATTGGAGAGAATGAAGCACAATTGCTGATTGGTATGTAGTTCTTGCATGATCTTGATTGCTTGATAACAGTTTTAAATGCTTCTACTGATGTTTAATTTTGATGATGTTTCCAGTGATTTTTCAAGTATTGCATAGAAGTCTTCTACGGTTTGATAGATCACATTTGGTCACTAAAACAGTGGTTTGCCCACTCATTTGACATGAACTGGTAGACTGTCTGCAATCCTTCTTTTTCATGAGGCATGAGGAACACGAGGAGAAACAGGATTGCTCAGTAGTTCCATCTGGCTTCACTGATGTTCAGAATTTTCTAAAAATTAATAAATGTCATTCTTGTTTTTACATTGAAAAATCTGATGATGTTACATTCCAACACTTTCAGAGCCTTACAATCGCAAAGTAACATGCAAGAACAAGAAGTAAAATAAATCTACATAAATATGGATTCATGGGTGAACTTTTTTAAACATAGCTCAAAAAGAAGTTCACCATGGTTACTTATGAATAAAAACTCATACAAATATGATACAGGATGTTGCTTTCAAAAAAAAATTAAAAATTGTATCCCTAATATATATGTAAATATATATATATATAGATATATATATAATATATATATATATAATATATATATATACCACCCTCTATGTACATATTTTATAATTATAACAGTTATTATATCTCCCTCTATGTACACATTTTGCAAAAAAAAATTATTATACCTCCTTTTTGTACAAGTGTCAATTTTATTAATGTAAATTTTGTACATTTTAATAGAATTTTTAATAAATGAAAAAAAATTACTGAAAAAGAATTAAAAGCATACAAATTTAAAGTTTCTTGCATGAGTGTTTTCCTTTAGAAGGCCGTTTCTTTGAAGGAATCTCTTCCAAACTTTCCTCGTAAAATTTTGCCAATTCTTTAAACTAAACGGGAAGATATTCTTTTTCTGCAGTTTCTCGTGAATGGCCCGTTTGTATGAGATGCGTATTCTTTAAGTTTTCCGGAATATCTTTATTGCACATGACTTCTTTCTCCCAAAATTTCCTAATTGACGTTGGATTAAAATCATAATTGCATAATTGGCAGCATATTTCTTTATGATATTCTTTATTTGAGAAGGAATAGTAGTGCAAATGTTCGCATTCTTATTTCCAAATACAAGATCAATTTCACATTTAAAACTTGCTTGAAACGATTCCTTTAAAACCTTGATATACATTATGTGAGTTTTGTTAAAATAAAGTTTTTTGCGATAACGATACCCGGTTTTGTGATCAGGTTTGATTACTTCTTTCCCATTTTCAATTTCATGAAATTCTTTCCAAGTCAGTGACAACATTGGACCGGGTCTACAATTAATATGGCTCTGCACCAGCAAAAAAACCATTGCACGGAGTTCATCATGTTTCAATGCACAGCCATTGTTAATATGCTTTTCAATTTTTTTAGCAATAATTTCCAGAACAATTTTTATTTCCGACATTCCGGGAACCTTTTTTCTTTGTTCTGAATTTTTTCGCTGCCAGCTCATTTTGAAATATCACTTCTTTTATTGCAGAAAATGCTTTTGCATCGCAAATGTTTAATTTTGTATAATCATCTTTTAAAAATTGTACAAATGATGATAAAATTGAATGTCGATGATGCAAAGAAGAATTCTTTAAACCATATTTAGACTTATGCTGGTTAACAACGTTGATCAGTTCTATTTTATTTCGAAAACACTTTGTTTGTTGCAAAGAAAGTGACAGAAATTCTTTAATTGTAGAACCCAAAGAATTCTTTATTGATTGACTAGTAACACCTCTGGCTTCTTGTTTAGAAGTTTGGAGTTCCTTGAAGGCATCAACTGCTTTATAATATTAATCAGATATATCACTAACGAAATAGCTTTGAAACCACTTTGGCATATCAGAAATTTTAATTCCTCCTTTGTATTTCTTATACTCTGAACATGTAGAATTCTTTTGATGACGTCTGTAATTAGTAAATAGTCTGTGGCATTTTGAATAATAATAAGAGGTTTTTAAATTTTCAGAACGATAAAAATCCAGAAGCAATGTTTTTGTATCTTTAGGGATGTCTGAAGGATTCCTTGTGACGTGATGTCGCATATCAATAACAGATTTATAGCATTTTAGGCATTCCTTTTCTTTTGAATGTTGGACGGGTTTAGGTTTTCTCGTTCTTGATATTTTTCGTTTTTCTTTGTAGCTGGTAATCGGATTGCAACCAATCTTTTTTTTGAAGTCTCTTAGCTTTTAATTTCTTCACTCTATCACGAAGTTTTTTTATTTGGGATATGCGATTTTGGGAGCACTAAATAAATATCTTTTACTTTTAGCATTAAGGCTAATTGAATGGGCAAAATTTACTTTGTTTATTCAAAGGTAATAATTAAATATCACAGAATAAATTGAAGCCTGGCTCTAAAGGGTCATGTCATTTTGACGCAATATAAACTGGATTGATAAACGGAAGAGCCCAAACCAAATATGAATTTTCAAAATTTGAACCAACCCAATCGCAATTAATTTTATTTTACGTTTTCTATAAAAGCCTAAATAAATAAATAATGTATATTAGAGCTACCAATAATTTCATATTTTAAAATTGACATTTGTATTTTATGTAGATAAGGTTTGTCTGAAAAAAAATATTTATCATTAATTGACAGAAATAAACACATGTTCCGCAATACTTAACTGAGCCCAAGCAATCTATTGCCTTTTCTTAAAATGTGACAATTCAACACAATAACATATCTTAAAATAGTCAAGAACTATACCTGATTATTTTTGCTGATTTTATTACTGCTTGCATTCAAAATGTTTGCATCTCTGGATACTGCAATGGAGGAACTCATTAATGTTGCAAGAATTATGGAAGTGTCGAAAACAGAAATGGCTGATTGGAAGGTTGAAAGTATGCAGAATCATTTTCTCCAAGCCATTCCAATGATGTTTGCCTACAGCTTAACCCTATTTAGGTTCTGCTTTTTGACATACGTAAAGTTGGGGGTGATATTATATCCCCTAATTATTTTACGTTCTAGTGACCCAATCATTTCGTGTTGCATGTAGTGAGTGCTGACGTCAGCACTTTGTAGAGTTAAATATGGATTTTTATAATGTTAGTACCATTTTCGCCGACCAGTTGATTAATAGGTCAACATGGTTTTTTGATCATGAGAAAAAATGCTCCCTCATTTGCAAGCCATAATAATCAAAATATTGGCCAATGGAGGTGATATGATTAGACTCAAAATCATCCAAAATTCGACCTCCATCCAATAATTTTTTTGGAGAAACAATCAACAAAAAACTTGTGAAAATGCATAAACTAAATTTGATGGGGTGGGGGCTGGGAATTCTTGATGAGCATTCGGTCCACTTCAATTTTCCTAATGAAATATGCTCGAGGGTGGGTAAATTAACTCGCCCCCCTCCTTCCAGCGTAAATAGCGTTAATATAACATGCTAGTTTTCAATTAGAACCACTGATAAAATGAAAATTTTCTAGGGTTTAGATTGACCCAATGTTTTAAAAAGATAATTTTGTCCTTATTCTAAAAATGTCAATACAAAATTATTGGTAATATGTAGAAACGCTCCACTTTTAAAAATAATTTAAAATATTAAATGCTCATTTGTTACAAATTTTTTAACTTGTCTTATATCTGTTATTATAATATAATTTGCACATTTCAATATATAGGTATTTGTTGCATAGAAAACGGAAAAATATAACTACAAAAGTAAGACTATTATTGATGAAGTTATACGTCATGTTTAAGCATTAAATAATGAAAAATATATACTTTTTATGCCGATAATACACATAAATATCATAGAGGATTAATTTGTGAATATTCAGCAATAGAATAATACAATTTCCACGATATTGAACAAATACCGTAGACATGCTATTTATTTACTTTATAAATTATCAATGAATGACCATTTCCTTAAAACAGCGCTCAGCAAGAATTGACTTTATTGACTTACTAATTTCAATCATAAATTTTTTGCTTATATTGGATTATAGTATATTAAAATATGGACTTTGTACGCGATTAGTAAATTTGCTTGTCGCAATCCATGAGGTATTGTAATATCCAATAAAACAGTGATAGTTGTTGCGCAATCACAGTACGTTCATTTAATTATTCAGCATTGCTATTTTGTTTCAATCTTTTGCGATATATGATTTTATTGCGGTAAACTTTAACAATGCTACCATTCGTTGGAGCGAAAGATGTTGCTCGCGAAGGAGGAAAGTTTGGTCCGAAAGAGAGTAATGTTCATCATGTGATGTGTATGTTGTGTCCATCGGCGAATAAACTCAGTTATTGCCTTTTGTCTAAATTCCTTGATGTGACAGCTCCTATCTCTGATACCGGAACCCGACAAGTTAACTCAATCAACGTGCATTTTCTCAACGAGGTTGATACAGTGTATGTGTGTCGTTCTCTTGTAATGATCTCATTTAGAGTGATCTTGAAGAATTTACTTTTCACAATGCTATAGAAGAACATCTGGGATGTGTTGACACAATCGATATTACGATATATATGTCTGGTGGTTCACATCAAGTTAGCAACATCAATTTTCCAGATTTCCTAAAATTCCAAATGTTTTAGTAAAATTGCATTTTTAAATATAGAAAGCATTTTGAAAAAAACTTTTCCTTTCTAATGATATGTTAGGCTGTTTCCAATTTATCCCCTGTAGAAATTGTTGTTGCTAATATACCAAAGGCGTTTTACTTCTATTTCCCGGCGAATAATGGACCCATATCCAATGAATTTTTAAAGAGTGGAAAAATAGTCGATGGATTTTTGATAATTAAAGGAGATGAAGCTCCCAACATCCGCCTCAATGTTTTTGACCATTTGTCACCTGATGAGTTGATACATGGTCATAACTTTCACTTGAGTGAAACTCAAAATGCTGCTAAAAGGCAATTCTTAGATACCTTAGCGAAAACATTTAACCTCGTTAAAAAATCAAAGTTAAATTTGTGATGCAATCATGTTGTATGCCTGTTTTTTAGCTTAATATATAGGTTGGCAATTATCTATTTTATACTTAATCCTATCCAAAAATGTTAATTGCACGTCAATAATGAAAATAATTACAATCATTGTATTTCTAAGTTCCCTTCATTATGAATAAAAACCTTATTATGGCCACGTAACTTCACACTTTTATCATAAGGGGCTTCAATATATCATTCGAGAGTCTTTTCTTTTAATCAAAAACCTCTCAGCATTTGCAATACCTGGTGATCTCTCTAAATCGTAATTTTTTAAGCTCAAAGTTCGAAGTCATTTTTGATATTTTAAGCAAACAAGTTATTTAAGCGCTTAATTTGCTTCTTTACGTTTTCAATACTAGGTGTTACTATAAATTTTATTACATTTTACATAAATATATAATACTAATTTTATAGCATGTTTATTGCTAATACATGTATCTAACAATTATACAAATTAAGCAAGTGTCTTTTACATAAACTCTAATCTTGTATAGTTCGGAGAGATTGTGTTTAATAAAACAAGTTAATCTTCAATTTAGAAAGATCATCAGCTTCAAAATGCACGCTCATTAAATTTCAAACTCGTAATCAAGTCAAGAACGCATTTGATCTTCCTATATATATAAATGATTAACTGCAATTTTTATGGCCCATTTTATTTGCACATTGAATTTATCCGAACTTTGTTGATTTATGTCTGTATCTGTCTCTTATACACATTCTAATGGTTATTATCAATATGTGAATTAATTAAAATTTTTTTGTGGTTGGAAGATTTTTTGATACATTGTTAAGAACCTTTTTTGTAGAAGCCACTTTTTTAATAACACAAGATATTTTTTTTTTAAAAATAAGATGTGAATAAAAAAAAATGCCTCAAAATTTTAAAAAATTAACATGTTCTATATATGTTTTTCCAAAATTTTAGATAAGATGTGAAAAACATGTGCAATTATTGTTATATTTTTATTTTATTAAAAAAAAAAGAGTTTTTTTTGGGGTTTTTCTTAATTGTAGAGAAGAAAAAAATTGTGCGAGAAAAAAGCAATTTTTTTCTAGAACATTTATAGCAATTTTTGCAGACTTATGTGAAAAAAAAAAGCATAGTATCATCAGCATATTGTATGACATTATATGTGGTGTGATTGTTCAAAAAGCTTATATACATATTGTATATAAAAAAATTTTTTTTTTTTTTGGAGCAACATGGAAGATTTTTCTGTACTTCTTAAAAAAATAGATAGCAGTCAACAAACAACATTCTGTCAAAAAACACTAAAAAAAATAAAATATAAAAAACTTTTTATTATCTAAAAGAGTATAACATTAACAAAAACTATTTTATAACAAAAAAACAAAAAAAAAATCAAGAAAAAAAAAAATTTTTAGAGACGTTATATGTAGTGAATACAATATTTTAGGCGATTTTTTATTAACATGAAAAAAAAAAATTTTTTAGATCAACAATTTTTTTATACTTAATATATTCCTAAAAAAAAATATTAAAAAGTCTCTATATAAATGACAGATTACAGAACGCCGATAGCCTAAAATTGAATTTTGAAAGTTGTAAAAAAATTTTCTTTTTTTATTCAATAAATGTTTTTTAATATATAATTCTAATATAGTTGAGAAAATTCCTTAAAAAAGTTGTTTGAATACTTGTAACTCACCCAGCGCGTTGTAACCCTTAGAAAACGGGTGAATCCAGCGCTTTGTAATTTCAGTTCCAATTAGTACGGTACAAAGCGCATATATATATATATATATATATT
>CABFPE010000373.1:174981-187095 GCA_900660155.1 Hofstenia miamia
GATATCGTGATTAATAGAGTCAAAAGCTTTTGAAAGATCGAGGCAGGCCACTGCAACAAATTTGTCAGAGAAGAGATGTATTGCCAAGCCCTTGGTAACATACTAAAGAGCATCATCAGTTGAAAAATTCTTGCGGAAACCAAATTGTGTTTTTGACATTAATTGGTGTTTTGAAACGTGGTCACTAATTTGATTATGTAAGAGTCGTTCGAAAATTTTACTTATTGGCGAAGTAATTGAGATTGGCCTATAATTAAGAGCGAAATTTATGTCTTTTCGAAAACTTGAGTAATATATGCTTGTTTCAAACAATTTGGAAAATGTTTTGTTTTAAGGATTCATTGAAGATGCGATTGAGAGGTTCAGCAATTGTAGAGGCAGGTGCTTTTAATATCCATGAAGGAATTTTAGATAGACCACTAGATTTATTGGATTTAAGCTTATTATTTGCTTTAATCATTTCGTACCTAGTCGAAAAAGGAAAAATGAATTGGGGTATTTTATTAATAATATTTGGTGATTGATATTTGATATAGGGTTCCTTTAAATTCCCAAGTTAACAATTTTTTTCGTTTATTACATTAGTAATATCAATATCATTTGTAAATGAGTTCCCATCAGAGTCTCTAATCTCCCCAAAGATTATAGATTTAGATTTTCTAGTGTTAGAAATTTCATGAATGAACTTCTATTTGCAATCTTGTTTGGTAAAATTTTGAATTTATTTTTAATATATTTATTAACAGATTTACGATTTTCTATATTTGATAAATTTCTTGCTTTTTTATAAGCTAAGAAATTTTCGCTACATTTTGTCAATGAGAAATTCCTAAAAACGTTGTTCTTTTCAATAATAAATTTTTTGCATAAATCAGTTAACAAAGGTTTAGATTTGTTATATTTAGACGAAGAATTTTTAAAATTTTTGTTAAGTAAGATCTTTTCTGGACAGAAAATATTTAGCTGTTTTTCAAAATTGAAATCAAATTTTCCATCATAGTAACAAATATCGTAATAAACTAAAAGTTGCAATCTAAAAAATGGCGCAAACAGCATTTTTTCAAATTACAGACCTATATCAATTTTAACTGGAATTAATAAGATTTTCAAAATATTATTAAACGATTAGATTAATTTTACCTTAAAAATACAATTTTTTCATTCTGAATCAATTTGGCTTTAGAAAACATTTTTTCCTATGAATGCTCTATTGGATACAATAGACGATTACTGACAACTCATAGATAGAAATGAAAGTGTTTAAATTTTCTCTTTAGATATTGTAAAAGCATTCAATTCAATAGCTTATAGAATATTGATTAAAAAATTGACAGATACATACAAAATCACTAGAAGACATTTTAATTAAGAACAAAATAATTTTAACAAAAACATTCAAAGATATTTCGACTTACAAAGTCATCGATAGTTTTACAAATAATTCCCTCTAATTTTTACTTGATTTTATAATATTTTATTTCGCTAAATCTTAATTTTTGGTAGCAATAGGTTATGTATGTAATCATCTTTTGTATTTCGACTTGGTTGAAATGATCTATTTTTAATGCTTTCAGTGATTAAGATATTTTGCATCAGTATTCTTTAAAATTCATCATAACTTAGTCCACAATTTTTTAGGTTATTTGAAATGGTTGAATTAGTTTCATGTTCTTTTGCTTAGTTGCCGCCCGCAATATCCAATATAATCTTCACTACAGGGGCATTGAATCATAAATTACATTAGATTTATCGGACATGCTAGTTGTTGATTTAAGGCCACGCTTTGTATTAAGTTTGTCGATCTTGTAAGCAAATCTTACTTTTTCTTTAATGAATTCGATTTCTCATTTGATTTATTAGGTTTGTTGTATGCATTCCCAAATATTATATTTTAAACACATGCTCAAAGTTACATGAATATTTCATTGTTGGTTGTAACTATTCTGTAATTGCCTCTAATAGACTGATCAATAAAATTGTTTGGGTATTCATTTTTTCTTAGGACTGCGTTTAATTTGATAATTTCTTGGTCTATGTTATCATAGGAGCTTGTAACATAGAATATTTTATGTGGTAGCATTAATCAGAAATTATCCGATAAACTAAATGCAATTTTATCAAAATTACCAGAAGCAAAAATCAATACGAATTCTAAGCAATTTTCTGTTAAGATAACAAAGCAAGACAGTAATAAGTTCATGGTGTCATATGACATTAAGATTTTGTATACTAATGTTCCTCTAGAGAAATCAATAGATGTCGCAATAAAGTTATTGAAGAGCAAAGACAACCATATATGATTTGGATTATGATACATCCAAGATCCCTTTGTTAGTAACAAAAAATACACTAATGGAATTTAAAGATTTTTATCTACAGAAAGATGGATTATTAATGGGAAATTCGTTGAGCCCAACTATAGCTAACACTTATCTTTCCTCAATTGAAAAGCAATGTGTTGAAAACGATATAGAATTCAATTTCTATAAAAGACATATGGATGACATATTTGCATTAGTAAACAATGAAAAAATGTAAAGAAATGCTAAATAATCTAAATTTAATAGATAACATCAAATTCACAATGGAAAAGAAAGAAAATAACATTTATAATATCTGTGTGAAGTGGTTTCAAAAAATGTATTTATAATAAAAATTAATGGATCGATTATTTACTTTGCACAATTCCTAATACGCCACGTAGACATTTCAGCTATTATTTTGTCTTTTGATTTGCCCTCCGATTTTCGGTGTTGAAGACATTCGTGTAACAAAATTTCTAAGGGCTTAAAAAATTATAAAATTTCTATATGCGAAATTTTTTTATCAATCAACGCGAATTGATATATTTAGAAGGCTCCGCATACATAAAAATATTTTTCTAAAACTGAAAAATAGTACTGCTACTTTTGAAAAGCATGTCTCTTAAAAAAGAAATTAGATCTTTCTTAATAGAGAATAAAGAAACTAATGAAGAATTAATAATCTTTTCATAAAAATTTTTGGTAATATTAAGCACATGAAATAAATGCTATACACTCGAAGAGGTTGTCAAGGTGGGGGAGGTCAGCTAATGTTGCTAAAGTTATATTACGGTGTGGATGTTGGATTTCAATTGTTGAGAAATTAAAATTTGTCAAAATATAAGTGCTAAAATTTAGAGCACCTTCTTAATTATTTAGGAGTACAGTTCTGATTGTTATGTTTGAATTCTACTGAATATGTATATATATATTGCATGTGGCTAATTACAAAATCACTATAAAAATTAGAATTAACTATAAACAAAAAGTATGCTTTTCAGTATCAGATCTAAGTTATTTTTGGAAAGAGACTGGATCGACTTTCTGGCGTTGCCAATTAATAAATAGTTTCGTCTCAAAATACAAAATAAAGTAAATTGTTCAATAGTCCTAAACTATCTAACAAAACAATCAAGATTGAGATTGTTGTTCACTTAGATTCTGAATAAGTTGTTTGATATGACCTCGCATCTCTGATACGTCATCTTCACTGAACCAGGAGGAAAAATGTGTGTTCTCCTTTGTGCCTGTTATGAACTGATCGATAAAACTCTCTGCGTAACATAAAACAAAAAGGCCACAGTCATAGTAATTTGTTTGCTGAGGTACATTGGGTGAAAATTGAATAAATGGAATGAATTTGTAGTTTTCTCTGGAGTGCTGAGTATTTTTTGCAAAATATTCTTCTTCCAAATACCCATGTAGTAAATTGTGATTAGTCTTCTTCGTTACAGCGTTACCAAGTGAATCAAACGTTAATAATAACGGGGTCCGATTACGGATTAAGTTTATAATTGCAGCGTCACCTGCACCTAAATTATACACTATTATAAAAAGCAATGTTGTTCAATGGAATCATTAAATTTTAAAAGGCGATAGCACACTAAGCTACACTAGTCATATCAAATTTCGAACATAAATATATTAGTTAAATGGGTGAAAATTAAACAGCAAAATGCTTGAAGGTGTTGATAAATTTAAATTATCCAAAAATTTTTAAGTGGATTAGAAAAATTAGGAACATTAGCTTTCTCCTCGAAGTATTTTACGCTGATATACTAGTTAACAACCTAAGCGATTTATGATGAGGTTATTGAATATGAGTTTTGCGTGTACATTGTACTCAATCTAAAAAACATATTTGGTGAACATTTTAAAAAAACTAGATAAAGTAATGTAGTTAATACTTGTTTCAGTTCGAATGACATGGCTGTTTGACGCATGCCTGACGAGATTGGCAGGAAAACAGATGACAACAAGATACCAATGGAGATTTTCATTAACTGGCACAAAAATAAAATCTTTTTCAAATAAGTTGACATTTTTTGTCCAATTCTTGACATTTTCGTGCCTCCTCTTCTTGACCATGCGCGAAGGTTCATTAGAAATCTAAAATTAAGAATTAGAAAATACTCAACAATTTCCCCAAGCGCCAAATAAATAATGTTGTTGCTGTTAAAGTATATGGAAAAGCCCTAAATAATTTAGGTATTGTCCCATGACTTATGAAAAATTGTTGGCTACCAATTGCATACCTTGAAACATATTTAACATTAGAGGTTATGTTGGTTGCATGCAATTCAGATTGTACAATTTGACAGTGACGACGATTAATGAAAAATCTGTACAATCTAATGTAGATTAAAACAATTGTTCCAATTTCCAATAGACAGATGTTGCTTATTCGTTAATATAGTAATAATTTTAAAATTCTTTCGAACTGAGATAATAGGTTTTTAATATATTCATAAGTATATAAAGGTAAACCTATAAAGATTTACCCATTTTTAAAATTGCATTACAATATTTAAAATATTTGTACATGAATGCCTGGATGTTACAAAGCGCTTTTTGATAGTGTTTTGAATAACCTTTTGTTTGTATACTTTGTAAAAAATACTTTTAGCAGGATGGCGTCTCAAACACAAAGTGATCAAATTGTTGCCTTAAAAAAGATTGGTATTAGCAAAAGTCGCATAACAAAATAGGTTGATGTGTCACGCAAAACTGTTTATAATATATGGAAATGATATGGTGAGACTGGTAAAACTTCTAGCAAGACTATTCTCGGGCAACATGATCCATTCATAAACAGATCACCTGGAATCCTCGCAGGAGTATGAGGAGAATGCTAAACAGCTTGGTATTTCAAAATAATTCGTACATTGAGTGTTCAACGAAAATTTAGGGGTTACTACATACAAAAAGCAACGTAAACAATTAATATCAGCTGCTTCGAAGCAAAAACGATTCGACAGGGGCACAAAGATGCTTGAAGAAATCAGCCCAGTTCGCAAACACGATTTTCATTTGGTCAAATTAAAAGATGTTTACAGTGGAGGCTATTCTTAACTCACAGAATGACAGATGTTATGACAGTGATGAAAAGACTTTCCCGATGCTAGTCCAATCATCTCCGCAGTGCCAAACTAGATGGAGGTGGTATGAGAAACAGTTGCTTCTGATGGGTCGAAGTCCGCCCCCCTTTGGTCTTCATCCTGGAAGAAGTAAAAATAAACAGCAAAGTTTACATAGAAATGTTAAGTGTTGAAGATGTTGCTCTGGGTGACTGAACGATTTGGAGACAATTATGTCTTCACTCAAGACGGTGCACCGTCGCCGACATCGAATATCACCATGAATGGTGCAAGGAGTCCTTTAGAGGTTTCTAGGACAATAATGTTTGGCCTCCATCTAACCCATATCTGGTCTATCTTGGAAAGCATTGCTGGGGAAAATCTTATTAAAATGTAGAAACTCTGAAACATGCACTAAGAACTTCGTGGGCTGCTGTGAATGAGGGAGTAGAGTGGGGTTCTTGCCAATCCGTTCCAAGGCGTCTGCAACTAATGGCGAAGGCAAAGGAGACCATTTTAAAGCGATTGTAAATATTTGTTCAAATACATGTAAACATGTACAACATTTTAGTTTACATACATGCAACAATTATTAAAAATTGAAATAGTTCAAGGCCAAATTTTTATGGGACACCTTATAGACACAATTAAAAAATTAGAACTGTCGTCTGTGTGTGTGTATGTGTTTATCATTGCTTGTTTAATTTTTTTAACCGTAAGTTGTCAATAAAAAATGTTGCTGTAGTCAAGACGGTGACGATGAATACCAAAAATCGCAGGTGCATGTTTGACAAAATTAGCAATCACCGCAATCTGTCCTCACAAACTGAGAACATAGTTAAAGCAAGAACCTAGTGGAGTATCATATAATTGTAAACTCATTTAAAGGTGTCGGCGTGCTCGTAAAGGAAGCAAAGGCTACGGCTGCAGAATTTATGACCAAAATTCCAAGAACCACCGAGTTCTAACTCCATTCACATAAAATGGAGTCTTCGAAATATTCATTTAAAGAAGCTCATTTCGATTTGCAAGAGATTGCTCCCAACCACGACTGCGTGGACATTCATTCCTACATTGCAAAGCGCATGGCGACGACTCAAGATGTAAAGAATATCATCAAGAAAATAGGGCAAGTGTCACTAGAATTGCCAAGTCTTTAACGGGAAATTTAAGCGCAACCCAGACAAATTCTTCAAAAAATACTCCGAAGCTCAGTGCGCAAAATGCCTCATAACGGATAGTTTCATTGGTCTTCACTGAAGTTATTTACAAATCGGATCTATCAGAATAATTAAATTATACAATACGCATAATAAGGTCCAAATGGGTATATTATTTATTAATAGATGCACTATATTGTAGACATATAGGAAAGTACGAAAGCAATAATCAAAATTATAAATATTTACTGACTTTATAATTCACGGATTAATCTAAGAGTTCAGACTGTATTCATATTTTCTGGAGAACATTGATATCGAATTTCGGTAAATCAATTTATAATTCACAACATGTCAAAGGAGTCAATGGTCCTTTCAAATAATACTCTCATTCTATTATATTAAGATATACGGGTAATTTCTATGTCTAAAAGTGGAGGGTAATACATAGATAAGTTCTACCTTTTGGCTAAGACTAGAAAAGAAAAATGAATTGAAAATGTAGGCTCGGCTGATTGGATTACTGGAAGAATAGTGAGCAGCAGCGTCATTAACTCTAAAATTCATTAATGTTATACATATTCAAGAATATATAAAGACATTAAAACATAAATTCAACAACAAGGATTTTACAATGAAAGCAAATATCTTGTAATCAACAAAAAATGTATAAGCATTGTTAAATCATTTCAAATACAAACTAAGATATTGCACAAAACACACTCTATTCGTTAAATAGATGGCTTGAGCGTAAAAACAGAATTATAATCTTTAAATAGAACGTATTGTAAAAAAGTAAAGCAAAAAACATTTTTAACGAAAAGGGAACAGATTTGTTTAAAAAAGTAACCCATGAAACTAGTCTATTTCCAATCAAATTTGTTCATTGAAAAACATCTCTCATGATTAGAAAATTGAAGTCTTTGATTTGAAAACAACCACAATCATAAATGAATGTCAATCTTAAAGCAAGCTTCTTCACTAAGGGCTTTATCTGTAGACTAATTTAAACCTCTAATTTTCTAATCTGTCAGATGATAACATTTACTAATTTCGGGTATCACTCAAAGCAATTGAGTAAACATGCCTATATGAAGTATGATTCACTTTGAAATAAACCATGTAAAGTTTCATCAGAGCTCTCTTTTGAGGAATGTCTGACAATAAAACATTAGAAATGGGGTGCAAACAACATGATTCATTACTTCATTCTTAACCCACATCAACCTGACATTTTAATTAACAATTTACCGAACTGTCTGAATATGTAGACAATCACTTTTTGTATATCTACTTGTGCAAATCACAATATATATTTATTCAAAACAAATGACCAAAATTGTCACAAATAATCTCTATGGATCGCTGATAGTTCTAAACTTGACATTTCCGTGGTACACACCATGTTGGCGAGCAACTGGCTATTTGTTTAAAAATCCAAATGCGCTGAATGCATGTTTTACTTTGACATATATGTATTGTTGTTGTACTGTATCTACATATTCTCAGCAACTAGATTGTTCTGTTATTTGCTTTATGACGTATCGTGATGAATGTGTATACCATTTATCTTTCATGACTATATCTATTCAATAATAAACTATCTAACATGTAAAAAAATATATCGTTATATATCTATTCCAAAAAAGAATAAATGAGCCAAAGGAGCATCTCTTTTATCTACTCCTGATTTGCTAGCATTGTAATGTAGAATCACTTGTTGCTTTTTGTCTTCTTTCTCACCATATACACTATTTGGGTCATTAAACTAACTCATAAGAAGCATATTTTTGTTTCGTTTTGAACAGTAGGAGCACACAATTATTCCACAATTAAACGTGGGTCCAAGGAGTTAATGCCGCGAGGACATTTCATGATTTTTGGTATATCTCGACGGTTTGAAGGAATGGTTCCAGTAAGGGTTAACGCATGGTATAAGGATTCAATAATAAATGTGTGAGAAGTAAAGAAATTATCTACCAATATGAATTTTAGGCAAATCTATTTGCAGCACCGCATAATCCCAGCTTTCACCTTAACATAAGTCAACGGATTTTTGAGAGAGGCATTAATCTTGTTTGTGTAACGCAAGGATGTGCGCAACATTGAAAGGTGTAAAGCCGTACAGACATCTCGTTAATGATAATGATACGTGCAAAATGAACTCAAAATGAAAAATTAACACCAAATACTGTAACTTAATCAATCAGCAGAAATAATATAATCTATATAAGCAACATTTCATTGAAAAATGGTGGATCCAAGCTAGCAATGAATCATTTTTCATTTCTTTAACTATATTAACTTGGCTAGTACAGCAGTTCATAATTATATTGAATTCCAAAATAGATTAGAAATAGAACTTAAATCCGACAAAAACATTTCGAAGGAGAAAGCATTCTTTCATATTAAACTAGCTAAATGATTAAAAACAAAAACAAACCTGAGACGTTGATCCATTATGTATTTGAGATAAAACTCAATAATTGTATCATTGAGGAATTCACCTTCATCTAAACACACCAAGTCTCCAGCGGTGATTGATATTGAGCCTTTAACATGCGCGTTCGGATACGTAAGCAATTTTGTATATTGATTTCCAACTCTTGATGAACTAGAATCGACGCTAAAATATTGATAGAGTAGGAAGGTCTTCAAAATTCAATAGATTAGAAATATTTCATTCGCAATAGGACTAAAAATGGCAAATTTTTTGAAAAAAATTAAGATTTTGTTGGAAATACAACAAAATTTTCCTAGCTGCAGTAAATTGAATGAGTATAATATTTGCCTCATGAAATCAAAAGTCGCGCTTTCAAATCTCAAAATTAATCGCTTACAGTCTTCAGTATAAGAACACTTTCAGTAGAAACAAGTGTACATTTATAAAACCCTTCAGAAAACAAGAATGACATAAATGTAAACCATTTCATTACAAATAACGAATATACTTTATTCACCTAAAATAAATCAGGATTGTCAGTCTTAAAACATTATTGGCTAATTCTCAAAGTTTCATGTAAATATCAAAATGTGGATAATTGTAAATTAGTTATCAACAATTTCCTAGAGATGTATTTGCGTTTTTTATCAAAAGATCTTCCTTTGAGAAAAAAATTACATAGATATGAAAAAAACAGATCAATTGACTCGGAATAAGAGGAAAGCTGATGAAAATATTAAAAAAACAAAAAAGATTGTCATAAAGCTAAGAAGTTTTAAAGTAAATGGTATGCTTATTTTACAAATTTTAAAAACATTGGCTAGGACTTGATCCAATACTACGAGAAGAGCGAATTTTAAAGTTTGCCATAGGTCTCATTAGAAAAGTCAAGTATGCTACCTTACCATTCGCCAATATTTTAGAAAAAAATTGGAATCTGATCCAAATTTTATAATCCGGTTCGATCCGGGTCCAAATTTAAATTAAGTACTGCACAGAAAAATTGGCTTTGCAATTATTCTTGTTGATCTTTTAATCCCTGCAACAGCATAATCAAATCCGCAGATGAAGCAACAATTATTACTCCTGTTCATTGTGACTCGTTATTCACAAATGAACCCTGAAAATGTTAATACCTGGTGTACGACGAACTGCACGGTCCAAGGATATTGTCATATGGAGATCAAAATGGATGAAGAAAAAAATTACTCAGTAATTATAGGAAACCTCAAAATTATGTAATGTTACGACAGCAAAGGTTTGCAACTTTATTGAAGAAAAAAAAATTCAATTAAACAAATTCAGTCAACAAAGAAAAAAGTGACCTAATGTAAGAAAGGCGCCATAATTGATAATACCGTATAGATTGACTCTTTAAAAATTTATTAAAATTGGTTTTGGTACACAATTCCTTAACAAAGTTAGGGTTGAATTGAAAACAGCTAGTTTTCAAATTTTTGGTATTGATGAATTTTGAAGGTTTTCGTTGAACGGCAACACCGAGATAGGTGGCTTTTCTGGAGTTCGCGATCATGAATATTAAGCTTAAACTGGCCCGACTAATCTATTTTTAATGAGGTATGCAACAGCAAAAATTGCGTTCTGATGACATTTAAATGAAGCTGGTTTCTATTGAATCAATTTTCATTTCAATGAGATCAACAGTTAAAAATTTTGTGCACATAAGCTTATTGAGGCAACTAGAATAGGTGCAAGCATCATCTGCATATTGTATTATGTTACAATGCGAAAGATCTGACAAATCATTTACATATATGTTAAAAAGTAGTGGGCCAATTATTGATTCCTGAGGAACTCCTCGTTTGCTATTCATGAAACAGGATTAGCAATTGCCAATTTTTAGAGCCTGGTGTCGGTCACTTAAAAAACTTTCAATTAGAAGTACTGCTTTAGAGCAAAGTCCATATTTTGCCAGTTTTTGTAGCAACATAGCATGACACATGCTATCAAAAGCATTTGAAAGATTCGATAAATGTAGCAGCTACATACTTGGACTTATTCAGACTATTCCGTCATTATTCAATGCCATATAATAAGGCATCCTGCGATGATCTACATTTTCTGAAGCCGAATTGATGGGGAACAATAAAATTATTGTCATTAAAATAGGTTTGTAGTTGCGAGTTTAAACTTGTTTCAAAAATTTTTGACATCATGTGGGTTACCGCTATAGGTCGGTAGTTGCAGGTATTGCTTGGGTCATTTTTTTATAAATTAGCGCCACAATGGCAAATTTCAAAAGTTTAGGGTAATAAGAATGGCAAATGCAGAGATATAGTATGTATGTTACAATTTGTATGGTGTGGGGTGAATGCCAGCTTTAATAGAAAATTTAGTATGTTACATGGACCCTTCGATTTAAAGTTGCTCATTGCTAGAACATTCTTAAAGACTGAAAGTTGACTGTTTTAGTTTAATTTTATCATAATAATCAGTATCTCTTCCTCTAAACAAAACAAAATTCTGATTTGTTTAGTTAGCCTTTGGTCTGATAAAGTATCCAGCCTTAAGTGCAACCCTAGGCATCTACAAAAATTGGTATAATAATAAATCATTACCTGAGGTGATAGTTCTTAACGAAAAAAATTTCACGCAACTTACGCTTTAGAAGGTGACTGTATACTCTGGTCAGGTGCATGCACATCTTTTAAGCGTGAACGAACTTGCTCTTCTGTGAGCTCGGCTTCTATCATTGGCTCCCTGTTTGTCAACTTTTTGCGCGCCAATTCAATGATGAGAGAAATATACCCTTTCCAACGAGGAACTGATACGGGTTGTAACATGAAAATTATGTATCTCTCACCCTTCACAGAGCTGCATGGATCGAAGTAGAAAGTTTTGTTATTCTTCTTCATATAGAGCAATTCACGAATCCGACTCCCCTCGAATGGCGTTACTGAAAGAAAAACTGTTTTCATAGCTTCCTAAAAAGCTTTAATCAATCATAAAATATCAGAAATTTCCAAAAAAATTCTGATTTTTTATACTACTTAGTCAGAGCGCAATTACCAATGAAATGAATAAATGACTAAAATGAAAATTATTAAATAAAATACGTACAGGTATAAATAAATAATAGTTAGGGGTTTATATATATATATATATATATA
>CABFPE010000373.1:201028-217812 GCA_900660155.1 Hofstenia miamia
ATCCGTGTTCTTAGATATTTCAGTGGCTTCATAACAAAGTATGCCAGTCACATCCCGGCTCATACAGCCCAATTCTGGTGAAGGTAGGTTTTATGTAATTTTTATTTTTATTTGTGTTTTATGCTGTTTTGTAAATTATATTAAAACTCATTTTCAAATGCAAGAATATAAATGCTAGATATGATTTTGTAGGCTGCAATGAATTTAATGCAATTTTTTGTTTAATTATCAAGTAGTTAAAGTATCCTTGACAGCGTTCAATCAATTTTCAAAAAATATTTGTCAATTGTCAGAATGTATACATTGTAAAAGCTTCAGAATAATCTATTGGAGAATTACGATCAAATTTAATATATCGTCGTTTTTGCTCTTTCAAGATATATCTGTTGTGTTAGAAAACATTCTAGCCACACTTTACTTCTGCACAGAGCAGAATAATTTTAAATGTGCTTTTTCACTGATACTGTATTATCATTATCTGACTCTGTTCATGACTGAATAATTCAGCAGTGTTTTTGATTATTTAAAAAATGAAGTTTAATAATGAAATAAAAACAGAATTGAGATTTCATTAAATTTTAATTGTAAAACTTGAGGGCTTAATGACCTCAATTCACAGATGATGCTTAATATAAGAATTAATTCGAAGATAAATCGCACTAAGGAACAAGTACGAACTATTAAATGTTAAAATTTATACGTTTCTCAATATTTGTTTAATTGAATTTGATTTCCAAAAAGTGAAAACTTTTTCTAAATCTTACAACGAATGTCTGTAGATTTCATTTCGCCGTGATCGAAAATCACTAAAATATTATTTTCAGCAAATTTGATTGTTTTATTTTTTTAAATAATTCCAAACAATTTGTGCAATATCCAAAATAGAACATTTATCAATATATAAATTATTTCATCGTTTTTTGTAAACTATCATAATTAAAACCTATTCGACCTGATGAGGAAGGATTTCCGCCTCATCTAACTTTTTAAAGAATATATCAAATAGTGGTTTAGCAGTTATAAATGATCATATAAATTAGAATTTCCTCCTAACTTAACAAATATGCCTTATTTTACATGCTTGTTTATACTAGCAATAGTACTTTGTTTCGAAAATATTGGAAGATCATACCTCCAGTTGAAAAACAATACATAAAATGAGCTGATATTTAAAAAATTCTTCTTAGGGGGTTATGATCCCCAATAATAGTTCGCAATGTATGATTAAAAGTGCTCCACAACGTTTTGAACAATAATAAAAGATTTAATAGGGGCAAGAACTCTCCATACCAAATAGGGCTAAGCAAATTATTTCAAAACCATTTCTTGTCGCATTGATTAAGCCTACCATAATTATACATTTTTTCTGTAGAAGGAAATTGATAGAGGGCGAAATTACCGGTGTATATATCGCGCAGTGTTCCGCATATAGAAACTGCATTTTTGCAAAATTTTGTTAAAATGTGCATTCTTGAAATATCAAAAGTGTTTACTTTGTTAATTGTATGTATTCAAAAGTACAATATTGAAGGTTTTATTATCACCTTTTATCAAAGTTTATTTAATTGCTGTTTTTCTCTAATAATAATAATAATTGCAAAATTTCTTAGTGAATCGTTCATTTTCAGGCCTACATTGAAAATATCATTGTTAATGTCAATATTTTAATATAATTTTAATCACGCGAATATTCTTGATAAATATTCACCACAACAGCTAGTCAAATTTACCTATTCATGTGTCTAGATCTCAGGGTAACCAAATTTCTCAGTGGAGAAAATTATTTCACAATGTGATCTAACGATTGGTGACTTTAAAGTCACAATAGGTTTTTTGGTTTAACAAAGATGCTTTAAGGGCTTTATTTTTTAATGAAAATTCTTTTTTTCTAAATAAAATTGAATTGTAATTTAAATTTAAATAACTTGACAAATTTCTCTAAATGTTATTAAAAAGCTGATGTTAAAATGAAATTATCTTTTTTCGTAATGAAACATTGAAAAAAGCATCAAACATGTACTATGAATAGTAGGTGTAAAGTAACTTCATCCTCAAGCTTCAAAAGCTTTCCCTTTCAGAATCTTCATTGATTTCTTATTCAGATAAACTTTATTTTTCTGCTGTTCCATCATTCAATAATAAACGACACTGAACGTGAACTGCAATAGAGGTTTCTTATATAAAACTACACAGAGATCGTTTTGGGATTGCTCTCCTCCTCACGGTAGCTGATCCGCTTTCTAAAGTCCTTCAATTCATTCATGAAATAGTTAACCAGTTCGTAAAAACATGCATTTTCAACCAAATTGTTAATAACCTATTTGTAGTGACTCAATTTAAGTTTTAACCCTATGAAAATGCAGTTTTATTAGGGTTACCAATCGTAATTAAGCATTGAAAATTAGGCAAAAAACACGTAGAAATTTAGTATAACGGTGGAAAGATCAGAGCAAGCTATTCGCAAACTATATCCATTTTCTGAAAACGTAATTGCACTCTATTCTTTCATATTTTAGTAAATTTGAAAAAATCTTCAATATTATAAAGCCGCGATTCATCAAAGTGCTTTGTAAATTGCACATATAAATATTATCATTTAGCTTACTTAATATACATTGGAAATATTTAGCTGTTTATCATTTCGAATTGGTGCTATATAAATTTTTTTTTCAAAAATCAAATTATTGAAGCCTATTGTTTAAAACAACTAATTTAAATATTATAAATTACAAATGAAAATTATAAAATAACACGATTCATATAATCTAATGTATGTGTTGATTGCATTCTTTGATCGAATTTTTCGTAATTACACATTTGACTGGTTCTTAATAAAATATCGTGTGCCTTAAATTATTCTGTAAGCAGTGTTTGTTATATCAAAGAATAAAAAAATTATGGACTTCTGTCTATCAAAATTTCAATTTTTAATTACCTTCGTATAAAATATTATGACAATTCGCACATGTTGAGCGCACGGTTCGTTTCTAATGTAGACTGGTTGCACTGTGGAATTGTTTAATCACTCTTCATTTGCTTGATCCTCTTATCTTTCTACTTTCCATTTGTTTCTACGCCATGGCTGAGAACGGGCTTAGTTTACCGTCTCTCTCTTCTCCACTTGGATTATTCACCATGGTTCGGTGTGAAAAATGCAGTCATTTAAGCATATTGTCGTTGGACTCAATTTTTTCAGGACTTATTTCCACGAAAAATAAAACACAATCCTTAGAAAGCATTTTTACTACAAACCCTTCAGAAAAATATATGAATCGGAAAAATAAATGTAAGCTTTTGATCTTACAAATATTAAACAGTTATTCTTAGTCATGCTTTCTATAAATAATCCACTTATAATTATTTGTAAATTCACGTGCTATCAATGCCTCATGAAAAACTATGTCACCTTTTAAAATACAATTTGTTAGCTACAGTAGAAGAATTTCTGTAGTTTACCAAATTGTATAATTGTATATAGTAAATTATAATTTTTTCAAAAATTATTCAAACGAGTTAAGTTATTGCTGCTATGTATACTTTTCCAACAATTAGGCATAAATATTCTGTAACAGTCTATGTAGTGACATTGTCACATTTGTAGTTTTGATGTGCCTAACGTTTTTCAAAACAAGTTTTTTTTTGTTAGTCGAATATTTAACTTTGTAGAAATCTTTGTATATTATACTTACAACTGAATCAAACCGAAAACACTCTTCATGCTGTATAGCGCAGAGAGTATTTTTATACATTAAACCAGCATTAAAAATATGTAAAAATAATACAAATGAAGTATATTCAAAACCATCTTTTTTCAAATTTCTAGCAATTTTATAAAAAGCACAAATTAAATGTTTCAGGGATTGGTTCCTGTTAATTTGCGCTTAAAAAATATTGCTGCATTAGAAATATCAAACATTTGATAATTACCACTATATGATCAGAAATCAATCACATCCGTTATGTACACTGAAAATAATACAACATAATTAAAGTAATATCTCGTACAATCAAGAGCTAAATCAACTCGAATATGACGTATATTACTAGTGGCATTAGATTATGTAATAGCTTTGGACGGATAAAACTATCTAACGTTAAACTAAACCATTAACTGTCTCATTTTTTACATTTTAGCCGCATTAAATGACCTCCTCAAGCGAATATCAGAACTTCAACACTCGACTGGTGCTGTGTCCAGCGATGTTAATTTCCTCCATAATTTCATTGCTGATGATGTAATGAAGCATCTAGTAATTGCTCATGATGCACTTTCACCCAATCAAGAAAAATCTCCTCCCAGATCAGGGTCAGGCGGATTAATATCTCTTCAAAATCTAATGCCAGATGTCCATGCTCTTGCTGCTACGGGCAATCCCGCTGCCGGTGACCTCGAATCTATTCTTACTGATCCACATTTTCTTGTAAGAATATAATACCTAAATGTATCACAATTTCAAATCCTATTGAATTGTTTTCAATTTCTTATTGTTTCATGTAAGCTCATGAAAGCAACTCTGAATTTGCGCACAACACTTACCAATACGTTTGATGATGTATCCACACCAAAAGAAACTAAGGATAGTTGTTTATCCCATGAACTTTCAACATCCTGATTACCTGAGCATTGGGAATTATGAGAATTTAAATTTCAAAAAAATGGAATTTTCACCAAAAAATACTTCAGCTACAACAATCCATCTTTCAGGATTGGAAAGCTTTCTAAAAATGTGGAAAACAACTTGTCGCTAAAAAAAGGAGATAGGCAGCTTAGGGTTAAGGATGGCATGCTCTAGTAGTTTTTGTGTCACATAAAATCAGCAAATTTACGTAAATTTTTCTAAACAGTCAAAACACCTCTTACTTTCCACTTATTTGACATTATTTCATTAATAGGAAACTCGTTGACACTGTTTATTTAATGTACAATTTCAATCTTTCTTTACTACTTGGAGATTAAAATTAAATTTGTTTACGTTTATCAAAATTGGATGCTTTAATTTTTTAAGCAATCGCTGTTTAATATATTTCGTTTTGCAATTGCATTGATTAAAGGACATATGTTTTGTTTAGTTTCTTGGCGTCTTTTAATTAGTTAATGGATAATGCACAAATGTTAAAACCTTAGAAATTACCTCAACTAATCCTGCAATGAAAAATGAAAATGTCATGTGCTCTGTTATTTATGAGAATTATATGTGGGTAGCATTTAGCATAAATTAACGAGATTTACACTAATATAATTATGAGACAAATGTATGAATTTTCAAAATTTTTAACTGATGTTACAGTTATCCAGGGATGTTTATGGTTTATAATTATGAATTTCTAGAGCCTATTAGATGCCTACGATGTCATTCTGCAAAAGCAGTTTGAATCACCGCCATATTTCCAATCCTCTTCGGACATCACTGACAGTGCTTCATCTAATATCAATGAGAAATCAAATGTGTCAACAATTCGTGTATTCTCTGTAATTAAAAATTCCACAGCTCCTCTCGGCATCACGCTTCGTGTCGATGATGACGGCAATTTGAAAATTCAGCGCATTCTAAGTGGTGGTCTTATCGATAAAACCGGTGATTATTAATTTTCTTTTATCCGTTGAGCATTAATTGTACATTTAAATTAGTTTATTTTTTCTTTTTATGCAGTTATCTAGTTCATCTGCATCCGCACTTATAGATTTACTATGTGTCCATAATATTGGCAAATTTTAAACCCAAAACCATTAAAAAATACTGCCCTAACGCTTTATAGAAATTATTTTTATTCCTTTAGTTGATCATTTGATTGTATTGAAATTGTTTGTACAATTTATTGATATACTTTTACGGCCATATTTGCATACTTTTGGTTGAATAATAACACAATATATTAATATCAACTATGAAATATCCTCAACTTACTTACACGAACTAAACTATGAAAGAACGGTTTCATCGAATTATAATGCTTATATGATATTTCAATTCATATATAATATATAACATGTAAACTCAATATATTATACAATGAAATTTTTTAATAACAGTGCTTAGAGAAGCAATCAAGAAGAGTATAATTCGTATGATTTGTTTATTTGCCATTGTTTGTTATCGTAAGAAGACAAAATTGCAAGATTACTTCGTTCATAAATATCGATATTAAAATTAAAAAAAATTCCATCAAATTTCAAATTATCAAGTCTTTCAACTTTTATTGAGTGAAATAAAGCATGACATTGTCCACTCATGCACATTTCCTTGGAGTACTTAGTCATATAGTGCATAGATTCAAAAATATGAAGTATCTTCAATTGCTATTTTTAGCATATTGCTATTGGTGCCATATAAGTATATTTAAGATTGCTGGGTTTGATTCATTACTCCTTCGAGATCATTCTAGCATTACAATCTATTTAAATATATAGTTACTGTAATGATCTATATCCCTTGTCTGTTGTTATTGATTGACGAAATTATTTTCAAACATTGTCGCAGTATTTAATAGATATTCGTATATAGGAATTTTTCTATCTAATTTTTTTATTTCTAACCATAGCTTTCAAACCCAATAAACAACTATTTTCAAGGTAAAACGCTTTTCCACATTCAAAGTTTTGCAGTCTCCGTTTTGCTATATTTTTGTAATAAATGTCAAACATTCCAAATTGAACGATATTTGCAAGAATGACATTGAAGTCGATAACCGCATCAAAAGTTTGCCTATGTCGTTCCTTTTCTAATATGCGTTTTATCAAAATAATTACAGATTCAAAATAAAGTTTATTATTTTTAAATCAAATCAGACTATTTTTCCATGATCAACGGTGTTTGTTATTCTTGATGTGCTTTGCGAATATTTCACAGTATCTGTATATTTTCAGACTTTCGTTGTGTATATATATATATGCAGTTTGGCCCACGGCACTAATTCTATGTAATTCATTCCTATTCGCTATTTATATTAATTGCAAAGTATACACTTGCAATTAGATTTCAAGCATTAAAAGCGTATGTTAATGTAGACTTAGTTATGTTCTTCCAGGTCATTGCAATTCTTCTCACCCGCTCTCTTTATGTATAGATATACCAATTTTTGCGG
Source organism: Hofstenia miamia (assembly GCA_900660155.1). Taxonomy (NCBI): domain Eukaryota; kingdom Metazoa; phylum Xenacoelomorpha; order Acoela; family Hofsteniidae; genus Hofstenia; species Hofstenia miamia. The sequence continues at coordinate 208,112 of CABFPE010000373.1, forward strand.
ATTTCAACTTGCTTTCACTGCTGGGAATCGCGCATTTCTAAACACTTGTTGACAATCCGAATATTAGCAGTTTATGAACAACCATAACAAACCATTAATGTCTTAAATCTTATCTGCCATAACTTGTGTCTGATCAAGCATACATAATTACGGCGTCGCCAGATTCATAATAGATAGATGTTGGAATTAAAATAATGAGAACTATTTCATGTTCTTAAATTGTTCATTGATATTATAAAGTAGACATATTGGTAAACCGATGTTAGATGTACACTGTGAAGTACACTTTGCTGCTATAGATAACCTTTATGTAATTTTAGTATTATAACATAAATTCCGTTTAGGTCTTTGTCGTGTTTCTGATACCGTTTTGGAAGTGAATGGATATCCTTGTAAAAGAGATCAAGTTATGTTTCCAGATGGTACTCAACAAAAAATTCAGCAATATTTAAAAGATTATAATGGTGATTTGCGATTCAAAATAGTCAAATCACCTGAAGAAAAAAAAGTTTTATCACAGAAATTCGTCAAGGCACTTTACGATTACAACCCAGCTAAAGATTCACTTCTCTCTAACCCAGATTTGGGTTTAAGTTTTAAATGTGGTGATATTTTAGAAGTCGTTGACAGGCAGTCTGATCCAAGTTGGTGGCAAGTGAGTGCATTCTTTGTGATTACTAGATATATTAGATTATGTGCTTCAGTACCAATTTATCAGTGATGCGTCAGCCTTTTACTTGCAACCTATTACTTCGTTTTAATGAAATTAATTTATATGCGTAATTTATAGTTTGTTTACCTATGCATGCCTGTTTCCCTTTGAGAACTTCAAAAAATATCTATCAATGGATGATTCTACAATCGAACTTTTGATGCTTTAAATAAAAAATTTGACAAATTATGAGTTACACAAAAGGAGTTAGATCATTTAAACTTTCCTGTTTAAAGAAATTATTCCCTCAGCATGATTTGCAATAAATCAACGGCATACATAAAGTTAAGAATTTTTAAAGCAATAGAAACGGACAGATGTTTATTTGTTTTGGAAGCGATATTCGTTTTGGTTATTCAATGATAATAACTTTAAGCATTTTTGAAACTATTTGTAAAATAGATATTTTTTTTCAAATGCTTCTCCATTTGTGCGCTTGTAATTTCAATTGGATATTCCTTTGTCGGATCATTTTCTTACATGACAGTCTAATAGAGTTTCATGATCCAATCTAACTTATTTTTAACATTATACTGGATATGAATGTTTAAGCTAAATTCGCCTCTGTGTGTATATTTATGTTGATTTAGTCGATGTAGCATGAAAATGAATAATTTAGTAGTTCGCTACGAAGAATTCCCACTATCTTTCAATGCTTAGTTTTCAGTAAAGTTTCAATTTCACGCTATTCAAAATGAGCGCTTAGGTTTTTGAAGGCAATAATTGCTCTTTAGTTGTCTCGTGTTAGTTTCAAATTAAAACTTCAAAAGGGAAATTCTGAGTTTTCGACATATCACTCGAAATTTTTAAAAACCAATTAAAGCCAAGACGTCAGGCAGTTAGTTGTCAATAATGAAAAGAAAACGTCATGAAAAAATTTATTCTAAAAGGTTTAGCCCAACTATAATGAATGGTGCCTGTTTAATAATTATTTTACAATTGACTATAATTTGTTTGAATCATATTTATTACAGGCTAAATTTTATTTTAGTTGTTCGCATCAATTTTTGTCTAAAATAGAAGTAATCTGAATAATAATGGGTAACTTAATTCATCTTCCTCTTTTCGTATAAATTGAGTAGATCTGTCCGCACCCATAATACAAGTTCATTAGCCTCTTAGTAGCAAATTTTTATTGGTGCAAAATGTGGAGCAGACAGGTGTAATGAAATTGAACCTTCTTGTAATATGACCAAATATAATTTATCTTACTTTTATTTTTTTGGATAATTTTGATTTTAGTTATGCATCGAATGTCGAAAGACAATCATCGCTTTATGAATGTTGTTCTAAATATAATAATTAAGAGCTGAAATTAAGTCATCTATAATAATGGCTTAAAAACCATATAATTTATATACAGAAATATCCAATAGCATGATACGTCATGAATGATTAATGTCAAAGATTTAAATGACCCACGTGTTACCGGGAAATAAAAAACGGGATCCCCGGAGGGAATCATTTTATATCAGAGTATTATTTTCAGTTTCTGATTAAATGTATTGACGAGTGGTTTGCAAGGACATTTGCTCATAAAGACAATGCGAAGGCACATCAGCCCAATGTAGAAACACCAACTGAAACTAGTTTGTTTGAATACGAAAATTCAATTTTTTTGTTAATATCCATGGTTTTTAGTATCAGGTCGCCGGGTTTCTTGGTAAAAAATAAGTAAAATGTAGTTATATTTGGTGATGACTAAAAATAGTTTTTTCATTCGTTAAACTGCTTTTTAATAAAAATGTGTCCAACTGACATGTCTTTCTAAGCGCCAATTTTCAATCATTAAAATGACATGCTTTACATAAACAGTAGTGTAGCCACTTCTACACATTTATGTGCAGTTTGCATACTCAATGTCTCCTTTGTATACATGCTGTGCTGGGACAGGCAAGCCCTTCAGTTATTCGATTTAATACGGTCTTATTCTTTTTAGCATTTCATATTTAAAAACATGTATTTATAACAACTGTTGTATAATGCATTAGTTAATATTAAATTTTTTATTCTTTTGTCACTCGCCGAAAATGTGCCCAACATCGCTATTTCTGTACAACATAAATACCAAAATGGGAGGCAGCTTCACTGCAAAGTGATATTGGCAACTGCAAATTGGTCTATTAAAGTATTTTTTCATACTATTTAATTGTGCGTATTTTGCCCTTTTGTGAATTATCCACTACTTGTTTCTTTTCCTCAGTAAATGTATTCATTGAAAGGTCTGATGACGTAAGCTTTATAAGAAGCTCGATAGTCAAGTCAACGAAATGGAACCATGATTTCTGTTGAGTTGAACAGTAATAAAACTAATATATTTCTGAAATCTTCGTATTTGTTTTGACAGGACATTTAGTTAGCTGTTCTCACGTTTACTGTGAGATTGCATTAATTACTGAAATGTGCTAGACTTCCGTCGAGACACTATTAACATTTTAATGTCTTCGACCTTTACATTGAGTTCAAGTATCGCTTTTTAATGAAACCCTAGCTCAATGAAAGATTCAGGAAGTCCAATTAATGTTTATTAAATATAGTGGTAGTCTAATCCTCGGATTGATAAACTTGTCACTTTAAACTAAATTTTGAACTTATGCTCCTCTTTAAATTTTATTAACTTTTCTTAGGAAGTTTCATTCTTTAATTAATGAGTCATTTGTTTTCAATTACCTAACAATGCAATTAAATATATTGGTTTTAAACAACAGGTAAAGTAATTTGTCTTCTGTATATTATGCGCTTATTTAATCAAGAAGAATGTTAACTTTAAGCATATGTCTACATCTACTAATAATTGCGATTACCTGCTTGTTAATATATTTGCAAAACTATTCAATAGTAAGTGCAACATTCTTAAGTTGGACGGCGGCATGATTCACTTGCAATGTGTGCAGTTATTGCACTATTTCAAATTTTCTACGTATTGCTAAACTTGCTAAACTTGATGTTATTAAGCTTTAATTATATACTCAAAATTGTATTAGGTTCTCAAAAATGTATTATGTTCTCAATGTATTAGGTTCGGCATTATGGAAACACACAGTCACTTGCGAAACTTGTACCCAGTGAAGAATTGCAAGAGCGCAGAGCTGCTTATGTTAAACCAGATCAATTTGATATCAAGAAGAAAAAGATGCTGGGCTTGACACGTGTAAAGCGTAAAAACAAACAACTCTTCTCAGCTGCAGCCAGTAAGTGTCCTTGTCGTGTAATTTCTCTAGAATCATTTTAGGTTGTCAATTTGATAACATGGATTTGAATTTTTACGAAGAGGTTGCTCAAATGCCTCCGTTTGCACGAAAAACATTGGTGCTGATTGGCCCTCAAGGTGTTGGGCGACGTACCCTTAAAAATCGGCTCATGAATGCGTATCCAGAGAACTTTGCCGCTCCTCTTCCATGTAAATGTTCATTTTGAATTATACATTTTTAAATTAGTGCACTGAATTCCGACATGTTTCTAAAACCCGATATTAAGATTTTCTAATTATAGCATTTCCTACATGATGGCGTAAAAATATATATTTAAGCATAGGAAGTAATGAAAAAACGCTACTGTGTACCAGCGGTGCAACTAATTTATCGGGTCAATAATTGCTAGGTCAAGATTTTTTGAAATATAGCACTATAAAACCTTGTCATCGGGTGAGGGACGTCTATTTTCAAACATAATTTTATATTTCAGATTTAATCTATTCAAAAATGAATTGCAACAATCGAGCACGCTAAATAGTGCAAAGGCACAAACTATTTTGTTTGTTAATCGTTTTTACAAATATTCTTCGAGCTGAATCTACAAAAGGTTCCCGGGTTATATATCGCGATCCTACTGCATTTCTACTACATACTAAACGGTGTATCTATTAAATAAGTCAAACCATAGTAGCATTAATTGCATGTAACAATTTGGTGTATCAAGATTTTATATTTTATGAAGAACTTATAACAATCGTTCATACCTGAGTATAATTATAGGAAAACTCTAAGTAGCAGGCTTCGTTAATTGTTAGATAGTGTTGAATGTATCCTTGGAAACTTTTTATCCCACCGAATTAATTAAGGGTTGAACAGTTTCCATTATCACATTTATTTCAATTACTTTACTTTCGATTTCGCGCACTTAAATTAACAACCATTGAATTCTTATACATTATCGTGGTCTGCATTCAACATCTCTGCGTGCTGCTGATTTTTTACACACTACTTATATTTAGTTATTACATTACGTTGAAATACACAAAGCATTATTTATGCAAGAACATTGTTTTTCTATTAAAAATCAGCAAAATTGTATCTGATGAACAAAGCTACCCAAAATTGAAAAGAAAATTTCTCAAAAGCATAAGTATACTGCAAATCATTTCCAGACATTTTTCTAGGAATCTAAATGTTTTTATTAATAGTTTGTCAAAACTATCCCTTATAAACTTTGATTACTTTTTACACGTTAGTTTGAAATATTGCAGCTTAATTTCATTTTTACTAGACTCAATTCCCTTAATTCCAACCAAAGTTCTCTAAATAAGAGTTGACGAACTCGTTTCATCTCGCAGGCCAACACGTTAGTTACAGTGCAGTAAACAGGCCGCACACCTTTGAAGTCATATTACTAGGTATTTTTTTAGAAACCATTAGAGATAGTTTATCAACAACAAACAAAAGCAATATAAAGACCATGCGAGCCATACAGTTGAGGCCATCTAATACAGCAATGAAACATAAAATAATACACAACAGAGAAATATTTGATGAAAATTTTTGCTTAGTAAGTTTTTAATATAAGGTCTAACTGACGATATGGCAACTCAAATGTCGTGTATCACCCTCGAACTGTAATGGCTTTGTGTAATGTGATGTTAATATTGAGAGTATTGAATTTATATTTCTTCGAAGGCAGCTTTATAATTTTAGTTGCGTTTCTTTATTATATAACAGGGAAATATTTCAATTTGCAAAATAGATTTAACGTTTTATTTTCTTCACCTAAGTTCAACCACTTCAATTTACATCAATAGCGCAATTTATATTGATAAATCCACTTATGCATTTTCCAAGTGTGTAACAAATTTATGTTGCTTTGCAGTGTTGAAAAATAGTATAAACACTAATATGCAATGTCTAGAAGGGGTTCTTAATAAATGGCAATATTGCCATGTCTAAGTGATTGTCATGTCGTTTTACTAGCCGCACAAAAATCCTATTCTTTCGCACCAGATGCGTCACCTTTGCACAAACTGCTAATAATAGAAGTAAACTACTCATTTTTGAAAAAAGCTGTTTGTAAATAACGTAATTTTCTACTAAACAATTAATTTTTTCTATGAAGTTACGGAAGACGCTTACTATCCCAATAAGTGCATTATCCTATGATCCACAGTTCAAAATGATGCACGGGTCAATGATCATTCTGCTCCCATTTTGCTTGCATCACTGGTCAAGGAAATAAATCGCTCCGGTCATTTTTAGCTTGAGAAACTTCGTAGGGTGTCCCTACACTGTTGACTGTTTATTTAGGATTCCGATGCAAATTTTCTGTTTCATGTACTTTTGAATTTTTTAATTTCTAGGCATCCGACTTATGTAAACAATATTGCAATCGGTTGATATACTTTTTCATGACTGGTACTCTATTTATGGCGCAGCGTACAAATGTCTGTGCGGCAAATGCCAAGACAGTTCTCATAGTTTTCATACCTATATACAAACACCATTTTGTTTTAATGTACGCATAAATTTCTGAATAATCCAAAGTATTTGTCTAAGCTATATTCTAAATTTAATACTAAAAAAATATCGTATACGTGTATTTAATATCCAATTTTGTGAGAGGTTTAATGTGTACTTTGTTTTGTCGAATTTAAACAAACTCGCATTTCGAAATTACTATTCCTTTCAATTGAATGTTTCTTCTAATTTCGAACTTCGATTGCGATTTTGTTGGTAGGAAAATATATATTATCTCAGAAGAAGGAATATGACCAAGTGTTTTCAGTGTTTGATTTTGTAATTGTGATTTCCAACTGAAATTCAATTTACCACCATTTTGAGATTACTTTTAAAGCCAATGCATGTTTTGTAGGCGTAGTTAATCTTTATCATATCTATTCTCAAAGACATCTTTGTATTTGTCATTAGAAGTCACGAATGTTTTTGTTTTCTTTTATCTATCAGATATTGCATCTTACAGTAGTAGTAACCTTGTGATATGAATTATTTATTACAATTAAGATCAAGAAGAGATTTGACCAGGTTTTGCATTTATAAATTAAGTGAATTTGGTCTTCCAACAAACCGTGTGAAATAAGTGTTTGACACCTTTAATAACCCAACCGTTGGTTTTTTGAGTAAATTTTTTACTGAACCTATCAATATTATATTGGCGCTGTCACAATAAACAATGTAATTCAAAAATTCGTAATAAAATGTCCATCCAGCACAATGGAAGTTAACAGTAGCTTGTCTAAAGTAGTCTTTGAACAAATTACTATTTGAATTGCTTGTTTAGTGTATATTGCAATTAAACTTGATCTATTCCTATTTATATTGGTTTATATAAGGAGGTTTCTACATTTTGACCTTTTGCTTTGGTTTTCTCTCATTTCCTAAAATTTCTAACCATTTTCTGATAAATGTCTGATAAATGGTTTAAATAATTTGCTTAAAGCGAAATTTTCAATCGCTTTTATGAGTGATTGTTGCCGATTTATGACAAATGTTTGTTTGATTTTTTCATTTTATATGTATAAATGAATTTCCTCAAATAATTTTATAATAAAAACTTTGTCATGCATTGCTATCGAAATGTTCTTTAGGAAATGAGTTGGAATGATCCATATCTAATTTCAAGAATTGTTTTTTGTATTAGTCCCTTTATCCTAAGACTTCCCAGTTAATTTGAAATATAAATACCTGAAAATGTTTTATTGACTCAGGGTATCCGCGTTGCGTAGAAATCTGAAACTTCTTGGAAATTTAAAATATATGGCACATTCGTTTCAAATTTCGGAAATTGATATATGTTTTTTATGAATAATTGGGCACAAAATAGATGTCATCTAGATAAGACTTACATATAGGCCTTATTGAACCCTTTCATCAGTTCCAACATTATGTCGAGCGTATCTGATTGGTTTGCCGCCAAGAGCTGCTAACCCAGGTGTATAACTCTCTATTTTGAGATTTATTGTTCTTCTGTAAAATTTTATGCTATGCCCTTGTAAATATGTTGTGATAATGTGCCTAAATTGCGATGCTTCAAAATTATCACTTGACTAACAATTAATGTTAGCAATAGGTTAATGACCAGCATTTGAAATTGCAGTAACAACTCCATTGTCTAACCATCATGTTACACACAGCTTGACATCATAACCTATATGGATACTTCCAATTGGCTTTTCCTTCATTATTTTTGCAATAGGAAAGCATAGCCTTTTCCAATTCTGTAAGGTTGCCGCATTCCCAATAGAAGCATTTGTTGAAATAAGCTCATCAAAAGGACGAAAATTTAGGACTAATGGTCTGCTACAAGATGTTTAAATTTGCCATCTTCATATAGATATAGAAGATTGTCATCATATACATCATTCAGTATATTTCTTCTTCCAACATATCAAGCAAAATTAGTGTTTTCGATTAAAAAAAGTTTTTCATCACTGCCATATATAACCATGGCCTACTAAGTATTTAGTTAAATGATTGTGAAGCTTCGAAAGGTATCGTTAACTTTTCCGACAATAACATTGCTTTTCTCTAGCAAAACGTTGTATAAATACATATAGAAACTAGAATGATTTGCGAAATATTGAATAGTCTGCTTTGAGTCATTTCTCAACGATTGTGTCTTAGAGAATTTTAATTGTAGCAATTGTACATATCTCATTGTATTTTGAACATCAATTGAAGAAAATGAGTCTTTCGCTGGTGAATGTAATCTGCAAAAACAAAACATGTTTCTGTACATTTTAGTATGTTGAAAAGAGTTATTCACGCGATTACAATAAGAAAAACTGTTTATGTATTACATGGTTATATCTGTTTGATAAACTAATGTTTTAACACGTGGCGGAACGTTCATTCAATTGAGTTATTTGCTGGAAATTTAGAATTTAAGGTGTGTACACACCATATTTATGCTTTAAAATTGCTCCGAATTCGGCCTGGAGACGCCTTGAAATTGATTAGTTGAAATGCGCGAATACCATATATATTTACTGTTTCTATTTTCAATCACGCTGTTTATCTACCATTTGGTTTTTAATTGTGCAGACCAATTTTGGTTTGCACTTTGCACCACTCCGTCCCTTCTTAATTATTAAAATACACATTTTATAGCCTCTTTTCATATCCATTCTTGAAGCAGAGGTTCAAAACATATTGGGTCTGTCTCAATCATCTCCTTTGCTTTTATATCTGTTAAACCTAATTATAGAACTGAAATCACCGACTAATTGATATCACTGTTAAATTTACATGCAACTGAACTGAGTAATGCTTTAAACGCATTACAACACTCACACAATTAATGTTACATGAGTGAACACGCGACGCATGAGTAACTTTAAATTGCATTTCTATTAGTATTCGCAATTTCAAATTTGTATTAGTGAACAATTAATTCTAACTATTACTTTACTCATTTATCGCCATCGTCAAAGTTTTGTAGCACTATGCATAATGTATTTTACGATGATTTAAGATATAAGTTTTTTCACACATTGATTTATTTCAAATTGGATAGCATCATATTTCATCTTCATTTTCACTTAAGGATTAGGGTAAAATGCGACCGCGGCTTTAGGGAGAGATTGACCCGGGGTCCAGTGCCCCCCCTTTGAGGAATTTCCCATTTTTGCCAAAACATCATTTCTCAAGAAATTTTTGATGAATTTCCTGTGGCTGTCTTTGCTGCCGTTAAACGACTTTTTTTTATTTTTTTGTAGTGTATGCCTTCAGGGGCTAAATAGTCATTTATTATTATTATTATTATA
>CABFPE010000373.1:222866-234009 GCA_900660155.1 Hofstenia miamia
TTATTATTATTATTATTATTATTATTATTATTATTATTATTATTATTATTATTATTATTATTATTATGCATTTCAAATATTTTTCATATTGATGTTTACAAGAGTGTCATTCCACAATTTAAAGTTAGCATTGCATACATCTTCTAAGAATTTAGAGTTTCAAATTACTTATTTATAAATTTTCTCAATACAAAAACAGGGATGTGCCCCCTATTTCAAAATTGTTAAAGCCACACCTCGTAAAATCATTATATATTTGATAGCTCTTGCCAAAATACTCATTTTAATATTGTATTAGGAATTTGTTTGTTAATGGAATACTAAAATATATTTTTTATAAAAAGTATTTTATATTTTCACTTTAGGTAGTTGTAAGATTCTGAAATATTTTTAATTTTCATTTTTGCCTTTACAATATATTAATTTAATAAAATTTATAAATAAATTGGCTTCGGAATATATAAATTAGATATTATATGGCATGCTTTTATTGTAATTGTTTCTTCATTCAACAGTTTACCTGGCGATAATTTTTTCCCTTAATGCCTTTTTGCTTAATGAGCGATAAAGTTATCAAATTAATTTGATTTAGACGTAATAGAACCTTTTCATATTTTCGTCTAATAAAAATTAATTGTTATATTTATTAATTCTTAGAAGATCTTCCTCCATTACAACGTTTTTATAGGTACACATTTTCTATGTTGAATGTGTTGCAAGCTAATACTGAATTGAAAATACAAAAATGATAGTGGGCAGATTTTGGAAATCACCTCATCGCGCCCTACCTCAAGATCCGTTATTGCTCTAATGTGTGCTTTCTTTAGTTATTATTTCGTAGTCACTTTGAAAACAATGTTATTATTTAATACAGGTTTAGCTTAACAATGCTTATTATATATAGTCAGTACAGTTAGTGCGGTTTCCAAAAAGAGCCTTTCCACATGGCTGCAGGCAAACCCACTGGTCTCTAATTGTTTGACCCGGTAAATTCCCCCTTTGGTCAGGTCTCAGTCGCAGAGTCAGCGTTTTCCTGGTACTATATCATCTGGAGTTTGCTTACGATTAAAATATAGTTTTTAATGCTCTGCTATACCTGAACTACTTTCCTTGATCTGCATGTCTCTTGTGACATTTCTCCGAGATTACATTAATTAAATATGTTAATACGGCAGAAAACGTCAAATGTCTATAATAAGGCATTATAATAATGTCAATTTCTTAATTCGTGTAAGTCCTTAGTGAGAAATAGTTGTAGACGTTTTTCGAATGGAAGAGCGGTCAATTTACAATATATCCTGTTGAATCAGATTTAATTGAATTTCTTGTTACAAACTAATTAGATGATGACATGATTCTCTTTTATGTTGTAAATTTTAACAGGCACATTTCAAAAGCCACTGCGCTTCCTTTATTTTTAAATAATTTAAATACTTTTGTCCAATATGTATATCCATCTTATTGATTTAACCCTTTTAAAACTAGTTTATGTTCCTTGCAGTAATGTTCTAAATTATACAATTTTGGATTTTAAGCAACGTTTGTATTTTGATTTCCAATAACATTATTTCTAAATCAATCTGCTTGGATAAACATTAATAACAATAGGGTAATCGATTCGGGATCTGAAACGCTAAATGTTCGTTTACTGAATTGATTTTACGAAAATTCTATCAGGATATTCAAATGTGAATTTCTTGGAAGTAAGATTGAAAGATGTGGTGTAGCTTACTATACCTCTAAATTAAACATTTTCTTGTAACCGAAAACTATTATAAAAAGTGTTACTTCAAATCTTTATCAGGTCTGGAAGTCTGCATTTCCATTTTTTGATATTACAGTAGCAAAACTGTAATAAACTTTTTCACTTTCACAATTTCTTTAATTTTGTTCTTAGTAAGAAGTTTTAACAGGTGTTTTGTTGTATAAAATTTATTGGCAAATTTCAGTTATTGTAAAATATTAAAACATATTTTAATCCCTGTGCAGCAATTTGATTACTTATGTTCACTGTTCTATTGCATACTTAGAGCATATTGTGACTGCTTCATTGCAGTGCTTATTTTTATAAATTAAATTTTGGAGTGTGATATTTTGTATGTTACAGCGTTTTTTATTTGTGTTTTTATAGATACATCCCGCAGACCGCGTCCTGGGGAAGAGACTGGCAGAGCGTATGTGTTTGTAAACAAAGCAGAAATGGAGGAAGATATAAGATCGAACAAGTATCTGGAGTATGGGGAATTTGATGGTAATTACTACGGTACCCATCTCCAATCCGTGCATGAGGTCATTGATCAAGGGAAGATGTGTGTGCTTGATTGCGGAACTCAGGTGCTTATTACGTTTACTGATTTAAATTCAACGCACATTGTTTCACTTAGACTAATTAGCAGTCAGGGAATAACCATATTTTTCATTAAATTAAATGCTTGTCTTAATAATCTAATTTAGTTTTTCTATTTTTATTAATTTCCACATTTCCTCACGGGAGTCATCGGATTATTAAAAATTATTCTCATAATTTTGTTGAAATTCTTTTTATCTTCACATTACTATGTCTGACTTGTGAGCAACGACTAAATTGTATGTAGAGCATTTCTATAACAGTCTTTCGTCCTCGTAAACAACAATTATGTCGAGATAGTCGCGTGGCGTGGCGTGGCGCAACTAGAAAGCAAATATGTTTATCACTACAATATCAGGGAACCCATAACAGTGGCTGCAAGCAATTTTTACTTATTTTGCGGGTTTGTTATTATTTAGCAAAATATATGAGAAATGTGATTTTATCTGAAAGTAGGTAGACTTTTATCCTGTGATTTTTCATTTAGGCACAGTGCGTAACACATTCAAGGGTGCAAAAGCCCTTCTAGTCCATCCTTATTTTTACACCTCAGTAGTCCGCATGCAATCAAAATCTATGCACGAGGAAACGTGGGATTTGCAATTACTCTGTAGTTTATTGCTTCTACGTATTCCGTATAGATTAAGCTAGCCTGGGACATTTACTGTTTCTCCAATAACTAAAAATTTAGGTTTACCGTCAAAATAAACACGTATAGCTTTCAACAAAGTAATTTTTGTTTAAAATTGAAAATGTCAAATATTTACATACAGTTTTGGTACCAAATATTTTGTTGTTTTCATTAAAAATCCATCTACAAATAGGGGACAATTTTAAGTACAACTAATTTCGTTACTGAGTTTGTTCAAGCGCAAATAAATTAGAACACAATATTGAATTAATGCAAATCGGTTTAATCCTCGCTTCAAATTCTAATCACAGCTATAATTGAATTTTGCGTCTTCGAAATGTTTGTCAAATTGTAGAAAGGTGCAAGACTAACTCAAGGTAAGTCAAATGTGAAAATCTGTCTCTGGTTAAAGTTCAAACTTGTAAAATATTTAAAAATTGCAGAAATTTAATCAATCAATTATATCCCTAATTTATAATCAAGTGACAGCTTTCCAATAATTTCAAATAATTAAATAAGTGGTTTGACATTTTACTTTAATGCGAACTTCATTAAATAATTTCCATATTTGATTTGATTTTTTAAGAAAAAATTATCAACCATAATGGTTTTATTTCATTTCAGTAAAGAATTGCTTTTGTTACAGTTATTTTCACATTCCATGTAGACTTGTGTACAATGGTTGTGTGGGTAAGGTATTTATGATACCCGTATCCTGAAAATGTTTTCCCGTACTCTTTATAGTTGCAAATGCATTTGCAACAACTATGGCATTAAATACACTAAACTATAGAATTTTAAAAAATCAATTGTATTTTTGCCACGCATGACACTAAGTTTTTGGTTGTGATTTTTTTTTGTAGCCGTTTAGATAAACTGCCTAGTTATATTCAATATGGATCATAAACTTTTCTGGAATTTGATTTAATTTAATAAGTCGGGTGGAAATTCAAAGTAGAAAGTACTATCAAAATGCTTTTTGATATTTTTTTACAAAACGAAACTATTTAATAATTATGGTATATTTCTTTTCTTTCTTGGGAAGCCCACTCATGATACTCTTACCCTACCGTATCTTATCCAATGATCTACCTACGTGTGTACATTTGTAGATACATGATATTCTACTATCAATTTAGCATATGTCAGAGTGCACTAGGCTAGGATCCAAGGCTACGTATTTTATTTATTTATATGGCTATGGCTACTTGCGAATACTCTGAATTCATTTAATACCCCTTTCGGATAATATAATTATCCTAAACTCTAATCACATGCCTATGTAATTCAATTACATGCCCAATAATTTAGCTGATTATTTGGCTTATTCAGTGGTCTCCTAAATTGCTAAGCTTATTGTCATTTCCTGAGTGATATTTGATCAGCAGGGAGTAATTTATTTGCACCTCTCCACTGATTATTTTCCATTCCGTCAGTTAACCTTGCGTTGTTCAACGCTATTTCTTGAAATCCAGTCGCTTTACGACACTTTATGTCACATCTTTCTTTTATATTTCCATTTGAAAGAGTAATGTTTCTTTTTGAAATCTATAACGAAACCATCCACTTTGAATGAATGCAATTCTATTTTTTATTCCCAAAAATATATAACTCCTTAGAATTACTTTTATCATTAGTGTGGTCAAACTTTTGACCATAGGTCGCACTATAGTATTATTAACTTCCTTATCAATCCCCATCTCAAAATATTTAAAAAATATTCTTAAAGAATGCACTAACATTTTGGATTGCCTTATCTTAATATTTGAAAATTGTGATTTAAGCGATCCTGCTTGATGGCGTTCCGTTCCGTGCATCGAACGCTGATCGATACCATTAAATAACGCCTTCAATCTTTAGTGCTGACATTCAAATGTTCGTCAATTTCCTAATAGCATTTAAATAATTCAACTGATTTTAGGTTCTATCCAAAATAGCTATAGTTTTACTAAACTTATTTATTCAGATAGTAATTTAGGGTATTTAGGCATTGAAGGTTCTAAAATCCGCTCAGTACACTCCATTTATTGTAATGATAGCTGCTCCTTCTTTTGATCGATTGCGTGAAGCTCGTGGCCGAGAAAATCAACTCAATTCCAGCACAACTACCCTCAGTAGACTTTCGGTTGGCATTTTTGAATTATACATGTTTGTCACTAATATTTACTCTTCACTTTTTTAACAATTTTGTTCTCCATCCCAATTTTTTCAACTTTAAATTATCAAATTTACAGTACAATTCTTTGAAATTCATATAACTTTTAGTTAATAAATTTTTCAATTTAATCTTAGATAAATCCAAATAAACTAGATAAAATTTTTAGATTGCATAAAGTATAAATTAAGATTATCATTAATCATGAAGCCTTACATTACATATTTTCACATCGCAGGATTTTGCGATGACAGAAAAGACTATTGTGCATTTAGTGGCGTATTTTTTACAATGGGCCATAGTTTGTGTTATTTTTAAAATTGGGTATTCACTCTGGTGACGAGTTTTTTTCAAAGAACTGCTGCCAACAGCTAATTATGGAGGTTTTAGCAATGTTCTGGTTTTGCTTTACAGTTCTCATCAATCCAGACCGTTCTGAGTGAACAACTACTGAAAATGGGCCGGATAATCCGAAGCGGCTGGAAAATCCAAATTGTATATATCTATGAAATTTAGCTCAATAATTCACAAAAATTAGGGTTGATAAGTACAGAATAGGACAAACTGTAAAAATCAGATATTCGGCACCTTATTTAGCGATAGTTCTGCCAGAGCTGCAACCTATCAGGAATGCTTATTGGTAACCGGCAACCGGTTAAGATGAGCACTCACCGTTTATCGGCCTCTTAACCGATGACCCGTTAGATTTTTCAAAACAAGTAAACTAAACAAATTTGTTGATAAATTATATTTATTTCTATATATTATTATTTATTACTTATTGAAAGCCTTTTATATAAATATATAGTATTTGTTATTGCATTTAATATAAAATAACAAGTGTACGTATTTTGCATTTTTTACAAAAAATTGTTGTTATAATCTTCTCTTAACACTACACTTTTCTCAACATTATCGTCATCTAGACAGCTTCGCTTATTAGTAACAATATTTCCCGCTGAGCTAAAATGTCACTCACGTTCCCCTTCAGTTGCCTGTGGAACCAATACGGTTTTAGCGTATTCTTACTAAGTAGGGTAAACTTTTTGGTTCAATTTATATCTTCACATAATAGTTCATTCGCATATTTTCGAGAAATTATGTTTCAAAGTTTTCTCTTAACAAGGGCTTCAATATCTCTTTTTCAGATGGTGATTCAGTGATTCGGTCGATCATTAAGGCAAAGGGGTCGCCACAGTCAGTAATGCGCGCTTTTTTGGTTCTTTGTGTATGATCACAACATAGACTTAAAGTTTGACTGATATCTATTGAATTGGAACCTGAAACTAGATTAATGAAATCGTAACATTGCTTCATTAATTCATGACTATAATTAAGTTCTTGAATAAAAGAAAGATCCCTGAATGTGCTATCCATTACAGTTGGAATTGTGTGCATGCAGGTAACGGACGTCCAATATTTCCGATCCAAACGTTTTTTAATATTTTGGTTCAGAATTCTAATAATGTAATTATCTTCATTGGATTCTAGACAATAAACATCACGGGAAAGATAGTAAGACGGTATCACGTAATTAAGTGTTAGTCTTATTGAGTTTTCAAGAAAATTAATAATATTGTTGAACGATTTGAACAATTCAGCTATTGACTCCAAAATTACTTTTGAAATAACTGTAATCGTCTTTGCGCATTTCTGTTGTAAAGTACATTTTGTAAGGCGTCATAGGAATCACGGATAGCATTATGCACGGTAAAGAATGATCTACATGGCTTGGTGCCACTAAAATTTTGTAAACACATTGGTAAATTATCTTGTATTCCATTTGATCTAGACACGTAACCCAATAAATTGTGAACATTGTCTGAAAATTCCTGAAGAGTTAGTGAAGTGTCATTCCATGTCTTATTTAACAAAGTATTCATGCTATGAGCCATTCATTGCAATCTAGCTTCTTCTGTTAAAGCTGCTAATATATTACTACAAAATCATCGCTTCATAATCTGTTGTACAAGCGACACGGTTTTTTAATATTTGCTTTTCAATATTTTTTTTAATTATTGCTTGAAACTTTTCAAATTCTTCACTCACTTTATCTTTAACTGTTTCTCTACCATACCAAATATCTTTGATGGCAACTTGACCATACTTAGCACTAATTGAAACAGGTTTGTGCGAGTTCACAAAGACCATTGATTCAACTGCTATATTATTATGTAAATCTCGAATAACAAATTATGCTTCAGCTAGTTTAAGTCTATGCTTGTCTTTTTTTGTTAAAAACAAAGCTTGCCATGCTTTCAGATTTAGAAGCAGTGACCTTAGAACTTCTACATTTTTCAACATGTCGAGAAATATTCGCCTAACCATAGTTATTCTGTTTACCAAACTCATCCTTCCAAAAATACGAAAGCATTGATAGCATTTTTTACACATACACCATGAAGGTAAAATGTTATCGTCTTTGTCTGCAATGTATCAAATTTATTTCCAAACATGTTGCTTTTCCTTAGTATTTTCCTTTAATATACAAATCTTTACTTCTCAATTTTTGCTCCAAAGTTTTTGAAATATTATTATACAAAACATCTGCCATATCTATTTTAATAAATGTGTTATACTTATTTAGAAAACGCGGAATTGAAATTCAACTGCACGTATATTCTGTTGCAAAATAGAATGCAATGATTTATTACTGGAGAGACAATTTCCAAAATCAATGAAGTCAGAAATTTCACTATAATATCGGGCGAAAATAGAAGAGTTTAAACTTTCAAATGTACACAACTTTCAAATTATGAATCGTGAATCATAATAGACAGTCTTGTTTAATGATAAGCTACTTTATTTTATAAAAAAGCTCGCGTTTCCTATTTTGATGAACAATTTGCCAAAAAATATAGGATAACTTTACAAAATAGACTGGTAATAAAATGGTTCAATTAGTTGTTTATAAACTATTTCTCTTTGGAATTTAGCTGTTTTATGGGGCTGTGTATAATATAGAGATTTCATTTCAAAAATGTATTCAGTGTACAAAGTGAATTTTACTGGGGAAGTATAACTGATGTGTATTTTAGGACAAAGACCTTAAGAAAACAGTAGAAGAAAGTACTCGTATGAAGAAAGAATTTGCAGCTTATATCGATTTGTGCATCATTAATGACAATACTGATAATGCATTTGCTGAATTAGTTGATGCTCTGCAGAGATTGTCTACGGAGCTGCAATGGATCCCGGTTTCCTGGATTTATTAATTTTTAAATTTTTAGTGAACTAGTTTATTTTATATTGTAAATGTGTACAAATCATTATGAATTTTAGCGTGTACATATATTGTTGTAATTTTAAAGAAGGTGTTACAGTCTCGTGGGATCAGGAACTTTACCGATTGTGTTTTTGTATTTGCTTGTACATTTTGCAACTTTCAATTCTTTATTTGTTTAATTTTTGTACAATAATTCTAAATGATTCGTTCTTTATTTATATTTATCATTAATTAAACCAGTTTAAGTAATATTGTAATACCTTTAAAAAGAAGCATATTTCATTTCAGAAAATCTAAAATACAAGGCTCTTTGTCTTCAGATACATAAAAACTATATCAAGTCACAATTGGAAAATAACGGTTTCACTGCTATAATGAAAGTGGATAGACATTTAGTCGGAATTGTATGCTAAGTTACGAAATTGTCAAGCAACATTGTCTGCAGTTCAGAGAAGTGTCTTGTTGAGAACTCTTAGTGTATGACAGAAATTTTAACCACAATAATGGAAATATATGTGCTGTTATAATTTATTGAAATTTGCCTTAAAATTGATTTTTTCTTAAGTAAGTTTTTGTGTTATATATCTTGTTTAAAAGGATCATTTTGAAAAATGGATGGTCATATTTTAGGGAATACTTAACTAAGTATTTTGTCATACAAATAAGGTCATATGTTTATGCTAAAGTTACTTCTGGTTGCGCTACTGATAATTTTCTAAAATTAAAATTAGTCAACCGTAAATTTAAGGTGTTTATATACTGAAACAAATTTCTCCCGCATTGTAGATTTCAGGCAAACTTAGTTCTAGCAGTCTATCCCTTGAAACTTGGCACCCTGGCTGGTAATTGGCATTGGGGACTGGATTGTCTCTTTATTCTGCATCTTCTGTTTGTTGAATGCTCTGATCACCTGTCCAGTAATTGACAGTTGGTGTTTTTTGTTTAACTCGCCAGTTTATGGGTTCCAGTTCTTCTGTCTGCCTGGTAATTGGCAGTTGGGTGGTGGAGTTCTCTTTTGCACTCACCTTCTGGGATTGCTGGAATGGTGGAGCTCTATCTGCCTCCCTGGTAATGTATAATTGGATAAGTGGGTTCTCCTTCATACTCTTCTGTTTTTGTTTGGCGATGTGTTTTCTAATTGATCTGTGTATGTCTTGGTTGATCTCATTGTTCCTAAATTCAATTAGCATATTAATATCCCATATTTCTGTGTCATAGCTAGGTTTCTTTTTGCTACCCTTTGTGGCATTATGCTTTTGTATATTTCATCACAATTGATAATTGTGAATTCTTATAATTTTAAATTTGGCATTTTTGCCTAAAACAATTTACTCAATAACACTAGTTGCTTGTTTTAGGTTTTGGGAGTGTAATATCCTCCCATCATTTAGTTAGTAGTTATTAGGTAAGACTTTTATATTATATATGGCCCTGCCAATTGCGTTTTTAGTTTGCATACTTGGTGTATATGAATACACTTTGTCTCCTTTTTGATGTGGTTGACCATATATCTTGCCGAAATCGTTTTGTGTTATGGCATTCAGTTTGTTTATTTATTCATTGTGCAGTTTTTTGGCGTAATTATGATATTGCATTAAGATCAGGGTTTCATTGGCTCTTCTGTACATTGCCTTAAATGATTTAATTCTTGTAGTGGGAACTTATATGGTTTGAAAATCTTTACATCACAAAAGATAGCTATGATATAGAATAAATATGAAAACAAAAAAGAAAAAAAATAATTGGTTTAGATGAAAATGGAAATTTTAAAAAGAGAATAAGCAGAGATGATAATGTAAAACAGCAGTTATCCGATCTCTCCCTGACAACACATCCTACAAAGATAAGTTCTGGGCAATACNGTCTTATCATGACTGGACTACTGTAATGCAATGCTGGCTGGTTGTCCAAAATACATATTTAAATGGTGGGAACTTATATGGTTTGAAAATCTTTACATCACAAAAGATAGCTATGATATAGAATAAATATGAAAACAAAAAAGAAAAAAAATAATTGGTTTAGATGAAAATGGAAATTTTAAAAAGAGAATAAGCAGAGATGATAATGTAAAACAGCAGTTATCCGATCTCTCCCTGACAACACATCCTACAAAGATAAGTTCTGGGCAATACGGGAGTCACACATCAAATCCAACATTGGATCTGAGCAGTACGGGACTCACACAGCACTCTTTTTTCGAATATAATAAATCCCATTATACAAAATTTTTCTTGTGATTTAAACGTTTGGTACCTTGATGACGGCAACTTTGCAGACAATTATCAGAAAGTCATTGCTACCTACAGTTATCTCAAAACGGAAGCGGAAAAAATTGGTCTATCTGTTAACCAAGAAAAAATTCATGCAAGAATTCTACGAAGTATGCCCTGGCGAAATAAAGGACTTAGTTATCCTTGGGGCACCAGTTGGAGACAAGGCTGTTGAGAATTGTTTATCAGAGAAACTTAATACTTTCTCTAATATGGCCAAAAATTTGGAAAAAATTGACACACATTATGCTTTTTTTCTTTTAAAAAATTGTTTGCATGTGCCTAAGATGAACTATTTTTTGAGGACTGCTCCTTGTTTTCTTAAAAAGGAAATTTTAATTAAATTTGATCAATGTCTAATTGAATGTTTGAAAAAGACATGCAACATTGGGTTAAATTCTCTCGCCTCCATGCAAATACAGCTACCCGTACGTCTTAGTGGAATGGGTATCCCCTCCGTTGTAAATATTGCCCCTTCAGCTTATTTAGCGTCTGTGACTGGATCTTTCAA
>CABFPE010000373.1:234311-269608 GCA_900660155.1 Hofstenia miamia
GCAAAAGAATTTCTGTATCAATCAATAACATCGATAATTATTCAACATAATGCCGCTTGTGTACTAGGGACTTTAGATAAACAAGAACGCATGGACGAAATCTTTACTTTGTTGTAATTTCTAGACAGGTTTATGTCGAAGGTGTTGTCTCGCGGATAACATTCAGTGGTTTTCTAATGAGAAAAGAAGTATAGAAAACATATTTGGCTAAAAAGGAGTTGCATGTGTTGGTAGTTATTGTAGTAAATGATTGCCAATCACATTCGTTTCTAGCCTGAAGATGCTGTGATTTTAAATCAAGTTTAAGATCGTTTTAATGTTGGCATTGTGGAATTAACTGATGAATTGGAAGTTGCCTCATATATTCCTGTAGAAAACAAAGCCTCTTGATATTGGTTTTAACATGCGCTTTTTTTGAAACTCATTTGTACTTATGTGTTCGTTATTTGATGTTTGTTATTAAACGTTGATTAAGTATTTAAAAAATTCTTGTAGTTGAATACACTGATATGCTGTATAAATATTTGACTATTTCTAGAACTTATCTCCAATCTCTTCCTCTGATTTCAGATGTTAAGACTCAAATTATTTTTATCAATCTATGATTTAATTGTTCAAGAGCTTCATTAGCCTGTGGGTGGTACACTGCAATTCTCTCATTTGTAAATTCCAGTAGTTTTATTAGTTCCTTGAATAATTTACTTTCAAATTGTACCTCTCTGTCTGAAATGAGGATTTCCATTGGCCCAAATTTTTAGATCCATTCTTTTAGTATTTTGTCTGCAACTACTTTTGTCACTGTTGTTTCCAGTGGTAGCATTCTTAAATATTTTGTAAAATGTTCTACCATTACCAGTGTGTAATGGTATCCTTCATCATCTTGTGATAATTTTTTAGGTGTACATGTACTATGTGGTTTGCTACTGTTGCAATTATCTTCTCTAGTGATGCCATTTGTTTTGGGAAATGTGATTTGTTGTTCAATAGGTATGTTATACATTTGTTAATTATTTCCTTTACTGTACTTCTCACTGTGATTGTTATGAATCTCCTGTTGAATGTGATTTGTCTGTATAATACCTTTTTCATGCACTTTTGTTATCAATTCACATTTATAATATTCTGGTATCACAATTCTCAGTGTTTTACCCTTGACATGTAATAAGCCATTTTGATTCAACGTCAATTGATATCTCTAGAAATAGCACTTAGCTATTTTCCCCATGACGTTTTCCTTATTGTTTAGCTTATAGCTTAGTTCAGTTAGCATGATGTCTGATTTTTGTTTTTCTATTATCTCATCTTCAGTGATCTCTTGTTGCTTCAATTTTAAATTTGAATTCATTGGGATTCAATCTGCCTTGAAACTATCAAAGATTTGTTGCCCAAAAAGTACTTTAACAATGCAAGTCCACTGTTGTCAGTTCTAACTTTTGAATTGCTGCCTATTAGAAAGTATCTAAATATTTTATGCCCTTGACAAGTGCTAACAATTCAAGTTTTGTGGTCCCATAATTTTCTTCACTTTGTTTTAGCTTTCTGCTAAAATATTGAATTTGTACTTCTTTACCATCTATTCATTATCCTAGGTTCAATGATGGTAGTTTAGCTTGGTCTAATTTTATTGTCTCTAATTCATCTTGTTCTTTCTGTGTCTATTCAAATGGTACCAACTTTTTCAACAGATCTGTCATTTGGTGTGTTTTTGTGTGATATTTGTTACAAATGTGCCATAATATGTAGATATTTTCTTGTTCTTGGTTTATCTGTTTTTTATTATGTGTCATGCATTATTCTTCATTTTTATTTTTCCTCTATCTCTGTGTGTTTAATATTTCACATTTATTGCCATTTACTTTCAGCCCTGTGTTGAATAGAATTTCTAGTGTTCTATCAAGTTTATCAATGTATTCCTGTATTGTGTTGTTTGCTATCAATATGTTGTCTATATATACACTCACTGCATATTCAATCTTTTTGTTATTCTGCTTTAGCACTTTGTTTACATCTCTCTGAAAAGTGGCTGGACATTGCATAAACCAAAGGCCATGTACATCCACTCATAGAGTCCATAAGGATTTTGTTGCAATTTTCTTTCAGATTTTCAGGAACTCTGCTTGCCAGTAATTGTATAGGATGTTTTGTTGTGTTGATAGTCTTGTGTGTTTTATTCACAGCTTGTCTGAAACTGATTTCCCTATAAATGAAAATCTTGCTGTTTCCATAAAATCTTTTGTAATTCTTCTCTTTCTTCTTTACTCAAATGTTTATAATTTTGTTTGTTCACTTCTGGTACTTTATATTTCTCCTCCTCTTCTTGTATTATGTTAATACTTTTTTCAATTACTTATATGTTCAAGGTGGTTTTCCTTTCATACATTTTGCAGTTTCTTTTTTCACATTTACCTTTCTGTTGGTGTTGTTTAGTATTGGGATTGTTCCCCTGCCTTGTTTTACTGTGCACAGACTTGATGGTAGTGATATATTTTTAGTGTTAATTCCTGCCTGTTTGTACAGTATTATTTCAGGTGTAATTGGCTCATCTGTCTCAATTTTGTACATTTTCCAGTTGTTTGGTTGTAGCTGTACATTTTTAAATGTTATTATTTCATCATCAATTTCTTTGTCATTAGATTCTATAATTTCCTAATGTACTTTGATTGTTTTCATTGTATAATCTATTACACAAATGTGATTTTTAAAAAATCATTTCCTAATATGATTTTCATATGGCAGTGAGTTTCTTTCTGTGTCAATTACAGGAAAACTTTGTTTAAGGTAGTATTAGCTATCCTAATCTTCATGTTTTCAAGTCCCTTTGTATTTATATAATTGCACAAGGCATTTATTAGTCAGTTGTTTGCATTTTCTAGTGCTTCTCTGTTGAATCAAATTTTTCATGCATACTTGCCAGGTATTATTGATATCACCACTCCCATATTTATTGTTGCTTTTATCATTATTCCATTTATCACTACTGTGATAGTGTTGGCCTTTATTAGATTAGTCATTATTAGCATGAGTGCTCATTTTTTCATAGGCAGTGCTCCCTCTAGTTTAAATTTTTGATTTTATCTTCATCTATGGTACTTTACTTATCTTCTTCAATTAGATCTTCATCTTTGTAAAAGGCCTTTCCATCTTCTATTAAATTGATTTGTCATTTGCAATCTTTTTTCAGATATCCTTTATTTCCACACAAGTTGCATTTTAGATCCTTCATTCTTAATTTCTTATTGTGCTATATTTAAGTGTTATTTTTATAAACTCATCCTTCTCTCCTGTTTTCTTGCAGGATTTGTTTTTGAAATTTTTTATTTTGATGGGTTGTGTGTTCATGCTTGGTTTGTTTATTCTATTTTTTCATCAAATCTGGCATTATTTTCCTGGATGATCTGCATTGCTAGACCCTTTCATATCATTCTGTCTAGCAGATCATCAGCAGCACATTTTATCTCAAATTGTTGTCTAATTGTGTCAGGCAACCCCTTTCATATGAGTAAAAATAGGTCATATTTCAAATATCTCTTTTCTTGAACTTAATCATAACATGTATTTCTTAGATCATCATGTTTGTTCATTTTCAAACAATTCAGTATCATTTGGTACTGATATTTAAAACTTTCATTGTTATTGTACACTTAGTACTCACCCATCAATTTTTTATAATTTGTTTTGACTTCAGCACTGATTACTAAATTGTGTTGTTATGCAGCTCCAGTTAGATACAATGGAAATCTTGCTGCAGCTGCTCCTGTGTTATCTTTCTTTCCTTCATTGTTATTTCAAATATTTGAATCCTCATTATAAATATGGGTGAATAGTTATCAATTCTGCCTGTAAATTTTGGTAGTATTGCTTTACATGGACTAACCTCATTATTTCTATTTTTCTCCAGTATTGAATTTTCAAATATTGTCTTATGTTCAGGTTTGTTCTGACATTCCTGCTTTTTCAATTAGTGTTTAATTCAGTTTATCTATAAATTTCTTTTCTGATTAATTTACTTTTTGTTTCTCTCATTCAATTTCAATATCATTATTTGGGAGTTCATAGTTCTGCCTTTCTAATTTTTCTTGTACAATGATTTCTACATCTTCCCATTCTTGACAGACTTGCTTTTTTATTTTTTCTTGATTGTTTTAAAATCATTAGTCTAATTTCATCTCTTAAATGGTTGATTTCTAATTGTTTTGTTTCATTGTTTTCTTTAATCTGACGTTTACCTCATGCAACTCAGCCATTAGTTTTTGCTGCTTTTTACTCTCATTTTTATCTCATTATTAGCCTCACTTAGCATTATGATTTGCTTTTAGAACAAGTTTCATTGTTTGCTTAATCTTGGGCTAGTATTGTTTCTCATTTCTTCAAACCATCTTTCTTTTTCAAGGTTAACTGTTTCTAACTCTGTCATTTTTTGGTAATTTTCTCAATTTGTAATTCAGCTTGATTTTATTTTCATTGTTTTATCTAACTAATTCAGCCAATTCTGCAATCATACATGGATTTTCTCTTGGTACTGACTGCAACAGTAAGCCTGTGGGGGATGCTTTGCTCTCATGTGCCAATGCTATTTCTTGTGTTTGGGAAGTCTCCACCATCTTGAATTTTAGCTTAGAGTAGTCTCTTTCTTCCCAAAGTCTTTTATTATTCCTTCCTTGTGGACTATTTTGTTCATGTTTTTTGTTTAGTTCTTCAATATTCCAATTTTCTTCATTATTTTCAGGTTTTAATTTCATCTGTCACTGTTCTCTGAGGGTGCATAATTCACTACTTAATTTTTTGACTTTCAACTACAAAAAAAAATTTCCAAGAAGACACACATATCTTAACTGAGTAATCTTTCATTTTAAATCCTTTCTTGCACATATGTATTGGGTGTCCTGTCATGGTTGCCATGTAGAATCTGCACCAGGCTGAGTTTGACTTAAGTTACTATACTTTCACTCATTCTAGTCTTCATTGTTATCTTAATTGCAGGTGCAACTCCAAAAAACTAATTCTGCTTCTTGATTTATAAAGATTAAATATAAAAACTTATATCTAGTTACAACTGAGTTGTAATGGTATGGTATTATGACTCCTTCTAGATCTACAAGCATTTGATAATAGGTCTGAAACCTGAAGCATAAATCAACATCTTGCAGCAATCACCAGTTACTATGGAACACCTTGAAGTTCTAGTAACACTTAGCTGATTCACTGATATCAGAGGGTGGTTTAATTAGTGAGTCACCTACTTGACAGTACTGGTAATAGATTTTGACAGCACTGCTAATGGATTCTAATTAGTGATTAATCTACCTGTCAGCACCACTAATGGGTTTTCTAAGATTATTGCTAATGAATTTTTAATTATTGATTCATATACATGTTAGGGCCAATTTACAATGATTTCATATACATGTTGGGGCCAATTTAGTTTAAATTCACAGCATGTTTTGATATACTGACTAATTTTATTGTATGTTTTTTGTTAATAAACCTGACTTTATCATGTTAAACACACTTACACACATTTGCATACATTACATCACATTTTGTGATTATGCATTGCTGTTTAAATTATCCATAGAAATTCCTGATGAATTGATTGTTTATAGTGTACAATGTTTAACTTATTTTTCATATACTTCAAAAAGCTACATGTTCATTTTTGTTAATATATTTCATTAACACATTTATCATATCATGTTTTTTCCAACCAATGAATATTTTTCCTTAATTTCAATAGCTTACAAGTACAGTGCTTAACTCATTTTTTGGGAATTTTTTTCCAAAAAGTTTACATTTTGTTTTCAAAACTCACTAGTTCATTAATATTCCATTTGGAAAATATTAAATGTAGAAATTAAGCAAAAAGAGATTAGATAATAATAAAATGTTTAGAATTTTTATAGACAATAGTAAAAAATTCATTGTCTAGTGTATGTGGTAAAAACAAATTTCATCAATTTCCAAAATAAAAAACCAGATATTTAAGTGAGCATGGTAAAGCCCACATTTTAAAAATAAGACAATATACACATATATTATACATGTTCTACTTAAAATGATGGTAAATTAAACTATTAAATTTGTCTATGTTTTATTTCATCTGGTCTCCAATTGTTTTCACTATCTGCTAGACATATGTTTGTCTTCATTCACCATGTACCCTCCATTCAATCATGAGTATGCAAATAATAATCTAGGTCAAGATTTTTTAGACACTCTGTTTTAACATTTTAAATATTGAATTAACACAGATTTAAGTATTATTATAAGCCAGAGAAATTGATATTAACAAATAAAAGGGTAATATGTCCCATGCATATTTTTAACTGACTTCCATGATTAACATCATTATAATTTGATGTCTGCTATTCCCATCATGCATAATATGTCACATGCATGTTTTTAATTGCATTCCATGATTAACATTGGTGTAATTCAATGTCTGTTTTCCCATTGTGCATAATTACATTGAGATCTGATAATTGGGTTTAAGTTGTAGAATTGAGAGGGACAGTGCACACAATGGTTATCTGCTAACATCCTGCATTTTATTTCTTTGCAAATACATAGAGACTATGCATTGTGACTAAATAACATTTAAAATTGAATATCACAAATTGTATCATCTAATATCAAGAGAGTAATGAAAGGAAATTGTTTTATATGATGGGAACAGTTCTTCTTCTTCTTCTGGTAGAACAACCATAGACTAAATGTTTTAGACCAAATCACTAGTGATGGTGAACTTTGTATATTTGGTGAAACTAAATAACCCATAGCAAAATATATAGAAATAATTTTCTTTTACCATATTTATTGTATGAGATTCATCAGCAGCAAAGAGGCATTCTTTTATCAGTTGATGATGGAAAAAATTTTTTTTGAACACACAGGTATCTAAATACATGAGTCAATGTTTGGGAAGCATTTTAATCAGAGAATATTGAGCATCAAGAGACGTGTTTTTTCAGTGGAGAATAATTACATTGTCTTGTGTGGAAACTAAATCATATACAAATAAACAATATATTAATTAAATTATACAATTTGCAAAATAAATTAGATGTGGGGAGCACTGGAGAGAATGGGTTTTTTTCATTCATCAAAGGGTAATTACAATGTCTTGCATGGAAATGGAAATTTACATAAATAATCAATATATTAATTAGATTATACCATCTTTAAAAAGAAAAATGTGTACACAAGGAGCATTGAGATTGACCTGGTTTTCTTCTTCATTTGTCAAGCACCAGCAAATTATTCAAATTGGGGATTTTTTTCTAAACAAAACATTAAATTTGTAACATTGTTGACAAGAATTGTATGTGGAGAGATATAGTAAAAATATGCAGACATGGAGAATGGAGCAAACTTTGTATGTCATGCAATCAATTAAAGAGAGAATTTTCTTAACTAGAAATTATTTTGTGATAATACTGACAAAAACATATGTTGAGGAATATAACAAATTTGCACAGACATGGAGTATAGAGTGAGCTAGCTATACATAAACAAGGGGAATTATATCTAAATGCAAAATGTTAATAAACTAAACAAAAATTTCATAATTACCATATACAAAAACTTGAAGCAAGTACAGGAGGGAGGTGAAGAATGAAATGGGAATTACTATACATCCAAATTGAAAAACATTAATTAATAACTCATACAATATAAATTTCCACATATCTAGGTAGATGTGCTTTACATCATCATCAATTAGTGTGGAACTGCTGGATGGTGAATTATTTTTAATCTTTTTGATATCTAAACAAAAATTTGAATATTACAAACACACACATGTATTAAATTACCTTTATGACCTTATGGTAGTGTTTCTATGCTATTAATAAGATAATGCTTGTTATCATAGCATAACAGTGTGATACAGTTTTAAGTCTCCACACAAATTGAATGCATATGTGATCTTATTCTGGTCATTGGTCTTGAAATGATGCCTTCTTGCAATAGAATAGACTTCAATAGATCAAAATTCATTGTCTGCTTCACAGAATAGGTTACACCTTTTGCACTGGCCTTCTCCAACACCTTCTGACTATCATCTGTGTATTGAACAGAACAGAGTTTTGGTTTGAGTGCAACTAATTGTGCTAACACCCCCACCCCCCAAGCTCATCTTTAACTTTCAAATACACCTTTTTATTTTCATTGCTATACAATGGTGAACTCTCATGATAATTTGAGAAATCAAAATGGTGTGAGATCAGGCCTAGCTCTGTATACAAATTTTCTAATTTAATTTTATACACTAAAGAATCTGTGCCAGAATACAATAGTGTTATTCTATTCTGAAATGTTGGCTTCATTATTTCATAGTGGAACTTAAACATAATTAATTTCAATAAATCAAGAATAGATGCCCTAAGATAATTGGGTTGGTTCCAAACAATATCTTTTTGTCTCAACATGACCTGAACCAAGTCCTTGCTGATGATGTTGTAAGATTAAAATTCAGGTTTCTTTTTTAATTTTTCCTCAGATTCCAGATCATGTGCAAACTTTATATTTACTTGTTTACTCAAATTCTCCATACAATTTCCAAACACATCATTTGACATTAACTTATACAATGCTTTCTTGAATTTGTTGCATGTAGCCTTGCATTTGCTTGTGTTTAAATCAATATAAAACTTTAAAAATGATGCCTGCTTAAATTCAAGGGCTTTATGGAAAGTTGTGAATTTAAGTCCACACTCAACATAAAACTTTAGCACCTTATAGTGTATGATGCAATTTTCTTTCTTATAAAACATTTGTACAAGTTTGGGTAAGGGTGCTAGAGTTATTTTTAATTTATTTTTTATTTCTACCTGGTATGGCAATTTCTTTTTAATAACCATAACACCCCTTTTTAGATATTATTTTAAAGCCTCAGTAAGTAAGTGTGTGTCTGCATCTTGTTTCTACTCATTTCATAAACCAACTAAGTTTTTGTCTTTGTTTATGTGTGTTAATAGCTAACTTATCTTCAATATATATCTATCTCCACTTTGTTTTAGTGTGTTTTCTGGTGTTACAGTAAGAGGCATTAGTGTAATTTTAGTACTATGATGAAAAGAACTGCTTGGCCTGTACATATGTAAAAACAATTGTAAATAGCAGATTTAGAAGCCAAGAAAAAATAAACAGTTCTTTATCTGAGTACAACTTTTTGTGTAGAAAAAAAGGTATGGCAATAGATGCCTATCTTCTATTATCATGTTGGATATTTGAGGTAAACTTCTAGCATATTACCAGTTTGCAATTCTTGACTGGTAGAGAATATTTCCTCCAGACTTGCTGAAGACCATGACAGTCCACCCACAGGCAAGCTCAGAGACATTGTTCCATGATACAATCCATTCATATCTTTCTACTAATGGTTATTTGCCTTGAAATTTCAGCTTCAAAATATTGAGCACATGCCTCCATAAATACTGTTTTCTATAAAATTCAACTCTGACTCATTGTGTATTGGATAAAGTGAAACTCCTGTATGTTTTAGCATTGCATGCCAGCTAAATTTGGACAATGTAAAAAAGTGGGCAGGGTCTAGATTGGATGTCTCCATGCTTTTCAAACAAAATTCTCCTATCACATACAATAGTAATAGCATGTCTAAAAGTAAACAATTATTATGAAATTGCTTAAAAGTTTCACACCCAACCAAAACCCATGTGTTTTCATGTTCAAAATGGGATTTTTCCTGTCAATCTGTCTTTCCAATGCTCCAAATCTGGTAGCCCAATTAATTAAACTTATCAAAGCTATCAAACCACATGTAAGGGAATGCCCCCACTAAATACTGATGCCTTCTGCTCATCTATTCCATTTCTTAAAAAATGATATTTTTCTTCACCAATATTTTGTGAGGTTTGATAGACAGTTGGTTATAAATTGATAACTGTCCAAAAATCTCTTAGCTCTTCATATATAGGTTTATAAACTCTGTGTTTATCCTTATAACCATCTACAGGCACCATTAAACTGAATGACAAAAATATCTCCAATGTATATGAGATGCACAACACCTTCTCTTCAACTTTCATATGCAAACTTTTTAACAGAATATGCATATCATATTTGCTCCTATTATGCATAAAAACTGGCTTAGATTGAGGGCTCAGATTGAAAATGTTGCTGTACACCCAAAACACTGTTTCATTTCTACACTACAACCCAGATAACAATTTTGGTTGTTTTTACATTGTTTATGGTTGTTTCATACTTTTGGTTGTTGCAGCAACCATTAACATCATAATAACAACCATTAATACTAATTTGAGCAACTAAAAATGTGATAATTTAAGATTCAAGCAGATCCTTGCAAATAGAACTCACTTCATCATTTTGATTACTAGATCATTTTTATATAAAGAACGGAATTGCAAAAAGCTTTTTTGAAATATTAAATTTGTGAAAAATTATAATATACTTGGTAAGCGAATTTTCAAAATAATTTATTCATGAATATTTGGACACCTTCAAATTATCTGTCAGATAAAAAAGTTACATTTGAGCAGAAGAGATTCTTTACGATTTAAAAAAGTATTATTTCAAAATTATACTTAACTTTAAAAGTTTAAATTTTTGTTAAATTTGGCAGATTTTTATGCTTATTGCTATCATTTAAAATCAAGACATTCATTCAAAATTTCAGCAAATGTTGTTTTTAATATATTTATTGTATTACTGTTCTGCCCTTTGTTGGGTTTGTGTTAGTTTGAACTGATTATCAATATAAATTTGATGTATTGCATATAAAAGTAATGCTTGAACAATCATGGGCAACATAAAATAATGTTGTTACAACCTAAAAATAGTGCTTTTTTATTCAGAAAAAACAACCAAAAAGCAACCTAATGTGACATTGTTGGAACAACGTTGTTTAGACCAGTCAAAAGGGTACCATTTCAACATTAAGACAACCATAAAAAAACAACTAAAAAACAATGTTGTTTAGACCAAAATTTGTTATCTGGAAAATTAAGAGATTCAATAAAAGTAATCATTTATTAATTTGAAAGATTTCCTTCTGTAAAGCCAATGTTAAGAAATTGCATTTGTACCAGTTGAATGTATTTGGGTATGATGAGGAAGACCATCAAAATTGAAATCACATTAAAATAATGAAATTGAAGAATTGAATGTCTTTATGACACACTATGTTGCTCATGCATTTTTTCAATTGATTAATATATCTCCATTTTTTCTCTGATTGAATTCATTTAAAAAAATTTTTAAAACAAAAATTTTCCTTTTTTCAATACAAAAATTTCTGTACTTTTTGTAATGGCAAACACATTTGTTGGTTTTTAATATTAGGTGATCTTTATATTATTTACTTTTTACAATTGGAGTCTATCCAGGGTTTACTATCATTATTATTTTTTTGAAATTAATAATTAGATAGAATTTTTTTTATGGCAATAAGTGTAATAAAAATATTCAAGTATAGTTAGAAATTTTTCTTGCATATTTATTATTATTTCTGGGATGTAAGTTAATTTTCATTTTTCACTTTCAAAATTCATCATTTCAGTATAAGAACTTTTATTCTTTTGTATCTTATTTGTTTATTTGTATATTTCAATAGTCACCAAGTATGTTATAATGATTATTTACCCCTTAAGACAATATGAATTATAAGTGCTGTTTTGTTCCAACCTGTCATATAAATAGTAAGAATCACTCTAATATTTGGTTTTTGAATGTTTCAAGGAATAGAAATTTGCTGAATTTCTTGGTTTAGTACTATCATTAAAAAGATGCTGTAAATCCACCAAAATTATTGTGTGTGAAAAAAATTTTGATTAAAAAATTGTATTGCAAATCAAGTTTATACAAAAGATCCAAAAAAATAACTGAAAATTTTCATGCTGGTGCAATTGTTTGCCTGTCATCAAGAACCATACACATTAATACAATAACCTGTGTGCTTACCTATTTAACAATATGAAGAATTATATACCACATTCATTAGAATATGACCTTCCTTTAAAACTTCTCCTTTTCAGTGATAAAGAACATCTGAAATTTCAACTAGAATATTACCACATATGCATAAATGGTAGTATATCTCATTACTTAGTATATTTGCTTCTGCAAATCATTGCAAGAAATTTGAATTTTGTTAGAAATTTAGAAGCAGTGTAATTTCAAGTAAAATCACAAACAATATCAGATCACA
The DNA here is from genome assembly GCA_900660155.1 of Hofstenia miamia. Taxonomy (NCBI): domain Eukaryota; kingdom Metazoa; phylum Xenacoelomorpha; order Acoela; family Hofsteniidae; genus Hofstenia; species Hofstenia miamia. The sequence goes on from CABFPE010000373.1 coordinate 246,499, forward strand.
TCCTTCATTTACCTGTACTTCATTTCAATAATTTCAATTTTTATGAAATCAATGACTCCCTACAAATAGAAGTTTAAAATTTCTTCTTGGAATATACATATATACTTGTATATTAGGGCTCTTAGAATACTATGTTCCATAGATGGAACATTGGCAGGTAACAGGTTAACACAGACATTTAGATAGTAATATTTTCTTTTCATGACTAAGTCATGCTGGGGGTTTTGCAAAAGCTGTTGTATGAAAATTTAATCATCTAAGGATGATGATGCAGTATTTGGGGAATATTGAGAAGCTAAAGAGGATTTTAATAAAAATCATCCTTTTGAATTTCTCTGATGCAAGTCATCTGAGGAATTTAAGCATATCATTATTCAATATAAAACTTTTTCCAGTAATGAATGGCATCCTAGTAGTACTACTGACATTTACACATTAGCTGCCAAATACTGGTAGTGATATATATATACATATATATATATATGTATATATAAACATATATATATATATATATATATATCAGATTAATTAGATTATTTAAGCTATTCTGGATTTTTAGAACATTGCTGCACATGGCTTCTTCCTTAATACTTCTGTATTGGTATTGAGCCATTGTGAAATGGGGTCACAATTAGTTTGCTGAGACCTCAGTTGCCAAAAAAAATATTGGTTGTCTCAATAATTCAATTTTGTGAATCACCTTGCAATTAATAGGAACATTATTTTTTATTTAATATTACTAGCTACAGTCAAAAAGATATTCACGTTATATTAGACTTGGCCATTATATACATACATAAGTCATGATCTTTGTCATGCTTGAGTAGAATTATTTTTTCATTGAAAATATACACTGTGTGATATGCCTGCATATTGAAAGCATCACAATATTTTACAGTAGTAATTAATGTAATATAAATTTAGAATGATAATAAGTGATTTTCTATACAGTCAATTATTTGATAAACATGTGTGATTTAAGCAAATGAGATTGACAAAGCAGACATAGATTTTGATTTATGAAGACCATAATTTTTCAAGTACTTTTCTTTAGTCTACAAAAGTCTATCTTCATGGGTTCAAAAAATGAATGGATTAGCATTTTAACTTTTAAATGTTAATTAAATTATAATTCATCGAATTTTTCAATTAAAAAAATATATATAAGGTTTATGATATTAATCAGTTATTTTTAGACATAAAAACCATTGTGTCAATTAACGGTCTACGAAATTAACAAAATTGAATTTTCCAGCCACACAGTAATAATACATTGTTATAATTATATTAGGTGCACTTGAAATGTTCCTAGTATCAGATTTGCGAAGAAGGTGCAGAATGTTGTCATGTGGGTGAAGATATGCAATAGAGTGCACGCAGACAAAATAAACACTAATATAGATATAGAGTAAAAAACGATGAGAAAATGTTAAAAAATATATATATATATATATTCGTCATATGATATGCAAATACATTACCTCCGCCAAGGAGGTAGTTTTTGGTTACGTTGGTTTGTATGTCTGTTAACAACTTTCCGCGTGCTTTCTAGTTTAATTGAGAATGATGTCTTTTAAAGTTTTCATTGTTGAAACTGTTATTTTAAATTCTGAAATTCCAGACAAACCTTATTTCTATTTCAAATAACTTATGTTTAATCCTCCAATTCAAAAGCTTAAATTTCAATTCCAAATATCTATATATTCAATCCTGGAGTTCAAGGCACCGTTTATTTCTGTTTTTAACATCTTATCTTCAATCCTGGAATTTTAGACAAACCTTGTTTCTAGTCTGAAATCATTATATTCAATCCTGGAATTCTAGACAACGAACCTTACCGAACATTAGAACTTATTCCTTCCAGAAAACTTTCATAAATAGGCGGTTGGTTATATATATTTACAAAAAATTTTGTATTTGTGAAAATCGGAGTATTTACTTCCAATGCAATTTTCACCTTAAGACATTTCTCCAGACGTAATATATCATTTCAAGTCTTATGTTTCTTGAGTGAATTTTGGTTTTATTCCTTAGAAATCATATTTATCAAGTTGACAGCATTAATTAAAAATCAGTCAATTATTGATAGAGCATGTCTGGAACTTCTCTTGCCAAAAGGAACAGCACAAAGTTTTGGATTTGATTATGGCTTCTAGTTTTGGAGCGTAATTGGGGATTCAAAAGTTATACAACATTTAGTTCTGACACCAATTGCTTTAACTTCGAATGAGAACATAAAAGTTAAATTGAGCTTGACTATAGCGCAATAACATCAACATAATAATATTAATGTATTATTTGAAATAACCAATACACTGATCTCTGGGTACAATAAATATTAATTCACCACAGTAAGAAATCGACGATTTACTTTCAAGATGGAATCCCTTTTACTTTCCTCGATAACCATTAATGTGCACTTCATTCAGCAATGGGTCGAAAAGGTTGACCAACCCTATGATTTTAAGTGAATATTGCACTGACATGAAGTCAGCAATTTGAATTTTTTGCCCAAACTAATCACAAATACTTGTGTATACACCTTCAACGCTTTATTATCCCTTAAATTACTAACTATGTTTAATACAATGTGCCTTTTTTGTATTGCAATACTCGCGGGGTATGTCTTGTCCATTTTATTTTGAATGTGAGTTCATGAAAATGTTTTTCGCCTGAGACCGTGCTGACAGAAATTGATAATTGAAATCATGTTCGAATAAAATGTTTTGGCATCGTGATTCGTGCAGACGCCTTATTTAACATTTCGTGGTATTTCATATTCTAATTAACTAGACTATTTTCTTATCAAGTATAGTGAAAAATAACGAACTGTTTTTCCTTTCTGTTAATAGATGATGATTCATTAGTATTAATCTTCACTAAAACCGATATGTTACATAATAGTCATAGCTATAGTCTATTCTACAAAAGTCCCTGTCACATAGAAAACCAATATTTTTAACCAGAAGGTATTTATCATTAAAAATGTGACAAGTATTTTCAAATTTAATGTCTATACAAAAATTAGGATTTTTTGATCCACAGGAACAGCCTCAGTTATCCATTTCCTCTTGCATATGAAGCGCATTACTCAGTGACGAAAATTTTATTTTTCTTTAAATTGTCATATTTTGCATGCTTTTGCTTACAGTATTCAATGCGGTAAGTACGTTCCCAAACTCTGGTTGATTCCAACAATTGTTCTGTGCTATAATGTGATGTAACGTAGATCGATTGAACTTCCTATTGAAAGTTTAGGGTTATGTTCAGTTGACTGTATTGAAATGCTTTTTACCTAAAATAATGAATGTAGAAAATTTAATTTTAATCATTAAAATGACGGACCACAATGTTTAGTGACATTAGTTTTACTGTAAATTTTACATTTTTTAGAAATGTGTGTTTTGCCATCGACGAGTGTCCATAAGGCTGTTGATCTTGAATATGACCTTCACAATCTCTATGCATATGATCAAAATAATATCGATTCAGAGAAATTGTTTTCTAATCAAGAGGAGTATTTGAAGAATTTAGCTCGTGAAAACACGCAATTACTTTGCAATAGATTATGGTCAACTTGTGAAGTGGTCGTTCATGTAAGTATTCATTTGTAATTTAAACCTAATTTCATCATAATTTCATTTCTAATATTGCACATCCTTCAAAATATAAATTTATTATTTAGATTTGAATCGGTTATATTCTATTGCTACTTCAATTAAAATTTTGCAATTCGTCTTCAATAGACTATATTTATTAGGCCCCGCAGACGATACAACCTTTTTCAATTGTATCGAGCAATGTGATAGGAAAATATCAAGGTATTTTAAATTTCTTATATTAGTTGGTCTAGCAAAAAATTGCTTCTCTTAATACAATTCAATTAATCAACGCACCTACTTTTAGTGGTAGTGTTTCCCCTATCTAATGTTTCCTAACCCTAGTCGTCATTGAATTTTGCGTACCCATATGTATTATTTAAGGCAACCCTTGCAATTTATGCTGTAGTAATTGTTAATATTATTCATATTATTCACTCTGTGTAACAAATTATCTGTGACTATCAAATTTAGATCAATTTTCGACATTTATCAGCGGATTTGTGTCGAAAATGCAATTATTTTTGTTCACATTGGCGATTTTTTATCATCTGATTTTTTAGCAAAAGTTAGAATATCATTTCCCGCTATCGATTTTTTATCAGATAACAAATTATCATGAATGAATTGAAAACCCTAGTTAAAACTCGTGCAGAGCCAGTATAATTCAAAATGTGATGTTCATTCAAAATTTGCGTGGGTCTAGATTTTTTGTTTTTAACAAGCGTGTGTAGGAATTAAAACCACGCATCTATTGCGCGCCCTGTTTTAACCCTAGAACGTACAAAAATAACATATACATCTGCGTACAACGAGGTCAATTGATCTCATATTGGTTAACAAATCATCTTTATCGTAATTGGCTAATGTTTTGGTAGAATAACTAGATTTTTTATGAACGACATTGAAGTTGATTATATTTATTGATATCAAATAGACCTAAATAGATATAAAACCAATGAACTCCATAAGATATTACGAATTTATAATGTATCGGCCTAAATAAATTTAATGCAAGTTGTATGATAAGCTGTATATCTCAGCGCGGAGTTCACTCGTTTATTTCAATTAGTCTTATGATAATAGTTTAGCTAATTAGTAAAGTTTTCTTATTTTATTATTAGCTGAATTATTCATGTTGTCACAATTCTCTTTACATAATTCAAATAAACATTCCGTATTTTAAGTATTAGGCGTATAATATAAGCACACTATATCATTATAAAAAATGCTTTTACTACTAATGTACTATTATGACAATTTTTATACTTCAGATAAAAAATAGTCACGACAATCGGTATATTCCTACATCTCTTGCTTTGTAAAGGAATATTGTGTATATTTAGTAATGCATTTTTTAACATTATGGTTTACTTACAAGAAAAATCACTGTTTCCCCAAATATTTTTTTTTAAACATTATTTTGTAGGAGCAGCTGATGTACAACCTCACATCAGCAGTATAAGTACCACAAACCCACTTGGTGCACTTCGAGCATTTTAATTTCGTCTTATTGCGCTTAAAAGTATCACAAAATTGACAATTGCTTCTTTTATTCCTGATGTCTGAAGCAGGATGACGCATTATTTGCAATGCCCTTTCGGTTGTGGGATAAAGGATAGTCCAGCTAGCTGTTTGACATTGAAAATCAGAAATCAATGCTATTGCAAGATCATAGATGAAGGAAAATCTGGAGAACGATGGTTGGTTTGAAATATCCTTCCAAAGAATGTAAACATTCAGAGCCGAAATATCAAGCACATTACAAAATACACCAAGGGGCCATCTACGTGTACCAATCCTTGTTGTATAGTGACGCAGCATCTATTGCATTCACTCCTGCTTTCAATTAATTGTACTCAAGAATAATCAGTGGTTTTCGACCTGAAGAATCATCTACAGTATCTGTCTGCTTTCCCGAAGAAAGCACTATCACATTTTTGTTTCGTCGTAGGACATATGATACAAGCACAACGTCATTAATGAACGCAAACTTTGACGAGTACTTCTGGGTCTTCGAACACTAGTTATTTCAGATGCAGTTTTTTCGCATTATACCAAGCAAACTCAACTTATCTTCTTTCAGGCTTCTGGCGACAAAGAAGTAAAATTTGCCAGTGACAATATTACATCCACGTCCAGCATAAGGTTACCAAGTCGTAGAACCACATCTTCCCTTACAGAGCTCACACGGATTCCCTCGCTCTCTTTTCTCAGGTAAGGCTCGATCTGAAGAACATACCTGTGGGTAGAATCAGCTGCTATTGAAAATTGGATCCCAAATTTTGCGGGTTTATTAGGGATATATTGGATGAGGCTGCATCGATTTCGCTTAGCAAGAAGTTGTTCATCAACTGTAATCGCCTCCGTCGGATAGTATAATTTCACAATGTTACATTGAAACAGTGCAAATAATTCATGCATGGGTGCTAATTTGTCTGTTCGAAAACGTCGAATTTCATGAATCGAAGTATAGACTTGAAACGTTGGAAGCCCATAGTCGCTGCAAATACAATAAGACCGTGAGTATTGTTGTAAAGACTTTGGGTCAGTTCCTTCCGACCTTGATAATTACCACGCTGGAAAACAATGACCGATAAATGCTTTCAGTTCATCTATTGAAATGTCTTTGAAGCCTTCACTGGGAACACGACGACCTTCGCAGTTAGTAGATAACATTATCACTTCAAGAATGCTATCTAATATGCATAACCGAAATGAATCTTCTAATGATTGTATCCTCTGTACTGCGTATCGTTTAGGTCCTCCCTGATGTCTAAGCAAATCCTCAGTCCTTATGCGTCTTTAAGCATTACTCACCATTTTTATCGATGTACGTCGATCTTGTTTCAGAGGTATTATCTACATTGTCACTGTCAGAAGAGTCTGTTTCATCAGAGTCACTATTAACTTGGAGTTGTTCACTATTTTCTTCTTGAACTGACTCACCATCACTTTCACTTTCATTGCTCAAAACATAGTCTTCGTCACTTTACGGCAGCAGTCCGTTCAGCAGTGAAAGTGTGTTTCATGCCAGAATCGATGAGTGAATGACTTCGGTATGGAATGGTATAGATGAGGAATAGAACAATATCATTCGCTGTCTTCGCTTTTTCATAATTGTGTCTAATAGAATCACATGATCAGTCAAGATCACGTGCTATGTTGTGACTCAGGAGGCTTTTTTATCATCAACGCAATGACATTTTTTACTGATGAATTGAAAATAATTGCAGAATACAGCCAATCTTTATTGCTTCTACAGTGTCATATTTATCGTTGACACTTCATTCTATTACATTAAATTTCCAATTATGCGTAGAAAGTCTTCAAAACTACACTTCCAAAATTACACTTTCATAGCACTTCGATGCTAATTTTCTAATGAGGTCAATTGCTCTCTTTAAAAACATAGTAATTGTTTAACAATTGAACATATTTAGTTTGTTTTGTTTGAAATTTAGTGAAGGATTCTTTGTAACTTGACTTTATTATTAAACCGAACTTTTCACCTTGAGTTATTTATATGATTCGTTACAAATCTAATTCCTTTAGTGTTCATTACTGTCTTTTGCTTCGAAATTCGTGTTAGAGCTTTTGCGCACCTTATCGAACAAATAAGATTATCATTAATAGGCCACTATCTCTAGTTTTAAGTGTTTGTCTAATTCGAACCAACTAAATCATTGCATTTTAGGAAGATGCAGTCCTCGCAAAATTACCCCCAACACAGATTTCATTGCCCCGTGGTAAGCCCATACCAAAGCCAAAGCCTCTCACTCGCTGGGAAGCATTTGCTCAGAAGAAAGGCATTCAGAAGCGAAAAAAGAGCAGCAGGGTTTGGGATCCTGTTTCAAAATCATGGAGGTTTTCTTGGGGATATAAGAAAATGGTTTGTATTCTGTTCTATTGAATTTTAGCAACAAAAGCTGACATATGTTCCTATAATCTATTCATGTTCGCTGGTCATCATTAACCACTAAGAATGTTTCGTGTAATTTATAAAATTCCGAATAGGATTCCCTGTCTAAAACCTAAAAAAATACATCAGATGTAGTCATGTAATTAATAAATGTTGATATTATCACTCGAAAATATGGAGATCCGAATTTTCTCGTACATTAATTATTGCGAACAATTCATTTTTGCAACATATACATATTAACTTCATATTATTAAGTTTTGACTCTTTCATAAAGAACAACGTGTGTATAGATGTTATATACTAATCAAAATTTTTAATCTAAATATAGATTATTTTAGTCTAAAGATCCTTCCAAGGATTGGGCAATCGAAGTCCCACATAACGCCGATCCCATGGAAGATCCATTCGAAAAGCAGGAGAAAAAACGTAAGGAAAATATTCAGAAGAACGAATATAACAGACTTAAAAATATTGCCCGTTCTCAGAAAAAAATGACCGGGGTTTTACCACCAAGTTCTCTTTCAAATAAAGCTCGCATTGAAAAGAATTCGGCTAAAAAGGCTCTTGATGTTGCAACAAAGTCCACAGCCTCACTTGGTAAATTCACAAAGGTAATCAGCTATTCCTTTAAAATTTTACAAAAATATTTACGGAATGTTTTATATTTCCTATATTTTGGTAAATCATTAACATACATGTAGATATAAAATTTCAATTACAAAATTTTTGAATAGGTATTCTGACAGAAATCTTCACATTATAATTAAAAATAAAGTCTTGCAATGAAAACATTTATTTGTAAAAGCTTATCAAATTTGTTCTAATAAATAATGTCTTTGTGCTTATCTGAATTTTCAAATACCTACTTGATTTAAATAACGATTATTTAGGAGATTTTCTACAATTTTGTTTCCAAATTGTGAAGAATTCTGTGCAAACATTCGCCATTAATTGTACTTAGTTTTTTGCTCTACTTAGTTGTGTTTTTCCTTAATGCTGTAAATATTAGATTTACGAATTTACAAGTATAGTGTATAAATAACATCATTCGCATCATGGATGAAACTGACCCTGGTCTAGGTTAACAGCAGAGCTAAGGATGTACGATTAATAAGTTATTATTTAAATGTATACACCACAAATGTTCATTTCATTAAATGAACAGTTTGAAATTTTCTATTATAATACAGTTAACAGTTATAACTGAAATTCATTTATATTTTAGATTATCACATAAGTTAGGCAATCTCTAAAGCTTTACAGCTTTCTTCATTTTTGAATTTTAAATTTTAGAACAACGTATGGCTTCTTTGCAGACGCGCAAAATTTGCTTTTGAAGTTGTTTTTGCTAAATAACTGGTCTACAACTGAATTACATTGTGCTAATTAATGGAACGATTGTAGCACTATTTTAAATTCTGTTCTCGTTTAACTTCAGTCTTTAGAGATGAATCTTGTTGCTCCTCTGTTACCAAAGCGAATTTTACACTATTTAAATTTGTGCTAAGGAAAAAATTTATGAATCTAGTTTCGTGCGTTTGAGATAAAATTTAACCATTGCACTGGTGACATTGATTCATTCACAATGTTCTGTACCTGATATTTTTTGAGAATTTTGCTGTTGGTTATTTATTTATTCTGTTGCATATTTAATACTTAGTAATTACCTAAATTTTAGAAGCTTCGTGATGAGAAACCAAAAACTGACGTTCTTCGCAATAAGCCTCGCCATGCAGTGTTTAAAGGATCAGAAAAAGAAATTTCACTCAAAATCGTGGACAGCTTACAGCGAGATGCCCCTTTGTTAAATGAGACGAAAGCTATTAAACATCATGCAAAATAAATTTAAATTCTATTATATTTTCTAGTAAATCTTAATCTGAATTAAATTGTTTTCATCCCCTAAAACCAAAATGTCAGTTTGTGGGTCATTTTTCGTTTCAGTACCGTATGCTATTCACACCACTGATAGTGAGAAGGGCTGTGGAATTTGAACAAATGTATTAAATTCTGTTATAGAACAATTTTTCAGCCCGCAGTGGATATTTCTAGCAGTTGATAGCGAATATGGTTTAACCAAGATATTCTGCTTTATTTTGCTCCGAAAAAATTATTCTAGATTTTTAGATAAAAAAAATGGAACTTTCCACTACTTATTTAAAGATATTGTCAAATTTAATACAAAATGATTCATTTACAACGCTAAGTCTTTCATTACCTTTTTCTAACATTTATATATTAAAGCCATATTTAATAATACTATAGTTGGAGTTATGTTCATGTTAACATCTAGTTTAACTTATCAGAAGATAATCAGCTGTGTAGAAGAATTCTTTAAGGTAGCTTGTTCTAACTGGTATGCAAGAGCAGCTCGTTGACACATACACTCCGGCGTGTGTACTCTAAATTTACTCGAAAGTGCAATGAGAAAAGGTTGATTCAGTATATATAATTCATCATCTAACACATTTCAAAAATGCTGGGAATATTGCATGTAGATATAACATTGGTAAGATGCAATGGTGACTTATAACGGGGCTCGAAAAATTCTTGCTGTCAATGAAGGACCGCGAGTGGGTACGTTGAGATGTTCAATGTTGAAGAACCATGGCATTCTCCGGGTATGATTTTATTCATCAATTTTATGCATGCAAATATTTGGCTTGTGCTCCGTCAACTAGTTTTCATTTGAGACTATGAAATATGAGGTTTTTGAAAATGCATTACTCCATTGAATTTTCAGTATGTTTAAAGGCATCCTATGTTGCATTTACTTTCACTGCCTTATTTGTATTGCTAACAATAAATCTGAAATTGATAAGATTTTCATACCTTTCTCATAATTTTGAAAACATATTGGTAAATTCATAAAAAGTACAATTACGTTTGATGTGCCAAATTATAATTCAATTTAGCAATAGTACGACATTATATACATCATGAAACTCCAATGTTTTGTAATTTCTGCAGATTTTGTATTTATTATCTAGAACTAAATATAGAAAATGCTCTTTATATTACCTAATCATTCAAAATATATATATATTTAGCCGACTTTGGGAAAAGTGAGATATCTACATGACGAGATTTCTTATCCTTTTTGTCAACCGAGAGATACACATGGGGTTAAAGAAGGTAAACTTATATTTTTAATTTTCAAAATTTTAAGTGGTGTGAATATCTTCATGTAGATCTGAAATTTGCGTCGATATGCCACATTGCATGTATATTTCAAATTTTGTCGTATTAAGTTTCGTTGTCAATACATTTTCTCAACATTGTTTCATTACAGTTATTTAACACTAGAAAGTCCGACGATTCTATTTTTTAAATTCAAGTAAAACTAACGAAAACAAAGCAAATGAAAGAGAAGTGTCAAGAACGAAATAAGCTGATTTTCTATTTAAATTCTCATTACACGAGGCAAAGTGGTCAAATTTGACCGCTCTGACTTTTTAGTGTTAAGGAGTTATGTTTTGTAAACTAACTCTTCTAATTAAATTTTATCGTGTAAATGAACCCATAGCTTTATTCTATGATAGCTGCAAACAAATTGAAAATTTTGTTATTTCATAGTGAAAGTCCCATTTATTACACTTTTCAATGAGTCCCTCAGTATTTGTTCGATCTTTTTAACAGTTGAAAATCGTAGTGACGTGTTTGCTAAAACAACTTTTTAAAAATGCTGAAGTTTTTGTTCCCAACATTTATAATTTCATTTCTTCACAAAGTGTATTGTGGACAAGGTTCTTGTCAAAGAACCAAGGTGTTTTCGAGAAAGACTTATTTTACTTTCTATTAAAACCTATTAGTTTAGCATATAAAGTTTGTGCATTTAGGCAATTACATTTAAATAATTTTTTATAAATTTTTTTACACGATTTTGTGCAAATTTTAATGTACAACAGAGGTAAAATTAATTGTTATAGGAAATTATATATTAATTGGTCAAGTAAACAAAATTACAACTGTTAACCTGTTTAGCAATTTCTTCCTGGGATGTAGTGAAAGTAAATGAAGCCGCACAAGGGTTTGTTCAAGATTTTGTTAAAGTTAACATCCTTGCTAATAAGACGGGAATGGTTACCAATGAGCAGCATCGGAATTTTCGGAGGCAAGTGGATATTAGAAAGCTCGCTCGTGTATTCACTGGGAAGAGGGATACTTCTTACCCAGTTCCTGACATCAGATTTGGAAGACCTACTGGGTATATATTTTTTAAAACATTTTGTGTCACAATTTATTATTTTCCGCTTGATGCAGTTGATAAATTATAAGTTTAAAGTCTTTCAGCAAATAAGTTTCTCAAAAATTGAACTATGACATTATGTAGAACTGTTTATGCCAATCATTGAAGAGCTACACTGTCAAAATTGAACCTGAAAACTTTTATTTTAATTTTTTGAATAGCCATTCAGTAGTCTATTGAAAAAGCTTTTAGACATAGAGTTGATGTCAAAAAAATTTTAGTCGATTATCGGATTCATTCCCTGTTCTTTTTCTTAGTCACTTTTGTGCTCAAAGCCTGAAGAAATTTATCATTGATTTGAATCAATTTCAATATGATCAATAATGCATAAAGTTGAGTCAGTTCAGAATCTTCAATTTATTTCTTTTCGTGGAGATCATACCGATTTACAGGGCAACATTAGTTCCATTGGTGAATTTGTGGCTTTCGCATCGCTAAGACAATGCAACCACTGTATATTCGCTTGCTTATTCTTTGATTATTCAAATGTAGCATACTGTGATTTCAGTAAAGGCTTTTCATATTTGTGGTTATAAACAATTTAATTCTAATATACGTTTTCCGAACTTGCGATCAATATATGCTGTAATAACACCTCGCTATTATTTTTAATACAGGAAACAAACTTCACGCACTAAAAGGCGTTGCTGTCGAACAACGAATTGTGGTCAGTAGTAGAATATTTTGCACATCTCCATGTTCAAACATTTCATTTGCATCGTAGTGCGAAGAAATTACATTGTAATAAAATAATCCACAATTTACAGCTCATTCAAATACGGATAATGTAGGTATATTTCCATGAAATGTATTTAAGCTTTTTGCATCAAGATGTACAAGTTCTCAAGATCAATTACATTTAATGTTTTACAATCATTTAGCTGTTTTTCAAGCTATTGAAGAGACTGGACGCATTACTGTAACCTTGAATGGATATCAAGATAAGCAAGTTACACTAACTTCTGTTTCTAAGCGGTTTTGTTGCGGTGATTACAGCAGGGATTTATGTCGATTCATTCCTGGCTCTGTCTTAATTATTTGTATCTAAATCTTTTTGTTCCTATTTGCACTACCTTTATGCTGAGTGCGATTTAATTTTGTAGCAACCTGAACAATTCTTCAAAAAAAATTGCATCATAAAAACAACACAACAACAAACTGTTTATATATAAATTTACAAATACATGCAAATTAATACAATTCGCTAATATGTGTAAAACTAGTGAAATCAATTAAATTGCTATAAACCATCTTCAACGCAAAATTTAAAGTATTCTTAAATTTTTCTATACCAACAAATTCACACAACACTGATCAAACGCAGCTTAAAGTATTCACAAAAATAGCTTGACAAATATTTTTGAAGACCATACGTCTACAAATATAGGGATGGCAAATGTTTTGTACATCACGATGCAGTTGGATATTCAGCATGGCCGGAATGCAGGGAGGGGTATACAATCCCCGATTTCTAAGCAATACTTTAAAGGTGAGGGCAGCCACTTTTTTCTGAATTTTTTTTCATATTTGCCTATTATTTTTGTATCTTAAAATTTTGCTTTTAAAGGGTGAGTCATATGTTTCGAAACGATTTTCCAAATTATGTGGATTTGTTTTAATATGCTTGTTGCGTGTTTTGATGTTATTTTACGTTATTTTGTCATTTATTTTGTGTATGCATTGATGTTTTCATGATGATTGGCAAGCATCCATCTGCATAGCGCCATAGCATGCGCATTATCCACGACATTTCGGTGGCTGGTCACCAAAAAATCTAGATGTGCGAGTTCACATTTTTAGTCTTAAAGCTCAACATCCAGATTGTTCTTACGGACAAATAGCAAACGAACTGTTGCGATTACAACTCATTCATGGTTATTTTTCAAGTGTGAAATCACTTGTTTTTAGAACCATTACACGTGGCACAGTCCGAAATAACAAACGAAAAGGGAGATCACATACAGCATGAACCAAACAACCTTGAGAAAGATCAAAAGGGCTCATTACAAGCGAGAAAGTCCGGGAACAAGAACGACAGCAGCTCGAATAGATACAAGACAATCATCAGTTTCTCCCCTGCCTTAGAAAAGACCTGAAAATCAAATCATTTCATAGAGCAAAATCATCCAAACTTACACCAGAGCCCATTCGTAAGCGACTACGATGAGCCAAAATTTTTACAAAAATATTGACGTAATCCAAACAGAAAAAATTATCTTTGGCGAAATGTTGTTAACACTGACTGGAGTGGCAAAATCAGTATTAACAGAAAACAACACAAAAATAGTGTGGTTTATGCCAAAAATATCGATGAAATTCCTCACAAATTGCGTACCTTTGGTGTCGAAAAATTTAACAAAGGAATTCATTTGTTTGGTGGTATCACAGCAAAAGGACTTGTTCCAAGGAAAGCGCCGGTGTTTGTTGACGAATTTTTAAATGAATATGAATGGGAAATGGGACAAAAAAGAACTACAAATTCTGATATTTACCAGGATCTAGTGGAAGAACGTATTATACCTGAATTTGATAAATTGTTTCCATCTCCTGCACAATCAAAATCGCCTTGGATCTGGCAGGATGACAATCAGTCTTCACATCGATCACAGTCAACCATTGACTTTATTAAAGAACGCGTCCCTCAAAGAATATCTGTTAAGGACGAAGCGGCCAAAATGGATGATGTATGTCCCATTGAAAACATTTGGGGTGGGATGGAGCCTAATTTAAAAAATAAGTTTAAAACGAAGAAAGGTTTTAAAAAAGCAATCACAACAATATGGCAAAGTTATACTCCCGAAAAATGTGCTAGAATGACGGATTCTATAGCTTTTCGTTTACAAGCAGTTATCAACAACAAAGGTAACCGTATCTTGAAACGGGATTGGAAAAAATTACAATGAATGAGCTGAAAAACGATAATTTCGTTTAATGTATGCATGTGTTATAATGTTGCTATAAATGTTGTGTAAGTAATGCTCTCATAACTTAATGCACATTTCTAATACAAAAAATCATAACTTATAACGATCGTTTCGAAGGTTATGACACGCGTAATGCATTCAAGTGGAAAATTTTGCCAATAATTTAATATCAGAAATCTATACGCTCTGATGCAGTATATTATATAATACTAGCAGTGTTTTTGTAATATGTTCTGTTGTTGCATTTTCCATTATTTACTTGGAAGTTTTAAGTTCTCTATAGAAAGATTCTTAAGCATAAGATTTTTAAGGAATATATATTCAGGCGTTCTCAAATAGTCATTGAGTTTAAATTCCAAGAATTCATAAATATTAAAATAAAATGACCAGGGGCGCAACCATCTTTAAATTTTGAAAAGAATATGAAATTATCTTACATCATATCCCAAATCACTGTAACTTTAAAAAAGTTCGAATATTATGGTGTGCTTTGTATTTATTTATCTGATATTTTTATTTTAATTTTGAAAATAATATCACCGCGGTAATTTTGCTAAAAACCATATTTTCTCTGTTTATTGGAAAATGGAATTTTGTAGTATTTTCGACTTACACAATGACATTGTTTAGGTCATTTCTGCCAATGGCTGACATCATTTCTCATAGATATGGTAACGATTGGTTGGCGAAAAGATTAAAACACGATGAAATTGCTTACAAAAAACTTCTTGAATATGTAAATATTTTAATTGAGTTGATTTGTTTATTTCCTTATCTTTATTGACAAGTTTAGGTTATTTCAATAGACGAACTATTTAAAAAAAATTTTTTCCATAGATTTGTGTTGCATTAAACAATATTTTTTGTAATTTAGACAATGTATTGGACGAATTAATTGCTGAAGCGAAGCATTTAGGCTACAGGCTTCCTGTAAAATGAAGTAAAATTCACAATACAGAATGCAATTGGTATTATGACAATGTATAAAGGTTTAAATATAGAATCTGGTTTATGAATTTGCAAGCAATTAAAAGTTGTGTTGTGGTAAGAAAGGAGCAATGTTGTTAGTTCTAGGGTTGAGAGTTTCCAGTATAAATTGAAATGATTTTTAATGATTTTAATGAGATCTCTTTGCTTATTAAAAAGTTTCTCCAAAACAATTTGTTTGATACAAAAGTTCTCCTTACAATTGCAGTATTTTGATAATAAAATTGCTGTATTTTGATATATTTAGAAACGAACACATGGCTTAGAAGCTTCGGAAACCTGCTCTTCTATTTTGCGCAAGGAACACGTAAAATATGTACTAGAAAGATTGCGATCTGGTAGAATAGAGCCAAAAATCAACTCCAGTTATTCCTGGGTAAGTTACATTATTCCTTTGTCTAATATTTATGTTCGCATTGTTTAGGTTGATCCAAATATAAGCACTCATTGGTAAAAGTGGCTTGTAGGAAATTTATTGAATTCACAAAATTTAAAATGCAGTTAGCAGAACCTATTGTATGTTAGGAATTAATAAACTAATTTTAAGGCTACAGTTTTCTTTACGTATTATTTTATACATTATCAAATTTAAACACTCTGTAAATGATGTTAGTTATGTTAGAGATGTAACTAAATGTAGATAAACTAGTAGTAACTTATATTTTTATTAGTTAATGTAAGTAAGCTACACCTTTTACCGTTCAATTTAAAAACTAACGCATTCAAATTAAAACATAGCGCATACAATTTAAAATATAAGCTATTCAAATTAAAACTTAACGCATCCAATTTAAAATAAGTTTCAAACTATGACATTATTAAAAAAATGAACCTAAGAAACAAAACAAACTATAAACTAATACAAAGTTTATTTTATTCTCCATGCAGTAAATCATCATCAGCCATAAATGTTGTATATAGCCTTTGTTCACATGCTGCAAAAAATATTGCATGAATAGAGCCATCATGATTATCCTTAACACAATTGAGTTATAATTAAGAAAATTGAAATTTTATCAAGAAACCGACAGTTACTCAGGAAAATACAGGAGAAACTGTAGTACCATTTGGTAGTTATATATTCTTAATTTAGAAATTCGAATTTATTCCTAGAAGCCTATCTACAGTATAATAAGCTTTTCGAACAAAATTGTCAAACAACTCTAAAGCCTTTGGCTGCCAAACTAAGACATAATCCACATATTGTAATAGACACAAGCACAGTGCAACAACATCTTGATGGAGCCAACTTTATATTGAAAAAATAAGACCAATCAAAGAACATTTGCTGAATCCATTTTAAATCTTACATCAGGCTTTAGGGATGGTCGATTTGATGTCAGTGTTGCCAAATTCCAAAGGCGCAAATGTACATTGCACCTTTATCACAGATTAAAATGTTTGGTGCTCTGTCAAATCGAGGAACAAGAAGCTCAATGGAGTTAGGCAAGCTCAAATATTAGAAGATCCACACTCTGATATTACTCTTGTGAGTTATAGACTGAATCAAGTGAAAGGTATTTTTAAACATTTAATCAGATATACGATGACTATTCATGCAATTCGTTTTTTCAGCATGTACAGAGGCAATATGCAAGAGTTATGGCTGGAGATGATTTACTGTATGGAGAGTAAAATACAAATTGTATTAGGTTATAGTTTATTTTTTTCTTAAATTCGTATTTTAATAAAAACATGCTTATTTTAAATGGAATGACATCTGTTTTAATTTGAATGCGTTAGTTTTTAAATTAAGCGGTAAAATTTGTAGTAATAATTATCATGTTTTTACATTTAATAACACGTTATTGTGTTGTCACTTATATGGTTACTTACTATGTTATGCTTGTATGTTTGATAACCATAAACAAGTCAATAATGAGAAAAGTTCGTTCTCCGAGTAGCATAAATTCTGAAGTCCGATAAATTTTTTGAATTGGACCTACAAAAATCGCCGGAATCAGGAACATTTCTAATTTATATATCCGTGTTAAATTATGAAAGTATCCTGTTATCCATTCTTCCAACTTTCAAATATAAAATAACATAGTATGGAAACATTTCTATTTAAATGGCTGTATCCCCAGGAAAATAGTTGCATCATTGCGCAAAGAGTTGCACTTTACACCAAAGTGGTGCATCTCATACCAACATTCTGATTATTGTAATATAAATTTCAGTCTCAATTATAGTATTAAAATTTTTATATAGGCTTCATAATATATTCAGAATAAGTAGGCTTTTTAAGATTATACATTTCATGAAGAAATGTAGCACGTGAATAAACAAGTTGTGCCTAAAATGCAAAAAATTTGAATTTGCAGTTTACAGGTTCGGATAATGCGTAGACCAATTGCAGAGTACTTTTGTACGTAGACTATGATTTAGAAAGCAGGTTCTTGAAATTCATAACTAACTTTTAGTCCCATTCTTTAATACAAATTGGACAACATCATTGTTATTGATACACATTTTATACTTTTTGACAATTTTAGATCGATGTTATTTTTGGATAACTGCAGTCTGCAACTTAGCTTAATGCTACACGATTAAAGCTTCCAAGCAACTTTTGTATTTTATATTTCATTGCGCTAATAGTTGTTTAAGAATGAGCTCCACTCCTGACGCTCTTATTGTTGGAACAGGAGAATACGTCACTGGATATGTTGGAGGGAGTATGGCACAGTCGGATAAAAAGTGTGGCGTTGTGGGCTTAGTTCATTTCGATTTGCGGCGGCGGGGTTTTATTGGTTCAAAAATTGTTCTTGCAGGAAGAAATGGAACTAAATTTCCCAATATTAGAAAACATCTTCAAGCAATGATTGAATCAAAATACAAGGATTTGACATGCGAGGTGCACTAAATTTCTTTTTGATTTTAAATGGTATTTGAAAATATTTCAAACTATTTAACTAAGCCTGCAAGCATTTAAAATATTGAACCTATATACTAAACTGTTCATGAGGCAATCTTATGTAACAATCTTTTTTTTCAAATCAAGAACGTTAACGTTTTCACTTATTTTATTGTTGGTAGATTTGTTATATTGAAGATCCAATTTTCATTGAGATTTACTTCCAAGCGGATGTTTACATGAATAATACATTTCTTTACCTCCGAAATACATATTTTTAAATATCGACATATCTTATGTAATCATATTTTCATGCATTTGTCTGAGCCCTATGTAATGTAAAAATTACTTGGACAGTGCTTCAGTAAAAGATATTGTATGTCAACATATGTTGATATTTAACTTGGAATGTTGAATAATTCAATTTTTTTCAATTTTCCATCATAGACTATTATTGCTTGTATTCAAATTAAAATTTATGTTGCACTCAATGCAGCAAAGTTGCGAATGATCTTTGCCACCACGTTTGTTGTATCTAGAAGTACTTTAACAATTCGTCATCTAAAGAACAGACTCTGACCAGAATTCGAAGACATAGAATGGGATTTCTCAATTTGCTTCATATAGGTAATCTTCTAGGGTCGGAACCGCTGCGGGTAACTAGAAAACACGGGTTGCGTGTTACGAGTGCGGGTTAGCAAAAAAACAAAAATAATTGAAAAAAATTCTATTCATCGTTCTCTGTAAATGTCTGTTTAAACATTAACATCTACAGTTTCCGTTTTTCCAAAATGGCAGTCGTAAAGAGAAGCGTAGTCTTTTGTAATTTCCATGCTGTGCGCTTTTCAGTGTTTTTTGCTTAAGATTTCTTTTGATTTCTTATACCTCTCATCCCTAACAATTCTTTCGGCGTCTTCCAGCTTATTTACGTATGTGTTCTCCTCGTGCCAAAAAGCTTTCATTGGTTTTTTCTTTTTCAACCGCCATGTAGGTAATAGCATTGGTACAAATACTGTCGGAGGCAGTGTACATTTTAACAACATGGTTAACGTTTCGACGTTGTCACCATCCCAAAAGTCGCGGGGTATTTATTCTTACTGGTATTTACACTTTCCCAGAAAGCGTTTGTTAATCCATGTCTCATCAAATTTTTCGCAGTTTTTGCTTTCATTACCATTTTCGATGTTATACACTCCATGTCGACTGCTAACTGATTATTCAGTTGTAACATCTGTGTAATCTCTTATCTTGTGAAAGCTTCGGTACATAGGATTTTTATCATTGACTTAGTTTTGCTTTCATAGATTTCACCGTATATTCTTTGTACTATGTTATCTGTTTTTCTCGTCGTACCATTATTTCCAATAATAGACGTTCATCATCTGTATCGACCCAAGAGATTTCACTGGGTTCTTTCTCGCCCCACTTTTCTAAGTTCACTTTGTCTATTTTTCTCTGTGTATTCGGCGTGAGTGCAATTGTATTCGATTGTAGCAGCATTTCCTCCATTCTCATTTCTTCCTGTGATTTACTGACCATTTCTATGATTTCAATAGGTCTGTTTTCACCCTCTTTGCGCATAATCTCCGACTTTTTAATGATTTTTGTATAGGCGCACTGTGGGTAGTCTCAGGCCACCACGTTTGTTGTATCTAGAAGTACTTTAACAATTCGTCATCTAAAGAACAGACTCTGACCAGAATTCGAAGACATAGAATGGGATTTCTCAATTTGCTTCATATAGGTAATCTTCTAGGGTCGGAACCGCTGCGGGTAACTAGAAAACACGGGTTGCGTGTTACGAGTGCGGGTTAGCAAAAAAACAAAAATAATTGAAAAAAATTCTATTCATCGTTCTCTGTAAATGTCTGTTTAAACATTAACATCTACAGTTTCCGTTTTTCCAAAATGGCAGTCGTAAAGAGAAGCGTAGTCTTTTGTAATTTCCATGCTGTGCGCTTTTCAGTGTAATAATAATACTAAGCATCTATCCAGCTTCACTGTCCTTGGCTGAAACTTTAACTATTTTTTAACATTTATCTATTATTTAACTATTATCGCTCGACATATAAAAAAAGAGCTGGCAGACGGTAGAGTATTACATTATGGAATTTCGGTAAACCGCTGCGGGTTACAGTTTATTATTGCGGTTGCGTGTTCGAACGTGCGGGTTAAAATTTCCGACCCTAGGTAATCTTCAATACTGCACTTAGCAATTTTCAGAAGGCTATCGTGTGCTTCATACGTACTTAATACTATAATGCAAAATACTATTTTAATATTTGAGTTTTGGTGTTAAGCTAATTTAAGTTTTATAAGTGAAGTTATATTTTATATAGTTCGAGTCATTCCCCTGTGATACAACGCAAAGAGATCCTGAAGCATGGGTGAAGGCTATGGATTCCATGAAACGAGGTGACATCGTTTCTGTATTCACTCCTGATGATAAGCATTTTGAAGTTGCCGCAGCTGCCTTAAAACGGGGTCTTCACTGTATGGTTGCGAAACCTCTGGTTAAGTCATTGAAGGAACATTGGGAGTTAGTGAATTTAGCCGCCGAAAACAATGTTCTCTTAATGATTGAGGTAAAGTTTATTAATTGTTTTCTACTTCTCGAATTTGTGTATTGTACTACACCGCTAGACCTGACACTTCCCAATTTCTTTCATACTTTATCCGAACGATTTTATAGATTATCAAGGAATGCTCATACATTTTTGTTGATTGTTCTGTGGACTTTTAGAAAATGAGCTGATGCTTTACATCGTGCGATATCGATAGGCTTTTACAAATTGAGGTTGTGTGATTAAGTCAATATATATTATACAAATTCATTCTAGTGCCGAAACCTTTTTTGTTATCATTTCAACATGCTTAGGTTCACAAACGCTTTGATCCCATTTACGCTGACGCCCGCCACCGAATCCATTATGAAATCGGGGAGTTTAACTTTTTTAATTCCTACATGAGTCAACCCGCTTTCCAATTGGAAACCTTTCGTGACTGGGCTGGAATTAGTAGTGATATTTCTTATTACCTCAACTCCCATCACGTAGATTTTCATACTTGGTCAATGCAAGGTCTTTTTAGGCCCATTAAGGTAGTTGGAATGGCTTCCTCAGGGCATGCTGAAAAAGTTTTAAATCGTCCATGTGAAGATACAATTACACTTATGGTTACTTGGGAGTCGTTATCAGGTTATAATTATGATACGAATTATTTTATATAAATTGATGTTTTTATATTCAAAATTTTTTGTATTATGTGATAAATCAAGTTGTGTGATTCTCTTCAATTCTTCATAATTCGCTTATAGTAAAAGTGGAGTTTACATTTATTGATTAATAATATTGCTTGAAATATTGAATCCTCATTCTTAATGTAGTATTTCACCATTTAAATTATTTGTATATATCGTAGTATAGGTTTAGCATAATTCTATAGGCAATTTAATCGCTAGCACAGTTTATTTTTGTGTCAGAGATTTTTTCAAGACAATTGCAAGTAATTTGAAATAAACAACATATACCCAAGTTTAAAATTCGCGCACTAAATGTGCATATTTCTCTGCAATAATTGGATACAGATGTTTTATATATTGAATCCGAAACTGAAAAATAATGGTGTGTTCGATCCGGCAAAATGCTGAAATAATGATAAACGATTTGCAGCTTCTTTCAAATTATGCACTTCGCAAATTGAATTTGTTTCGATCAGTTATCTAGTGAACTTTAGAGACACACGGGAAGAAGTCCATTGGAACTGCAACATACACCGCTTCTTGGACTGTACCCAAGTGTGATGTTCATTCACAGCAACGATTCTACTGTCAGGTAGATATCAAATTAGCCATTATTACGAAATTGTTTTAATGAAATAGAGGATTTTTAGTTAAAATTTTCATACTACATAAACGGAACCCCACGTATTTACAAAAATGATTTTTAGCATATATTTTTTTCAGAAACTCATTGAATCCTGGAATTAATAAGTACAAAGTTAAAAGATACACTGTGACCTGTGTATGCATAGCGGCTCGCAGTAGAAATTTTTTCCCGTACATTGAACCATTATAATTTATTAGTCGCCAAAGCATGTTATCATTGTTATTACACAAATTAATTAGATTTCAGTTATGCCTCCAATTTCGCTGTCTGAAGAAAGACGCCATCATTTCGTTGTTGTGCCAAGCTGTCACTTCTCTCTCTACCTCGACTCCGTCCTCCAAGATGGCCCTGGTGTCATATCATCCCTGTCTGAATCTCTCACAAAGCTTTCCTCTGATGTTTCCTCACTATAATCTCAAATGTTCTCCTACAGTGCTGCTGCTCACGTTCTGTCTCATCTCTCCCCAATCATCCTGCTCCAAGTTTCACACCCGCGCTTGCTCCTCCTTCTGCTCTACGGCAGCCTCCTAAGCAGTCTATCCCTTTATCTACCAACCGTAATCGTCCTCGTCCAGTTTTTGGTTCTTTTGCTTCCTCCCGCCTTACTTCTGTTCCAATTAGTTGCCTTCGCGGCCTCCCCGCAAAGCTCATATCTATATTGGCCGCTTTGCTGTCTCTGTGTCCA